>VWZI01013030.1:1178642-1192731 GCA_013396835.1 Psilopogon haemacephalus | reverse complement strand
TCCTCCTCGCTCTCCGAGTCCGACATGGCGCCGCCGTCCCGGAAGCGAATGCGCGGCCCGAGGCAACAGCGCCCCCATCAGGCCCGCCCAGGGCAAGCGCCAGGCGCCGGCCCCCGCCCGCAAGCCCTTCACAGCCCTCACGGAAGTGCCGCGCGTTAGGGGTTAAACCGTTCCGCTAGAGGGCAAAATGGAACTACGGGTAAACGGCTGCCGCCGGGCCCTCCTCGGCAGACTACGGGTAAACGGCTGCCGCCGGGCCCTCCTCGGCAGCCGACATGTCCTAGACAAGGGTGGGAAAACTGCCACTAAACAGCGCAGTCAGCTTTGGGCTGGAAAATTGGGTCCTAAGCCACGTTCGAACCCATACTTGGCAGCTGGAAGACCCCCGCCCAGAAGAAGCCCCTCACGCTATTAGCATGTGCGGGGAACTGAAGAGCAGCTGCAGCCGCACAGGGAAGCAGCAAGAACCTGAGCGATGGCTCAGTGCTGGGCGCTGGCACCGAGGCGCTGCGCTGCACCCACAGTCAGCGGGAAGGCAGCGGGGGCCAGCCGGCCAGAGAGAGCCTTGTCTGGAGCAGGTGCTACAGACAGGGCGAGGGCGGGGGAATAACCAGAGGTGAGCGAAGGTTTATTGCAACTCCGTTCCATTAAAAAAAAAAAATAAAGAAAAAAAAGAATCCTTTGAAGTTGTTAGCTGTAATACAAATTCTTTAATAGTATAAAATCAAGTTGCCAGTGTATGTATCAGTACCACACTTCAGAGTCTTGGGCTCCCGCTGCTGACAGGGGCATCTCGCAGCCTACCAAGGTGGCGAGGACCCCGCTGTGAAGTACATCCCCTCCTCAGGGTCAGCCCAAGCAGCACCGAGGTTTCTGCAGAGCGAGGTTTAGCACTCGGAGACAAAGCATGGTGAGGCTCTTACAGTTTAAATTTCGTAGAGATAGCTACAGCTCTAAACTGGAGAAAGCACTTACACGGCTAAGCATGCCTCCTAACGTCCGTGGAACACAATCCTTGAGCTGCTCAGCTCTGTGAATGGCATCAGTACATTAAAAAAAACACAAAAACAACACAAGTATTTCAGTCATTCAAAACCACCCAAAAATCAGTCTTTGCATAGACACCCTCCTCAGAGAGAGTCTATTCTGTGAATTAAGACATTTCTACTCAGTAAAAAGCTGGGGAATCTTGAACAGTTGAGGAAAACCACACAGCTTAACCCAATTTTCTGATCTCCTGAAAACCAACAAAATCCAGCTACGGGACTGGGTGAAGTCCACATTTGTTTCCTGTCCATGTAGGGAAAAAAAAAAAATAGTGGGAGGAATGGAATGGATTGTAGACCCAGACTACTTAACAACAGAATGCACCATGAACTGAAGAGGGAAAGGAAGATCAAACTGAAAATTATCACTGAATGGAAAAGCTTGTTGGATCCATGTGCTCCTGAAGCTCATTCCCATGAAAAAGAGGCTGGAGGAAACCAGCTGGCAGGACTTTTGCTCCTGGCACAGAAGTGACAGAAATAAAAGCCATCTACATGACTATAAATGAGGTACTCCAAAGTCAGTAAAAAGGTTTTGATGGTGCTCAAAGTTCACTTTCCGCTCATTTTCATCACTATCGTGGTAACTCAGTGCTGTTGTGCAATCCATTTAGTACTCCATGATGCAGATAAAGTGTTCTAGCATAATGTAATCAATCAATTCAAATAAATTGATTAAGTAGCTGAATTTTATCTCGCCATACTCTCTTCCAGTTATCACGTGATCTGTAAGCCTAGAGAAACAGGGGGGAGGAGGTGTGTGCAATAACACTTGATCACAGGTTTTTCATCTCCAAAAAAAAAAATCATTGTTATCCAGTTAGGAATAATCACAAAAGATGCAATACTAAAAGATTTCAGCATGTAAAAAAAGTAAGAACCTTTCAAAACAGTAGTAGCTCCAGTACAGAATTGCAAACGTTTAGCAAAACAAAGAGGTGCCTGTTGTTGACATTAAAAGTCTATTTAAAAGCAGATTAAACATATCACAAACCTTTAAAAATACATCTCTGAATGAAGCAAAGGTTATGGGCATGCACCAGGGTAACTAGACAGTTGATTTAGGCCTGACCAGCACTAAACAAACCCTGTGTGCACTGGCCTAAATAAATACATTTTAAACATGATAAATTCTATTTGCTCAGTTATGGAAATTTACCTAAAATACTCTTGAGTTACAAGGCACAGAATTAGTTGCTTCCTGCAAGTCAAGGCCACACTAGAGGCAGAATGTGGCAAGTAGAGGTTACCTTAATGAAATACTCCTACGCCCTGCCAGCCTGCAGAGCAGTGTGGCAGGAGCCACATCTGGAACAGCATTTCTTCTGAGTGCAAAAGATGCAAAGACACTGCAGGCAATGGCACTTGGTGAAGAAAGAGAGGCAGTCTCGAAGGCTCCTGCAAACACCCCGGCGCAGCAGGCATCCTGCTGTCGCCTGCGGCCAGGCAGTGCCTGGAGCTCTGCTGCTTCACTAGCCACATACACCAGGATTTGGATCAACTGCAGCTCAGCATCTACAGACTGCAGTTTGCTAAAGCCTCTACTAGCATGAGCACAACGCCTCGGATGCACAAGAACTGCAGTTCACGTCAGCAGCAGTGAAGGAAGGCACTGTCCTCTTCAGAGAGGCGAATCAGGGCACAAATACCAACCTTTGTATGCATCTGGTATGTTTGCAAGGTCAAATTAACACAAAATCCCTAATAATCTTGGTTACACATTTCCTGTTATCTTGCTAAAACGATGCCTTTTTTTTCCTGCCCAGGGTATACACCAGTGGCAGTTTTGCATGTGTGGGAATCACCAGAAAGCAAGTTCTGAATTACCAATTGAGGCTGCATCCGGACAAAGACAGCACTGTCAACTTCAGACAACAAAGCTCAGTCCAGCACCATTGGTTTCACACAAAGTATCTTTGAAGCATGCTGCTTTTATAAAACCAAGCTGTAAGGTTACGTCTAAGGGAAGTGTCATGCATCCACTCCTCAGCTGGTCCCAGAATCACACATAATAAACTGCACATCCTGAAAACAAAAGCCAGCTGCCACAGAGCTGCTAAAGAAAGTTAAAAAGAACGTGAAAAGAACTTCAGTTAAAGGAGTTTATAATAACTGATCACCTAGTAGAGGAGAAAACTGCCCAGGTAAACCTATCCAGTGACTGTTAAACCATTGGAAAAGTGACTGAAACCATCATTAAGTTGCCAGGAAAAAACAATGGTTCCTGTAAACAGAACCTCCAGATTTTTCTGTCAGAAAAACAACAAAAGGAGTTTGCCATCCAAATCTCGGTGACCCCAAGAACATGAAGCAGTGAAACAATTAACTCCTCAAGAGCAAACAGGCTGCGATCAAGTCTCTGGGATTCACCAGAAGGGATCACACTGAAAAACAATCTCGTTTTGCAAAGTGTTGTCCCAGCTACCTCAGTCAGTACGAGGAGGTAGCTGTTCAATTTATTCTCGGGGTGCAAAGTCTATCTGGAGAGTGAAACAAAAGCTCACTTTAGTAAGATTATGGAAGACTTGCATCTAATCTACTCTTCTACCTCTCCAATCCAAAAGTATGAAAATCACTCATTTGAGTGATTCATCTTTATGCTGAATTCTTTATAGTAGGAGGAATCGGCTCCTAATTAATAAAATTACTGCAGGTGCTCCCTGGGTCTTGCTTGTTGCCTTAAGCATGCCTTATGCTAAGTGTTCACATGAACGATCACACTTCACTCTAAGGTGAATCTCGGTAGTATCTCAGGCATTTCTGCACGTAAACAAATCGTTTTCAAGCTTTAAATTGGCAAATTAAAACAGATGGACAGCCAGACTTGTCTCTGTAAAACAAATTCAGTCGGTAAAATAAGGGATGGGAGAAGCAGCAGCTAAGCTTAAAGCAAAGTTATCAGAGTTTGTGCTTTTCAGCAAATCTAGTAACTGATGGCTATCTAGTAAAGAAGTCTGGCTTCAAAGAAGTCCCTTTTATTTTGCTCCACTAAATAAGGACAATCCCTGGAGAAGCTGGAGATTGGAACTTAAGAAATAAAGTAGATATTTGACCTCTCAGTTGGGGAAAAGAAAAAAAAGGAAGGGGGGAAAAAAAAAGTTCTGTTTCCCTGAAGCAGTAAGACTGCAAGAATACTCATTGCATAAACCATTTCTGCTTAGAGCTGTTAGTGCAAGATGCAAATTTTCAATTTAACTCATTCAAGAGCCCTCCAAGACACTAGGCAATCAATATTCAACCTTGAACATCCATCACCCAAGGCAATTAGAACAAGACACATTTCCTCGTGTTCTTCTTTGTCACAGGATACAGAACTGCACGCACAGCTTCAGCAAACACCTCTCGAACACCCTCCTGATTCAACGCTGAGCATTCCAAATATTTGACGGCTCCAATTTGTTTAGCCAGCGAAGTCCCCTGCTGGGGGGTGGTGGGAGCCAAGCTTTGCTCTTTCAACTTTTTAACTGTTTCCAGGTCATTTCTCAAGTCCCTCTTGGTGCCCACTAGAAGAATGGGAACATTTGGACAATGGTGAGAAACTTCAGGGTGCCATTTGTGCCTCACATTGGCGTAGGAAGAGGGGCTGCCAATGGAGAAGCAGATGACAAAGACATTGGTTTGAGGGTAGGAGAGGGTGCGCAGGCGGTCGTACTCCTCCTGGCCCGCAGTATCCCACAGATTCAGGCTAACTGTCCGGCCATCGACGGTCATTTGGGCACTGTAGTTGTCAAATACAGTAGGGATGTACTCTTCTGGGAAGGCATTGGTGGTATAGCTGATGAGAAGGCAAGTCTTTCCCACAGCACCGTCTCCAACAACTACACACTTGATAGTCTGCATCGTTTACCCAGAAGCAGTCCTGCAGAAAGCAAAACAAAAGCAATGTTAGGACAGTCAGCTACAGCCAACTGAATCACAGGCTTCAGCAAGTGCCACTACCCCTACCAGTTCTTATCACAGCCAGACATGTTCAAGAGTTACAAAAGCCATTAAGAAGCGCTCACGGGCTAGAAAGACAGCAGTGAAATGTAGATACAAGGAGCTGAGAGCTCAGTAACAACTGGCTACATTCCAACCGTGTAACCAGAAATCAAGTGAATTCCCACAGTCTTCACTTAGTACCAGACAGCTTCCCAGAGGCAAAGGGGTAAGTCCTCAGAGGTACCTGTAAATAGAACCTCAGAGCCAGTACCAAGATGCTGTCAGTTGTAGATTCTCACACATCCTCCAAGATGCACGTTTCTTCTCTACAGAGCCTACTGCCTAAAGGGCTTACCACAATGAAAAGCCCAAAAATTATATAATAAACCAAAATGCACATTGCTTGAGCTGGACTGCTGCTGTTTACTGTAATTTAATCTACTCGGAATGAGTCAAGAAACTGCATTATTTACAGGACACCCAGAGAGCAGCACACACAAGAAAAGCTGCCCTTTGCAATGTAAGTAGCCACAGCACCCAGATTTGAATACAGAAAGAACTTTTCTAAAGAAGCCAAGAACAGATTATTCTCACTAATCAGTGACAGAACAAGCAGACCTTAATAGGCTTGAGCCACAATAAAGCAAGCTTACACTGCAAGCATAACTAAAACAGACACTGTAGAAGGCAAACAATCAAGCAACCTCCTAGGGTGTTATATTTGACACTTAAAAGCTTCCCTATACTTTTCCTGACATGTGAAGAGTGGGTCTGATAATCAAATGATATGGAAACTCAGTGAATTCTAAACTTCCATTACACACGCAGCAGGCACTATGAAAACAGCATGGAGCAATTACAGGCAGTTATTTGCTGTACCTTTGTTTCACACTGGAGCTTACAACTCCAGCCTGAACAAGAAGGAACTTGCATCCATCCACCTTCTCACCCACGTGCCTCTCAGGCACTATCAGGAATCCTCAACTTGCAACCAGCAGCAAATACACTGCTTCAAGCAGAAGAAACAATTAGTGGGAAGAACTAGTTTGCATGCTGCTGAAAGATCACAGCACCAACACCATCAAAATAGCAAAGAGAATGCATGAGAATGAGCAACAGTGAAGCACTTCAGTAAAGCCATCAAGCCCTCCGACTTCCTCTGTAAGATTCTGTCACAGAACGGGTTGAGTTCGAAGGGATCTTAAAGATCATTCAGCTCCAACCCTCCTGCCATGGTCCAGCCCAGGTCACTCAAGGCCTCGTCCTGGCCTTGAACACCTCCAGGGAGGGGGCATCCACAACCTCCCTGGGCAACCTGTCCCACCCTCACTCTAAATAATTTCTCCCTAATCTCCAGTCTAAATCTGCCTTCCTCATGCTTCAATCCACTCTCTCTCATCCTATCACTAAAAGCCCTTGTCAAAAGGCCCTGTCCCAGCTTTCTTGTAGGTCCCCTTCAGGTACTGGAAGGCCACTCTAGTCTCTCCAAACAAACCAACAACTCATTACCATTAACAACACAAGTGATATC
This sequence comes from Psilopogon haemacephalus, assembly GCA_013396835.1. Lineage (NCBI taxonomy): Eukaryota > Metazoa > Chordata > Aves > Piciformes > Megalaimidae > Psilopogon > Psilopogon haemacephalus. The sequence goes on along the minus strand of VWZI01013030.1, from coordinate 1,186,233 downwards.
AACTGTAGCCACTAAAACACATAGTGCTTGGGGATCACAGGATGTTAAGCATTGGAAAGGACCCAAAGAGATCACCAAGTCAAGGATGTATCAATGTATGAATACACACCACTGAAAACCAATCACTGGTGGGAAACAGTGCAAAAATAACGCTCTAGAAAAGCCCAGCAGGACATTGAAGGGGAAGAATGTAGAGGAAAGCAAGCAGGAAGATGATGCAGAAGTACTTCATCTTTTTTTTTTCTAATTGCAGAAATAACATCTCTAAAACATGGTGAATTGCCTGAAATGAAATCTGGGAAAGATTTTCTGAGCTTTGAAAGAAAAACATACATGTCCTTTTCATCATACACCAAGTAAAATCAGTTGTCCAGTTTCAAGGCTGCAGTCAAATGCGAAGAGAGATGTGGCTGCAGCTGCACACTGTGAAGTGAAGAACAGCACTGAGCAGCAAGACTGCAGATCTTATCCCAGAACAGCTGCACCAAGATCTTCAATTTAACAGGGCCAGAGAATTACAAGAAAGTCAAACAAATACAAAGACTTAGAAATATTTCCTCAATTTTGCAAACCCCAAAGTTGAAACCTCTTTTCATACAAAATTAAAATTACTTAAAACATTGCAAATCAAGCCTTTTTAGCATTTTATGGTTACTAGGTTACTACATCATATTTCTGAGCACAAAAGGTCTAAGTGCTGCAAGCAAACAGTGACAGGAGAGCAGATGAATTCCAATACCATACCTTCTACCTGGAGATGCAACAACCCTAACTCACTATCCTAACCCCTCCTACTGCTCACCCTTTGGGGCAGGTCACCACGTGCTCTGAGATACTGCCATGGCCTCCAGCAGCAAAGCTGCCTCCTGAGGTTTCCAAACTCCATTTTCCTTTCCCAGGCAGCACACCATGAGTGGTGACCCCACACTGAGGAAGAGTGAGGAGTTGCTTCCTCCAGCTTACTGAGTTGTACCACAGTCAACTCTGTTGGTACAGCCAAGCCCAAGGTAACATCAAGGGGGCAAACACCAGACCTGTTGCTGCCAGCCTGTCACTGACTGCAGTAGAGAGCAAGCTTTAAAGCTTATTCCTGCATTTACTTCATACCACTGAGGTTCAAGAAGATGCTGCACCAGAAACTTCAGTGGTGACCAAAATTCCAGAGCAAAAGGTGTTTTCCAAATGAACTATGAAACAGATCACTATTTTGAATAGTCAACAACAAGTTCTATCATAGAGATGACAGAGCCAATTCAGCTGAATACATGCAATAAAACTTCAACTGTAACAGCAGAAGTCTCATGAAGAACAAGATACCCCAAAGCCTTTTCCACACCCAGTTCCTAAATTCTGAAATAAATTGCAAAGACTCATCAATAGATCTCTCTTTAAAACACAAATCAAGGCTTACACTTCTGTCTGGAGCTTCCCACAGGTATGCCAGAATCCCACCCCTACCTGCAAACACCAGGCTATCTGCAAACGCCAAACTATCACTCTGTCACAGGGCCAGTATCTTGAATTACCTGACTAAGGTTTGGATTTTAGAAGAGCAACATTTCCATGAGCTACACAGTGAAAAGAGCCTGCAGGCTTTCAAGTATGCTGCTCTGCAGAGCTCCTTCAAAGGAGACTGCCTGAGGTGAAAGGAATTGCGGGTGGTGTATGCAATGCAGAAGAAAGCCAAACAAATGCAGCAGCATACACAAGATTTAGTACTGAAACACAACATTTAGAGTGATTAAAGATGAGTAGCAAGAAGCTCCGACACTCCACAGACCCACGTGTTACATGCAGATGTAATTGGGTTACAGATTTACATATGGAAGACAAAGGCTTTTTAACTGAAGCCACATCCAAGCAAACACAATTACCCCTGTCAGGTCCTTCCTATTAAACCCACAGATCACCTCGTGCAGAATTTATCAAGTCTTGTAAACAATTTGCATAGCAATAAAACTCCTCTAAGATAGCAAGGATCTGGGGCTTGTATTTGCATAGAAAATTCTTTTTATTTCTCAAGCATCCTTGCATTTGGCACTGCATGGTATCTGAACATAAATACGTTATATTAAAACCCCACTAAAAACACCAAGGAAAAAGAAAAAAATAAAACAAAACCAAACCCAACATACTCCGAAATGAAAATTGCCAACAAACATTACCAAGAGCAAGAAAATTAGGGTTTGTCTGAGGGGATTTTGGTGAGCTTCAAAAGAATTTTGGGGGAAATTTTACAGAGGAAAAAAAAAATCCACATACAAGAGATAACAAGAACTGACAAAGAGGGAAGTAGAGATCACATCACAAACAAGACTTAGAATGCGGCAACAGAAAGCTGGGCACAAGCTTCAAAGCCAAGTTTAAAGGTTACTCTGCAAATGAAAGGAGTGAATGGAAAGTCCAAAGTAGTGAGAGTAAGTTGGGTTGTTTAGTTCTGCCAAAGACTTTCATTAGTTAAAGTGGAAGATCAGGAGAACACTGAAGAGTTCCAGAAGTTACAGCAGAATGAAAATACCTTCAAAGAATTTAAAAAGAAACTCAAACCCAACCGCCCCACAAAGAAACCTTGTGCAAAAATCCACAGATGAGATCTATTTCTGTCTTGTCCAGCAGTGCCTTTGGATAATGAAAAACTGGCATTCCTGCTGGGTCCCTTTCCTTCTCAGGAGATGCTGCAAAGGCTGCCCTCACCATCTACACTTCCTTTGGAATGCGCAAGACTTCCACCAAGATGTGTGGAGACATCACCTGGAGAGCTGTTCCCACTCGGAGCTAATCACATTGTTTTCTGCATTGTGGACATGCAGAGGTTGTAGCCTTGCTGGGTATTTGCTGAGGAAATTCACTATTTGGATTCCATTTCCCTTTCCAACAAAATTGTCCTAAGTGCAATCACAGAATAACTTCACATTGCATCAAAATAGTTTGCGGGAAAGAAAAAATTTCTAGATCTTGTCTTTAATATTGCCAAATGAATGTTTCCTATCTGCTGAGAGAAAACAGAAAGTAGGAGAATAATGAACCTGGATTATTCCAGAACTTTCTACATTTATGCTTTTTATACCTCCTGCACTTCAAAAATCTCTGGCAGAGGATCTACATCTTAGCAGGGCATATCTCTGCCATTACTACAATAACACCAGATGCGTATTTGTTAAGGTGGATTTCAGCTTTGATATTGCTTCATTTTCACTGAGTTTTTTCTTTCCAGTCTGGCCCCATGTTGTACCAAGAAAGTGCAGAAAATGCATTAAGAGTTCAGCTTCAGCCAGCTGCACTGAGGTGTGTTGTTCTGCTCAGCCACCACCTTTGATCATTCCCACCCTGTTCTGCAGGCTCAGATGTTTGATCCAGCTTTATCAGAAGCAAGCAGCAGTTAAGAAATCTAAACTACTTGATTGCTCATCTTTGGGTAACAAAAGCCAGATCAGAGGCGGCTCCCTCCAGCAGCCTAACACACAAAGCCAGGGCCTGGGACCGGTTGGGGGTCGGGGATCAGGCAGCTCCAAGTACACCTTGCTACCCTTACCCATGCAAAGGGGTGACAGCAGCTTAGCTACCAGAGCTGACACGGTAGAGAAAAGGGCTCTCAGCAGTTTAATCTCGACTGTGTTACTATTCCAGCGCAGCTCTTTTTACTCGCCATTGTTTTAGGCAACTGCCAAATAAGTGGACAAGTGCCAGACTTTTAGAATGCAGGCCAAGAAAGAGTAAAAAAGTTAAATAGGAGACCTCATCCCTAATACCCTTCAGTTGTGAATGACCTACTTGGACTTCTCAGTGGCTTTCCAAGTTTTCACACTGCTTCCCGTCCTGCCATTTACCTGCAAAAGAAACAAAACACAGCAACAGTTTGAGTGGCAGCAGAGGGGAGGAAGATAAAATAAACTTAAATAATCACCAACCCAAGCCAGACTTCAGCAGCACAGCAGGAACTGTGCAGTCCACCACGCAGTGCTCCACGTGAACAGCAGGATGGAGGAAGCTTGCTTTCTGCACAGCTCTGCCTGGGAGTTCAGCTCACATGCAGATACTACTCATGTCTCATATAAGTACAATTCTCACTGGTTGCTCCCTCAGTGTGAAACCCAGAGAGACCTTCCCTTTATGGCACAATATTCCTTCAAAGAAATAAAAGAAACCATCCAAAGCCTTTCATAGAACCTTTTAAAACTTCCACCCTTGTTAAAGTAAGCTGAAATTAGTTTATTGATTTTAATTTTTTTTTTCTTCCTTTGCAGAGATGAAACACACATAAGCTTTACAATGTCACTAGCATGTCTTAGGGAACCAGAGTGAAGATGAAATGGTCTGTGTGAGGTATTTGGGCACATCAACCACACAAATCTCAGTGTATCCACACTTGCTACAAGGACTTGTACTCCAAATTCCACAGAAGAGCAACAATATCAGTAATGAAATATCAATTACTTTCAATTCCATTAATCCAATATTATGCCTATTGGAAAATAAACATTTCCATAGAGCATTAGAAACAAGCTAAAAAAAAACATCTGCATAGCTGTGAAATAACCAAGTACACCAAGGTGCAGCTGCATCACCACACAAGAATTAAAAAACCCTACAACTTCAGTGGGTATCTGAATCCCCAGTATGTGAAATGCAGAATTCATCCTGCCATAATCAAAAGCTCCACAGCACTACACTTTAATTTCCTCCTGAAAACACAGGCAGAAGTATGCATTCATCAAGTTGAGGACCCTTCACAATTTATTTCAAAACAAGCAACCCTGGCATGCTTTGAAGGTGTGTGCAGTAAAGCTGCAAGACTAGAGGCAGGGACTGCAGATTCTGTGCTCAGATCCACCACATCCTTCCCCGGTAATACAAGCCAAATTGCAGAGGTCCTGGGTTCATGAAAAATGAAGAGCCTGAGTCCTTCCTACCTTTCAGAGACTGTGGCAATAAATCCCAGTGCATCAGACGTGAAGTTCTGTAAAAAGGCATTAAGCACAGCACAGGATGAATGATAAATCCAGTGTAAACATCCCTGATTCTTATTTAAGGTGAAAAACAAAAATAAACCTAACTCCACAACTCTTAGCCTGATTTGCTACCATATTCTATCACCTGGCATTCACTGGCATTCTGAACACTTTAAGGAAAGCTGTAGCACAGCTACTGCTGCATATGGAGTGCAATGTGCAGAGCTGATGATCCTGGGAGGGTCTTTTCTAAGCAGAATGTTTCTATGTATACCAGGAACGTCTAAACTTCTGCCTCAAAAAAAAAACCCATGCTTTTCCTTCTCTGGAGTTTCTCCTCCTTCAACCTCAAATTTCACTGGAGGGTAGAAAAAAAAAAAAGTAGCATTTGGTCAATCAATAGCAGTGTCTTTAAATAGTTTCGTTACAATTTAAAACAGGAATTAAAGCCCGCACCCAGTGTGTACTGTAGAGTGGCTTGTTGCTACCTTATAGCACCATTTGCCAGTCTTACTTGCACCAAGCACTGCAGTTACGAGTGGCAAAGAGTCTCTTTGCCTTCCACAGTTACACATAAGAAAGTTGTTTTTTAAAAAAAAAGAAATACGAAAACCTTTTCTTTTGGACTCCAAAAGAAAAATCACAGCATCATCATGTAAGTAAATCAACCTGGTCATTCAGTTTCCTCCTACGAATTGCAAACCACATACTTAATTGTTTCCCAAGACCCCAGAACCACAGAACATTAGGAGTTGGGACCTCTAAAGGACCATCCAATCCAAACCCCCCTGCCAGAGCAAGGGCACCCAGGGCAGGGCACACAGGAACACATCCAGGCAGGGTTGAAAAGTCTCCACAACCTCTCTGGGCAGCCTGTTCCAGGCCTCCAGCACCCTCACAGTGACAAAGTTTTCCCTTCTGTTCCCCTGGCACTTCCTCCGGTCCAGCTGGCACCCAGTGCCCCTTGTCCTGTCACTGGACATCCCTGAGCAGAGCCTGACTGTGTCCACCAGACACTGCCCTGCACATCTTTAGCAGCAGCAATGAGGGCAGCCCTCAGGCTCCTCCACTCCCAGCTTCAAGCCTGTGGTCACAGGAGATGTTCCACTGCCTGCAGCAGCTCTGCACTAAACTCCTTCTTGATCTGAGGAGCCCAGAATTGGACACAATATTCCAGATGTGGCCTCACTAAGGCAAAGTAGAGGGGAGGAGAACCCATAAAGTTCCTTTTAAGAACATTTTAAAGAGTCTTCTTTATGGAAATAGTCAGCTAAAATGCCAAAAACGTCTCATAAGCTTGAGCTCCCTATAGAAAAATGTGTGTGCAGCTGAACGCTGGAGAACTGGCCAAGCACAGGCCTCCTGGTCTGTATTTTTTGTATATTTTACACATGCTGGCAGCACAGGCAACACTTCAAGAACAAAAGCATTCAAAGCTGTTGTTTTTTTTTTCTTTCTTTTACAACTTAGAGTAAATACGATGGGGATCACAAGTGTTCATAAAGAGCAAAACTGTAAAGAAACTGACTACTCAGATGCTCTTTTAAAAAAAGAGAGAGAGAGCAAAGGCAGCAAACTAAGCCTGAAGGAGGAAGCTTCTGAACAAATAAAAGTAGCATTGCTTCTTAGGGTTTGAGGTTAAGCTAAGAATTCTTCAGGACAGGATGTTACAAACACTGACGTTTTACAGGACTCAGGAAGAGAAGTGTTCGTCTTAGGAAAGAGCTCCACAGCAGCCGCTGAATGAGACGACTCCCGAAGCCCCTCAGCACTCATCTTTTAGGTCACTACCTTGCTCTGCTTCTCCTTAACCAGCGATTCGGCAGGTTTCAGAGAGCAGATCAAGCAGCAAACGATCCCAAGCAGATCTTAAGTACCCTTGTAAAGGAAAAGCCACTCTCAGTACTGAAAAGAGATATTCTGAAAAGGCTAACTCATCACACGCCGACTTTTTATTATACCGGCTGGGTGCAGAGGTCGCCTTTAATTCGTCCCGGTGAGCCACGGTTAATGGGGATTAACATCAGCCTGACTTCAGAACAGCCCAGCCCGATCTGCAGACACTGCGGAAGAGCTGGACCTGTCTACGGGGCCATCCCAGCTTCCCGCCCAGCCCTGAGCGAGGAACGGCACCAGAGACAAGCTTGCTCCCCTTCCCCTGCGCCTCCAGCATCTCCGTGACCCCCGAAGCGACAGCCACCTTCCACAAAGCCTGCTGAGCGCAGGAGCGGGACCTACAGGCCACCTCCCGCAGCCTCCGGAAACTCGGAAAGGCGGCGGCTGGGCGCTGATCACGGCGCTGCTCCCCAGCGCCCTTCCCTCCTCCCGAGCCGCGCCGCTTCCTCCGCGGGGCAGCTGCCGAGAAGCCGAGGGCAGCGCACCAACAGCCCCCGCGGGAAGGAAACCGCGGCTGCTGAAGCTGCCAGGCCGGTAACGGCCGCCGCTGGCCCCGGGCCGCCGCCCCGCTCACAGGGAGGGTGGCCGCAGGCGGAGGATCTTCCTCCCCAGAGCGACGCCCGAGCCGAGCCTCCGCCCGGCAACGAGGCTGAGAAGCACCCGCAGATGCGAGGGGTGCCCGGGGCCCGCGCAGGCCGCGCCCCCGGCCCCCGCATCTCCGCTCACATTACGGCCCCTCGGGACCC
>VWZI01013030.1:1148072-1178597 GCA_013396835.1 Psilopogon haemacephalus | reverse complement strand
CCCTCTGCCGCGCCGCCCCCGCTCGGCCCACGAGGGGGCGCCACCGGCGGCGGGGGCCGCCTGACCCTTCCCGGCGCAGGGGCGGGAGGGGTACGAGTCGCGGAGGGAGCCTGCAGCGCTCGCCGGGGTACGACCCCCGCACCTTTGAGCGCATTGGCAAAAGGCGTACGTCGCCCTCGGCCCCCTGCCCGGTCCCGAGAGGTGCCACCCAGCCGGAGCCACTCGGGGATCCCCCCGCCTCCGCGGCTCTCGTCGGTCGGTATCGGCCTCTCGAACCCAGGCAGTTTCAGGTTCCTGCTGGCGCTGCAGGCAGCGGTGCCATTTCCCTCGTGCCCACAGCTGCCATCTCTCTCCTAACAGCCCCCGGGCCCATCTCCCCTGCCTCGGCACAGGGAGAGCAAGATGTGGAGGCACTAAGCTCAGGTCACTCTGCAGCACCAGGGCTCTGCATCCCCCAGGGTCAGGCAGAATGCCCTGGCCTCAAGGAGACCTGGCCATAGGGACAGGCTGCTGGAGGTGCACACAAGGGGCTCTTTCCCCTTGTCCTGCCCGGATCAGGCAGAGGATCAAGGGAGACAGACGGCAAGCTTCAACCCACTGATACTTCTTAAGCACCTATCATGAATTTCAGAGTATGACCTTTGCTTTGGATTTTTATTACTTGCCCCTTCTGACCTGGGGAGAACATGTGCTGCAGCCTGCATCTCACTCCAGTCTGTTCCTTTGGACTCTCAGTTACTCGGTGTTCCCATCCTCCTCCTCATCTTCCTCCTCTGACCAGCTCAAGCTGTCATCTGAGTCCTCTTCCTGTGCTGCCCAGTGCTCTTCTGTATCGGTAGCTTCTTTCTGCTCACCACAGGAGTGCAACCTGTTCTGGAGTAGGTCCAGCCTGGCCCATGAGCCAGGGCTGGCTTTACAAAGCATGATCTCCACCTTGCTGGGGACCATGCTCACAAAGCTCTTCTCTGTTTTGATGACCTAAAGAGAGGGAATGGTGAAACGAACGGGGAAGGAGAGGGCAGGCAGCACATGTCCATCCTTACTGCAGAGCACTGCCAGGGGAGCAGAGCAGGTTGCAGCTGAGTTTGAGGGTGTCGCAGCAGCAGGGCTGTGCCGGGGCAGGGCTGAGCCAGGCGCAGCCACGTGCAGGGCTGTGGCACAGCAGCCTGCCCGCAGCAGAGCTGTGGTGAGGCACAGACTTGCCCACGCTGGGCTGCCTGCAGGCACAGGCTGCACACGTGGGAAAAGAAAGCAAGAAACGCACATGCAAATTGCTGAGGTTCGCCCTTCCTCCCAGCCAGCAAGCAGCTGCGAAACAGCGAGGCTGCCCTCGCACTGCTGCCTGCTAGAACTCACAGCAGGACTGCAGGGTGAGACTGGGACATGCTAGGCCAAGGACCGTTTGGGGAAGTCTAGGACCAAATGCAGAACGCTTACAGAGCTGACAGTGACATCCAGCTCTGCTTTTAGTCCAGGACTGATTGGTGCAGCTACCAGCAGTCTGTGAAAGAGCTCTCTTCACAATCTGTAAGGCTATAAAATGGTGGACCTGAGCAACCTGGCTGCCAGACAGCCTCACCAACAGCAAGTCAGCACTGTGGCAGACACTAGCCTGGGGTGCCTTGGATAGTGCAGAGCAGGTAGATGGGCACTGAACATAGGCACAGTCCTGGCGTGGCTCTCAGGGGATGCTACCACTACGGGATCAACAGAGAAAAACCTACTTTTCCCTCAGCCTTTGCAGCTATGGAAAACTGGAACCTTGGAGATTAAGTTCTCTCTGCTGTGCCATGGTGGACCCAAAGCTTCAAGAGCTGGCAATGAATCCCAGCGAGGCAAAGACTCCAAAGTGGCAGGGGTTTCACACATGTACCAGCCAGGGAAGAGACAGCATCCCGGGGGCTGCAGTGTTCCCGTGCCATAATCCTGTCAAAGTCTGCCTCATGCACCACGAACAGGAAGTACTGTGCAGAAATTGCAGCAATGACCATTTTGCTGCTTTTCCAAAAGTCTGAGAATCCTGACTACAGAGAGCAATTTTCCCTCCTGGGAGCCTGTGTCTTGGGCTCCAAATGCTTCTCCCAGAGCACAGGCTGCCTTGCACCATTGCAGCCCAGCCTCACACACACTACTGGAACAGGGATCAAAGTAAACAGGATCTTACCCCCCAGAGATCCAGTTCTGCCTGGAAAATCTTATTTCCTTCACAGGTGATGTGAACCTCAAGCTGAAAGATCAACAGAAAGTTATCTGAGCAGGTAGCATGGCACTGGCAGAGCTCTTCCCCCAGGCAATCAGCCTTCCAGCACTGTCCAGCTTTCACTAACAGGCTGAAGATCTTCTCAGCACCTGGAAGCATTTCACCTCCTTTAGGGCATGCCAGGTTCACCTCTGCCACCAGTCGAGGGATTCAGTGCCTGCAAAGCCACCTGCTGAGCCTGAAAGCCACTGGGCCACACTGGACAGGCAGAAGCTGCTGCAGCAGCAGCAAAGTTGCCAGGTTCCCAGCTCAGAGACTGTGGGTCAGCAGTGCCAACTCCTGCTACAGCAACAGACCAAACAGGCCATCAAAGAGCGCCAGGCACCCAGCCAGCTCCAGGCTGTTGGCTCTTCTCAATCAGGTGCCATGGAAGTGTGCCCTGCCAGCCCAGCTCTGCCAGCCCCACTCACCACCGTGCTGTTGGCTTTCACGCTGCTGAGGGTGGGCAGGGGGTTCTTGGCATAGACAGTCACCACCACCTGGCTGCTCGTTTGGTGCCAGTCCTGCCGGCATGACACCACCTTCTTGTCCTGCCAGAGAGAGGAACCCATCACTGCATTGCACATTAGCACACCCCAGACAGCAGGGAGGCCTGTGCCTGAGCATGCTGCTTTGCACATCTCCTTCACAGAGTGCCAGCGAGGTTTGCATCAGCTAAGCAAGATCAGTCTCTGCCTCTTGTGCAGGTTTTTGAGGGGAAGTGGTTCCTGCAAAGGTAGCCAGCCCCTGCCAGGCTGTCTGATGCAACATGGGGCAACTTGGGGTTTTTCCAGAGGGATGTGCTAAGACCACAGATGTCCCCTTCGTCTTCCTGTGTCTCCTTGCTGTGCCTAAGCTCAAAGATAAGCAAAGGTGCAGTTGAAAACTTGGTCTGGAGGGCAGTGCAGGGCGAGTTGCTGGACACGGATCATGCCACCATGCTAAATTTGGGAGACATGAGCTGCAACTGGCCACATTTCACCTTTCCCCCACAAGACTCACACCTTATCAGTGCCACAGGCAGCTACAGCCTCAACAGGCCTTTCAGAGCAATGCCAGGAGACAGATTCCCTGCAGCCCTTTAGCATTGCCAGCCAGATAAATGTCCCAGGAGGAATGCTAACCCCAAACAGAGGTGTCAGCACAAAGCTTCTGCATCACAACATCACAGTTCATTCACTGCAGCCTCCTTTATGGCCACTAAATGTTTTCTGCTCCAGGACAAAAACCAGGCTGGGCTCAGAGAGGGTTGCTCAGAGCAGTGCAGGGGGCCCATGATGCACTTTCAGGAATATCCTGGGCTACTTTTTGCCACCTCAAGCCTGTTTCCAGCCAAAAGCTTTGCTGGGGAAACACACAGAGTACTGGGAACTGGGATATTTTCCCCATTGCCCTCCCACAATACCATGTTGCTGTGTAGCTGAGGACCCTCCTGGGAAGCTGTTGCAGAGTGAAAGCCCCACTGAAACCAAATTGAGTTATCTGCATTCCTCTGGCAAAACTTCTGGGCCTTTCCTCAGGGTGTTCCCTGTGCTCAGCTGTCTGCCCCTGTGTGAGAGCCTGCAGCACTGGCTACGCCATGCCTGGGGCCAGGTCTTGCCTCATTCAGCTTCTGTTGCACAGCTGCCCACAGGATGCAAGAGCTGGCACACACTGTGGCTGCAGGAGCAGCAGTTCAGCCACCAGATGGGTGAAGGTTAAGCATCTAATACCACATGGTCATCTGTCAGCAGTTATGAGCACAGACCCAGGTGAATGCAAAACCAGGGAAGCAGCACTCCTCAGGTGCCAGTAATGGCACTTGGCTCACACAAGTCACACCTGCCAAGGGCCCCCTTACCCCCTTTGCTGTCCAGCAGTGTGTCCCGCTGCTGCAGCCCGGCTGCTCCAGGAAGGCACTGAAGTCTGTTGTTTTGATTCCACAGCAGCTCCAGTACTTCATCCTGGGGAGAGCAGGTGACCTGAGCAGGGACTGCTCACAGGAGCGGGAGAGGGGACCACAGTGTGCTTCAAAGTGGTGGGGCAGAGTGCCTCAGAGCCAGCAGCTCCCCCTGCCCACCTGTCACCCAGGGGAGTGTCACCCGTGACTGCACCAGCCATGCTGCTGGGGCCACACAACCTTGCGATGCAACACTTTCAGCCCTCATGACAGCCAGCTGGCAACCCAGTGAAGGGCTGTTCCTTACCCCTCGTGGAAGACAGGAACACCAGGATGGAAATGACAGACTTCTGTGTTGCTCTCAGGGCCCTGGTAGATCTGTGGAGTAAGAAACTTTGGGCTGTGCCTCTGGCACTGCACAGCGTGGCACATCAGGGCACCCACCCATCGGTGCCCATCCCTTCAAAAGGACAACACAATGCCCAATGTCACCCTTCCACTGGGTCTAGTATCTCTGAGGACTTGCTCTGGGACTGCACCCACCCAGCAGTCTGGCAGTGGTCCCTGCTCCCTGCCAGCAGGGCAGCTCACCTGGCATCAGCAGGACCCCAGTGTTATTCCCTCAACCCTGGCAGCAGCTTTTTCCATATGCAGTCTCCCCAACACAGCCTGGTACCAGCCCAGGGCTGGGCAGCATTGGGACAGCAGGCAACTCTGGGCATCACAGAAGCTCTCTTTGAGGTGCAAGGGGCTATTCATCCACCCTTCCCTGTCCCTCCTTCCCAGAGCATGGCAGTCATGTCGTTATTCATCTTTTGCTCCCTTGCACTCTCCCCTCTCTGCTGCTTTCCCAGGTTGCTGTTCCTCCCGTGGCTCACTCCCTCAGGCACACCTGGAGGCAGGCAGGCAGCCCTACACAGGGTGGACTTGAGGCAAAGTAGAAAAGTCGTCCTGCATCCACTAGTGCAGGCAGGAATTGTTCCTCAGGCATTTCACCCATATGCCTGTCTCTGCCACGTGTGCATTGCAATTAGCAGCAGGGAATCTGGTAGCCTGTTGCAGGAGTGTGGCTGGGAGATGACAGAGGCAACCACTCCGAGGACTGCATGAGCAGAAGCATTATTGAGCTGATGGGCACTGCCACCTCCCACCCCACCTGGCACCTGTGCTGGCAGCTGTGAAATGAGCCCCCCCCAGCCAACCCTGTGATGCTCCCCGCTGGGTGGTGCAGACAGTGCAAAGATGAGACCCTGCCAGTTACTCACTGCCTTGCAGGCTGTGTTGGTGCAGGTGGTGCCAACTCTCACTTGGGCAGCTGCCTCTCCTGCAAAAGCAACAGAGCCTCACTTCAAGGCATGTGCACCTGCCCCAAGCCCTCCCTGCAGCCCCACTGCCAGCTCCCCAGCTGGGCACACACAGCCCCACAGCACAGCCCATTGCAATGCCCCTCTGAGTGGCAGCTCTGGGTCTGCAGGCTCTGAGCTTGCAGCACCCCCTGCCCTGTGCCCTGCAAACCCCAAGCTGAACTGGCCCTGTGCAACCCCCTTGCCATCCACCAGCTCATCACTCACTACCTGTGCAGCCACCCTCAGGTGCCTCAGCATTGGAGGACAGGTTCAGTTTCTCCAATGCCTGCTCCAGAGACTTGGACACTTTAACTGGCAGCAGCTGTTTTGGCTCATCAGAGCTGGGAAACATCAGCAGTGAAGGCCAAGTGAGTTTTTTGTGCAATTTAGGTGTCTTTACCTCTGCTGAGGAAGCAGCAGGGCAGGACGCATGCAGAAGCAGCAGCACAGCAGGGGGGCACTGCCAGCTGAGCCCAGCTCACCTTGGTCTTTCCCGCTGCATCTCCTCAGCCGATTTTGGTCCTTGGACTATGATCTCCTTCGCTGCTTTGGCCTTCTGTTCATCTGAGCTCTCTTGGCTGGAAGGCTCAGGAGGCTTCTCCTTGCTATGAAACCCCTTTGTGCATCCCTGAGCAGCAGAGGCAAGCCTGATTCCTGCTTTCCCCTCCCTAACCTGGTAGCTTCTTCCAAAGCCTGTGAGTTTCCATGCTCTGGCTCCGTATCCTGCAGGGATGGGCTCTGACCCTGCACTAGGGCAGGGGCTGTGTCCACAGAGATTTCCAGAGACAAGACAGTGTGGCATAGGGGCCATGGCAAAAGAGGTCTCAGCTCTGCTGCACCCCAGCACAGCAGCTGAAGGGCACTGAGAGTCTCCTCACATCCTGGGCCTCTGCTGCCTCACTCTCTGCCCCAGGCCCCCTGGGATATTCACAGCACTGGGGGCATTTGTGTTCTTCCCACAGGATCCTGGTGGAAGATCTCAGCCCCTTCTAACACCCTTCTCTGGGAGCCCCTGCCTCACGCTTTGGGAGCAGCACCTTTGCTTGCTGGCTTCTTGGAAGCAGATGGAAATTCCTCTGCCAGCAGTGCAGAGGGCAGCCTTGGTGCGGGATGGGGCTGGGACAGGACAGGGCAGGGGCAAGGAGCAGAGGATGGAGGGGCAGTGGGTGCATTTGGGGTGGTGAGTCACTCACCTTGATGGAGAGAAATTCAGAGAAGTCTGTTGTGCGCTTCTTGCAACAAGACCAGCCCTGGGCACCAGCAGATGCCAAAGTGGTCAGGTGTGGGCAGCCCTGCTGGGCACAAGGTCTCTCTCTGCAGCTACAGCCACAGCTCCTGTGCTACTCACCTTTAGGGCGTCGTGAAAGATGGGGACACCCGGGTGATACAGGCAGGAATCTGGAAAGGGAACAGGAGGCAATGCCCGTGCAGGAGGAGCACTCCTGCCCACAAGCCACCCTTGAGGCCTGGCAGATCGTGGGGCAGCTGCTGCCCGCCCCGGGCTGGGCTCGGCCGCAGGCGGGGAAGGTGCCCTGGGTCTCAGCCAGCCCAGGGGGCGGCGGATCAGCTCCCTTACCCTTGGTGTTGTGCTCGGGATCAAACCTCTGCCCGCAGCCCTTGTTGTAGCACAGCGCCATGGCCGCGTCCTTCGCTCCCTCCAGCGAGCTCCCGCGGCCCCCGCCCGGCATCCCCCCGGCGGCTTCCGTCCAGCCCCGGCGCCGGGGGGCGGCTTTGGCTATCTTTGGAGGCAACCGGAGGCTGTAATTGGAGAGCAGGCTAAAGATGGACACGGCAGCTCAGCAGCTGGGACCGAGCGCCCCAGAGGCATTTCTGCCCTGCCCCTGCTCCTGGCAAAGGGAATGGGCGCTGCAGGGTGGCTCCGCACCTGGGCTGAGCAGAGGACATCCCAGCGCCTGCCGTCTAACCAGCACCCGGCGTGGAGGCACTGGTGCCACCCCAGTGTTCAGGCTTGGCTTGGGGCAACCTGCAGCTCCTCCGGAACAACTGCTCTCAGCTTCTGCTGCATTTATAGAAGCAGCTGAAAGTTTCCTAAATAAGAAGGGAAGAGACTTTCCAGGGTCCCAGGGCAGAACCTGTGTTGACCTTCCCCAGCCTCAAAAGGCACAACCATCGCCTAGGCAGAGAACAGGGGCCTGGACATCCTTCAATATGGAGTCTTGTGCAAGCCCCGGATGATCTGTCCCCTGGAAGATCGTTGTAGTTGCAGAAGAGCATAGAATGTTAAACGGGCCCTCCTGCAGCCTGGAGGGCTTTGCTTGAACTCCCTGCTCCTCTTCTGGCACCCAAGGGCTGTCTCTGCAAACAGGAAGCTCTCTTGAGGTCAGAGGTTCTGCTTAGTTCCTACAGGCAGCTAACCCAAGGGTGATTTTCTTTCTGTTCCTGTTTGCAGAGACAGCTGCTTCCTGGGTGCTGCCCCAACCTGCCAAGGCACACTGCACTTGCAAAGCATTTCTGCTCAGAACCTGCCTGGCACTACCAGACGATCCACAGGGCAGGTCCTGCAGGCAGCACTGCCCAGGGAGTGTGCTCAAGAGGGAAACTCACAGGGTCTGCCATGGCTGATGTAACCCCATCTTTGTCCTGCCATGTTTAAGCTATCTTAATACCCTACAACAGCCTCTGGGATCTGCTACCATCCATGAGTATCTCCAAAGTCCAGGGTTAGGATGAACCCTTGCCAGAATTCTGGAGATCACCAGGGAGATGACTCTGGACTATTTCACTTTGCCCTGCTGCTCCATTTTCAGGACAGTCCTGCCACCCACACCTTCAGGCACCCTGGGCAGCAGCTCTGGGCTTTTCTTGGTCATGTTCTTAGCAAAGAAGATGGTCCAAGTGGAGGGAAGGACATATATCACCACTAGGCACCCAGGCAGCCTGTGTATATCCCTACATCCAAACCACAAGCTAGGAAGCGTGGGGCTTGCTGAGCATCTCCATCAATGCTGATGTCGATCCTGGGCCGCTCACAACACTGAGACCTGAAATAACAAACTGATAGACCAGGATGTGAGGAGGTCACCATAGCCACAGAGGGGACCAAGGGCTAAGATCCAGTAGTTATTTATTAAGGAGCCAGTAGTTATTTATTAAGGAATACATGTGTGGTACAATTCCTCTTTCCTATAGATTACCCTGCTGAAGCCTACTACTTTATCATTATTTTAACAGGCACTTTTCTCCCAGTTGCCTTTCTCATCCACTTCAAGGATACAGCACTGTGTAATTTTTTACTCCATTCTTCTCATGCAGTTTGGGGTACAACATCTCTTGTCACATCCATGTGCTTCTATGATAATTACTTAACACTTACCATAATTACTCATTATTTATTATTCCTATGCTTTTGGGCTTTAGCTCTGACTATTTTTGTTGCAATTTGTCTAAAATCCTCTATTTTTCCCCCCCATCATGTTGTTGTTTAGCTGTCAGTTTTTCAAAACTATCCAATTGCATTCCTCANCCCCCCCCCCCCCATCTCTCTGAACATATCCACTCAGACTGTTCCTATCAAAGTACTTTATTAACTTCGATTTGTCTGGCTTGTTTTCTGAAAATATCCAAGTATATCTTTATAAAAAGGTGAGTTTTTAAGATCTGGCACAATCAAAAACTCATTCTGTGGTACGACGATAGAATGTGGCATGCCAAATGAGGACACTGAAACTAAGCATGAAGTGTGGTGTCATTTCTTCCCGTAGGGGACACTGCGTAAACCAAGAGGTGCACTGCAAGGAGGAGGAGAGCAGAAAGGAGGGGGACAGAAGTGTGTGTGGGGGAGAAGAACTGGCCGGAGACATGGGCAAAAATGGCTGCAGAGAGAGAAAGTCATTTGAAAAGTGACACAGGAAAAACATGCGTCTGGGGCTACTGATTGTCAAAACACTCAGTGTGTGGCACGCATCGAGGCTGCTTCCCAGAGCCTTTTTCTGCGTCATTATAATGTAGCTGTACCGAATCTTGGCTGCATGCGGTGCTGCTTAACCCTGCTCATAGAATCATAGAATGGTTTAGGTTGGAAGGGACCTCAAAGATCATCCAGTTCCAATCCCCTGCCATAGGCAGGGACACCTCCCACTAGAACAGGTCGCTCAGGGCCTCATCCAACCTGGCCTTGAACATCTCCAGGGAGGGAGCAGCCACAACCTCCCTGGGCAACCTGTGCCAGTGTCTCACCACCCTCACTGTAAAGAACTTCCTCCTAACATCCCGTTTAAATCTCCCCTCCACCAGTTTAATCCCATTACCGCTCATCCTGTCATTACAAGACCTTGTAAATAGTCCCTCTCCAGCCCTACTGTAGACCTCCTTTAGATATTGGAAGGCCACTATAAGGTCTCCTGGAAGCCTTCTCTTCTCCAGGCTGAAAAGCCCCAGCTCTCTGTCCTCATAGCAGAGGTGCTCCAGCCCCCTGATCATCTTCGTGGCCCTCCTCATGCTCTGCTACTCCTCCTGCTATGGGTTGTGAATGTTGCATCTCAGCAACAAGCGACTCATTCAGTTACCAGGAACTGCTAGTTCAAATTCTCTCCGGCTGGCTGAACTCAGTTCTCCAAACAGTGTCCTGTGCTGATCTCAGAAGCTCGGGAGTAATTCCTCTCCACCCGGGATTCCCTCTGTATCTGAACTTTGAACGCCATTCTCCTGGCCGTCTTTTCCTAACTGCTGCAAAGGGTGAATAAGGGAGAGGCTCGCGTCACGGTTTGTTGTAGTCTGCCATAACTTTTGACAACGCTACAGGATCCTCATTGCAAAATGAATGCTTAAAACGACTGCAAATTGACTGCATGGTCCTGACTTTGTCCCTGAGATGCCTCAGGCGCGGGGGAGGAGAGCGTAAGCAAGAAGATACAAGCTGCGAGGAGGGGGAAGTGTTGGGGAGATGCTTGGAGCTCTCCAAGGATGGGGGGAGGGTAACTGATTGATTCTAACTCGCTGTTTGCACTCTTCCGATCCTAACTCCACTCCTCTGGGGGGGCAGAGGGAACCGTCTCTTTCTGCTGTTGAGACAATATTGCTAGAGGATCTGCTATTGCTGCCGCGGAGAGTTGCATTGCCAGAAAAACCAACCGCCATGAAAATGCTGCTGAAACAGGAACTGCAGATCCCTTCTCCTTTTTTTACTGTTATGTCGTGCCCAATTTTCCACCACAATGCCCAATCAAAGCTCCCTTCTGCGGGGACCCCTGTACAGTTTCCCCAAATGTAGCGCCGTAGCTTTGTGTAGTCGTTCCTCTATTGTAACACATTTAGCTGCTGTTAGCATTTGTTTTAAAAATCGTAGAAAGAGCTTTTGCTCTTCAGAAAATCCTGAACCCGTCTTGTGTGTGTGAGAAGGAAAAAAAAAAAAAAAAAGAACCTTCCCCGAAATGCTGCCGGCGCTGAGCAGCTTTCCCTGGAAAGGGAGGGAAGCTGCAGCTAATTTACACTCACCAGCTGGCTGCTTAGAGGTCCGGACTAGTCGCCTGCAGGCTCTCCGTCGATCCTGAAGCCCCCACCAGGTTTCCTCCGTGCACTTTCCCTCTCAAGAAGTGGAGAGAAGAAAGGGCAGCACAGGGGCTGCTGACCTCTGGGTTCTCTACAGTTTCTTAGAGACAATTTCCACGACCACTCACGGGGCACCATCTGTAGGGTTTGCTGAGAGTCTCAGGTGATGCTGATGGCAATCTTGGACCAGACGCTCGCAACACGGAGAACTGAAATGACAAACTGATAGACCAGGTTGTGAGGAGGTCACCATAGCCACAGAGAGTACCAAGGGCCAAGATCCGCAGAGCCAGTGGCTGTTTATTGAAGAGTATGTGTGTGGTACAATTCCTCTTTCCCACAGCTTACCCCACTGAAGCCTGCTGCTGTATCATTACTTTAACAGGCACTTTTCTCCCACTTGCCGTTCTCATCCACTTCAAGGATACAGCACTTTGTAATTTTTTACTCCCATTCTTCTTGCACATTTCAGGGTACAACATCTCTTATCACACTCCAGGGCCCCACATAGACATGAGGACTGTTAGCTAACCCCCGGGGTTCCCACAAGAAGGAACACAGGAGGGCACTAGGGAAGCTGTCACACCAGTATGAGCCACTTCAAGTTGGTATCTCTGTTGAAGGACTTCAGTCCCTCAGGACCTAATAAATGACCAAATGACCCCAAAGGTGGGTTAAAAAAATCCAACAAAAACAACGCTGGTGGCATTCAGAACTTCTGCTTAGGCTGGAGGGATTACTTGGGACCTGGAAAGCTGGGCAGAGCTCTGTGAAAGGAGAATTTTGGTCCCAAGCATTAAACATTGCTATATGGTTTCAGATCTCCTTGTCCTTTGCAGAAGCTGTCAGCAAGGATGCAGCTGTCACCATCCATATCATCCGAGAAGCTGGAGCTCAGGTTACCTCACAAGCCTCAGAGGAAGCACCAAGAGGATGGAAACACCAAGAATATGCTGTGTCTGACCCCTATACTGCAGCTCATCCCAGAGGGACCAGAAGGTGGCTGAGGTGGGCTGCAGCTCAGCAGAGACCCCTCAGCACCCAAAAAGCAACAGCAGGCAGACAAGAGCATGTAGCAGCACTGCTCCGCACTCCCATCTTTGCTGCACTGCTGCAAACATCCACAGGGAACAAGGTGGCTCGAAAGCAGAAAACCTCCTGGGACACAAGACAGTGACACACAGTCAGCTGGGGTGTCCACAGCTCCTGGCCCTGGGAGATAAACACAGGACACCAACATTAAACACAGGAGTTCCAGGTAAAGCATTTGGTCAGCCACAAGCCCTGCTATAGCTGCTGCTTTAAAAATGATGAAGAGAAGACGAGGTTCAGGTGACAGCACAGAGCATGCTGGACTGCACACCCGTCACACAGCATCTGCTCTGAAGCTGAAGCTTCTGCCTGTTGCAGTTGTGCCACAGGGCTGCATTGCTGAGTCCAGCCCGCTTCTGGAGCAGAGCTGCAAGTAAGGCAAAATCCACCACATGAACAGGCCAAGCAGGGACAGTTGTGACCCACACACCTTTGAAAGAGCTTGAAAGGAATGGGTTGGCAGAGGATTCAAAATAAATCTTGCTTGGTTTGATATTTAACCAGAACATGAAGAAGGTAGAAAAAAAAAGGACCAAATGATACTCAAACCTAGTTTACTGTTTACAGGGGCAGTGTAAGCCAGCCCACCACACAGAAGAAAGCATTCCCTTCTGCACACTGGCTGCACCCCAGCACATCACACCTGTGCAGTCTCTGGAGCTGCACTCACCTCACCCACACAGTGCAAACCCCAAAGTGCTTCAGCAGAATCCAGCATCCAGAAGCACTCTGGAGCGAGGCAGCCTTGCTTTCTCCTGTGCTCAGCCCTAAATGCTTCTGCACTGCAAGCAGCCCATGGTGCTGTTTCCTCCTGCTGGACACCTCTGAAATCCTCAGCAGTGCTTTGCTTTACAATTTCCTTACTAGAACCTCAGCCACAGGTTTTCAGTATCCCTCATAGCAAGTGAGAATGGTTGCCTCTAGTATTCACACCACAGTGGAGTTTTTTTCCTTCTTTGCTACCACTGGATCTTTAATTTCCACCTTGTACCTCTTTTGATGGACTGCTGAGCAGTGCCAAATCCCTCCTTCCTCATTTTACACACCCTGTTCCTGTATCCCTCCTCTCACAGGGAAAGGCAGTGACCAGCCCCATCAATACCTGAAGAGGGCTGAGGCAGCAGCAGAGCTCTGCATTTCCCTAAAGGCAGCAACTTCTCTTTTGACTCCTTAAATTCCAGCTGAGCAGAGGACAGAAGACAACACAGACACTTGACTGCATCCTTAGCTTCTTCTCCCCTGAAATAAAATGAGCTGCTTAGCAAAGATCAGTGCCCATCTGCCAGCCATGGTCCAGACACAAGCCACAAGAACAGATGCATCTTCTCCACAGGGCAATCATCATTCTTGCCAACTTGGTATTTTGCAGTATTTATCTATTCTAGCAAATGTGCCAGGTGAAAAACATCACCAGACTCTTCATACTGCACCTACAGGAAAGTCACAACCCCCTCACAACCACCATCAAATACTGTGTCACTTCACTGAGCAAGCGACCGGCGCTGCTGCTTTCAAATGTGGGAAACAAAAGCAGCAAGGAGTTGGGGCTGTTCAGCCTGGAGAAGGCTCCAGGGAAACCTTAGAGCTGCACTTCAGTATTTGAAGGGGACCTCCGGGCAGGCTGGGGAGGGACTGTTAAGGGCCTGTGGGGACAGGCCAAGGTCAATGGTTTGGAACTGGAGCAGGGCACAGTTAGGTTGGACATCAGGAGGAAGCTGTGAACAGTGAGGGTGGGGAGACACTGGCACAGGCTGCCCAGGGCTGTGCTTGAGGCCCCATCCCTGGAGATATTCAAGCTCAGCCTTGCTGTGTCCCTGTACAGCCTGCTCTAGCTGGAGGTGTCCCTGCTGCCTGCAGGGGTTGACCAAGATGCCCTTGGAGGGTCCCTTCCAACTCAATGCAACCTGTGAACATTCTCTTTGCAAAGAGAACAAAGAAAGAACAAGAGCAGCTTCCGTGTTACTCTTCAGCTTGATTTTGTCCACTCCGTACATACACATTTTCATTCAAAAAAACAGAAGAGACAACACACCAGATAAAAAAAAGCTTAAAATCCACTTTAATAATGCATTCCTGGAACATTCCTCAAACTCAGACTTGTTAGTGGGACAATTACAGCTTGTGTTCAAACAGTTTACACTAAATGAAAAAAAAAAAAAAATCTTGTAGTACTTCTACACAAAAAAGACAGGCAAGATTAGGATTATACAAACTTTTTTTTTTTTTTTCTTCAGTTAAATCTTCAGCATGAGATACAGGATCTTTGCCCAATAGATTGTACTTTACTACGAGTAAAAATAAACAGCGATACAACACGTTATCAAAAACCCCCATCCAAACAAGAGCCTCGCAGCCATTCGGGCTGCACCTGACGGTCAACTATTTGAAAGGAAGAGCTGGTCCAGATAAAAAGAATAACTACAAGTTAGGAGAATAATAGTAATTAAAAAAAACCCCCAACCCCACAACATAAAATCTCCCCCAATTCACTACGTGATGGATCATTTGGGACCGAGTAAATTTACAGGGGACCGCGGGAGCTGCTGAGTACCCAGATGCTGCCCTAGCTCTCCAGAGACTGCCCTGTGCTCTTAAGCAAGATCCTCTACACTAACAAATCCAAGACATACTGCAACTTTATCTAGCTAAGCCTCAGGACTCTGGCTGCAAACAGGAAACCTGGCACGGTCATGGCATCAGGGCCCTGACCAGATTTCACCGTTACTCAGCCACCACAGCGGCCTCCCAGAATCCATTTTCACATTGAAATTACAGGAATGCACCACATGACATTTTCTAACCCCCTTACCAGTCCAACTGCACTCCCCTTGTCCCAGAGTGGCTTTATCGAAACAGGCCCTGATTAATTATTTTTAATATCTCCCCCCCTCCCCAAGCTGAGCCCTGTGTGGCCTGCCAAGATGCTTTCCTCTTTGGGGCATGTGCAGGGGATAGCTTAATCCTGTTAGTATCTGCGACGCTTGTTAGGGCCGAAGTCACCCCCTGGGTTTCCTCTGTTGAAAGCAGGTGGGTTGCCCCCCATGGCTCCAAGGCCTTCCATTGCACTGCCCTGTCCAAAGCGATCTGCTGGTGGTGGAGGAGTCTTGTAGTGAGGATAAAAGCCGGAGAGGCAAGAAGAAAAACAAGAAGCAAAGGGCAGTTAAAAGCCAGATGAGTTAATTAAGATTTCATAATTCCCTGCTACAAACAGTTGACCTTGCTACAAACTTCCAACCCACCAAAAACATCTCCAAAGCCTCAAAACTGCACTGCCAGGCCCACTAGAGGCCCAAAGGTATCCTTTAGCCAAGCATACTGTTAGAGTTTGCGCAGCCTCACAGTCTGGTATCTGCTGTGGAGCATGTGAGTAATGCAGCCTGGGAAGGAGAACTTCCTACTTCCACCATACTTCAGCCAAACTGAAGGCAAAGGAAGGGCAGTGTACTGACAGTACAGCACCACTGAATTCCAGCACGGAGTGCTGCAACTCCAAAACCAGCCTGCAATGCTGGTCCTGCACCCTGATCAGATCTTGTCACTTCCACTCCTTTGTCTCTCCCTTCTTCTAGCCAGGCATGAACTATGACACCCATAGAGGAAAAATTCTATGTAATCATCAAATTTTCCTGTAGGACACAGGAAAGGGCACTGGAACCACTCTAAATATGCAACATATCTGAACAAGAAGCTGGAATATGTGGGCCCAGTAGTTCCTAAACCCCCTCATATGGCCAGGATACTTTCTAAGAGGACTATTCATATTTTTGGCTATTACAGAAAGAGCAGATACCTTCATGGTCTGAATGGTATCATACTGTCCTGAACTCCCCTCCATTTCCATTCCTCATTTCATCTTCCCCTTCACTTATGTAGTACACATTCCCTTCACCTCAGCAGCTCTGCTGTGCTTGCCAATCAGGCACAAAAACTTGTGGCCAAATACAGTTCCTTTTTATGACAACCAAATCTGTGATGCAGCATGAAAGATCAAGTAGGAAGGTTTGCAAGAAAATTGTTTATTAGTTTCTATAAACTACTAAAGGACACAGTTGATTATGACTGCTGCTCTTTCTGCTGCTGACTGGAAGTGCTGCAAGACAGAGGAATGACAGATACCACAGAAGCCTCTGCTGTAAAGCTCTATAGTGAATCTTAAAACAAAATTAAATATAAAAAATTTAAGAAGGCAAACAAATAAGCATAACCTCCACTGACTCTTTGCTCTTTACCTCCTAAGCAAATTAGCTGAACTCATTTTACCATACTATTATCTTCGTAATTTTAATCTATTAGTACAGAAGATAATTGGTTTGAAAACCAGTGACAGAACATTCCTGAAAGCTTGGCTTTATGCTTCCAAGAATCTATTCAAGACAATCTAATTCAATAAAGTGCCTCCTGTGATGCCACTGCAAAAATTAACATCTCTTCTTTGCTAGGGTCTTCCTAACAAAAGGCTTTAGATTAGTGATGATGGAAGTGAAGCAGTTACTAGTCTTGGCTCAATTACCTTACAATTATCAGCTACTATCAAGGCTGAAGATTTCAGTGGGAGTTAAACAAGGTAGACAATCAGCACAGTACTTAACCAAAACAACAGAATCTGTACTTAAAAGGTGTGCACAAAAAGCTGGTGAAGATTCATTACCATTCCTATGGCTCCATCGGGTATCATGGCTCCAGGACCAGTCGCAGGAGGTGCAGCAGCTGGGACACTAGCAGCACCCATGGCTCCTCTATTGTTCATGCCAATGGTACCTGGAAAAGAAAACTGAAGAACAGTCCTGGCAAGGGACAGTGACTGGGATCTACTCATGGCTCCAGAGGTACAGAACACCAGGTAAGCTCCCTGCAGGTGTATCTAGGGACAGTGTCACTTTGTGCTACTAGGACAAGAGGGGATTTAATAAATGTTTATAAATATCTGAGGGCTGGGGGTCAGGAGTGAGGGGACAGGCTCTGCTCACTTGCTCCCTGTGATAGGACAAGGAGCAATGGGTGTAAGTTGAAGCACAGGAGGTTACACCTCAACACAAGGGGGAACTTCTTTACTGTAAGGGTCACAGAGCACTGGAACAGGCTCCTGAGTGGGGTTGTGGAGTCTCCTTCTCTGGAGACTTTCAAGGCCTGTCTGGATGAGCACTAGACTGTCTGGTTCTGCTCTCGCAGAGGGCTTGGACTCAATGACCTCTTTGGGTCCCTGAAATCCTGTGAGCCTGTGACAAGACAGACTGCATTCCAGTGTTGCCTGGGAAGTGAAGCAGACCTTCACTAAGCATCAGGCCCATGCTGCCTTCTCACACGCCCTTGTGCAGTCTGAAATTCTACATTATGAAGTCAGGATATGGAAATGCATCATTAAGATGATCTAACAGATGCCCTAGGAGTTTTCATACTAGTACAAACTTCTGCAGCACCCTGTGGGACTGGGAGCAACCAGACCATCACTTTTCAGTCGAGTCTTTCGCTTACAGACCCAAGTGTTTCACAAATGCACAGGGCTGCTTCCTACCCACATCCGGTCACATGAATGCTTCCTGTCACTCAAGTGGGAGGTTACTGACTCAGAATCCAAAAAAAATGTGGCTTCTCAAAACACATTGATTTTGTAAAGGAGGAAAGAAACACGTATAAGAAAAAAAAAAAAAAAAAAGATAGCCACGGGGCACTCTTACCTCCCATACCCATCTGCCCCATCCGCATGTCTGGTGGCTCCCTCTGGAAAGAGAGGCACTCATTTAAAAAATGCCATCGTGCAAAGTCACTCAGCTCTGGCCTTTTGCTACTGAAAACAGTGTAGAAAACTAATTCTCAAGAGCACATTTCAAAAGAAGACCTGAGCCACCTTCACCCAGTTAACTGCTGAACAAACAGGTCTTGTTTCTCACAACCATGGTGAAATATCCACCTGCAGACTTCAGCAAGCAGCAGGATAAATGGATGGTCCAGGTATGGATGGGAAGATCTGCTTAGCAGCAGTAACATGTGACAGAATTAGTTTTGCTACTTTCTCATCACAGCTAAGAAGCTTTTTCTCATGAAGAGGCAGCACTGGACCACTTGCATTCAAATACCAGTTAGTGAGCTCCATTTCTTTCATTAACTGAGCGTGTGGGACACCACAGACACTTCCTCCCAGCCCCATTGCAAAGCTAGAACCATCTCCTCACTTCAGGGAGGGTTCTACCTTTTCCACAGTGGAAACTGCAGAGCAGCTTTCATTTCAGCTGAAGGCTCAGTGTCACCATCATGTGCAGGCACTGCTGCTCAGAGCCATGGGGAGCTGGGCTGTGCAGGGCAATACCCACATGTGTGGCTTGGTGGCAGCAGCTTGCCTCTCTTGCTTTGCCATGCACTCAGCTGTTGTGCTTAGGGTCAATTTTTTACTAGGATATATAAGCACTTGCCACTCACATCAGTGCCATTACACCACCTTGACAGCACTACAGCTGCCTTCACAGTATCGAGCTGCTGGGACTGGAAATGAGTTGTAAGACAGCTCTTCACAGAGATGTTGCTGTTAAAAGCCAGGTCACCACTGCTTTACATTACAACAGAACACCTGCCCAGCTAACTGTCAAGTACAAGCAATTATCATGCCTGTAGTGGTGCCTCAAGTTGGGATAATTTAATTTAAGCACGACTAAGACAAGATTGTAGGCTAGAGATACAGCTGGGTGTATGACCCTAACAGGGTTCTGCAGCAGTACTTCAGGACAGCACATCTTTGGTACTGTGAGTACTAAATGAGTTGGGATACATCCTTCTACACCAGTGAAAGTCCTACACGAACAGTGCTGGGACAGGAACTGGAGTGATCATGCTTTCCAAACTCAAGATCAGAGGGAGTCATAAATTTAGGGCAGAATGCACTAAAGATGTAGAGTCCCTCAGCCACCAAGTTAAGCATTCAGAGGAAGCCATATGCTGTGGAAGGGCAAAAGTTTGCTGTGAGTGTGCAGGTGTAAAGGTGAGGCAGCAGCACTCATACCGCATCAGCAAAGTTCCCTTTGAAGCCTTCCTGCTGGCGCCTCATCATTTCTTCTTGCTGTCTCCTCATCTCCTCCTCACGGCGCCTGCGTTCTTCCTCCTGCCTGCAAAAAAGGTCCCAAGATGCTCAACACAACATCCAATGACCATCCACACAACAGTGCTGCCTAATGGCTCTGTTTGGAAGCCTGCAGCTTTAAGATCGTTTTGCTGAAGCTGTACAATGTGAGGTTCCTCGTGGTGCCAACAGGAACACTTCCTGCACACAAGGACGTTTCCAACAGTTTCACTTTTAAGGAGCTCATAGTCAAACCCAACCTGAGCATAGCCATGATTTTGCCTCTACAAGGAGTGGCTGAAGGAACTGGGGGTGTTCAGTGTGGGAAAAAAGAGAAACTGAGGGGGGGACCTTATCACTCTGTACCACTACCTAAAAGTAGGCTGTAATGAAGTGGGTGTCTCTTTTTCCAACTAAAAAGTGACAGAACAAGAGGAAACACCAAAAATTTCTTCACTAGCATTATCAAGTAGTGAAACAGGCTGCCAAGAGAAGTACTTCAGTTGCCATCCCTGGAGAGATTTAAAAGTAGATATGGTACTTAGGTACATGATTTAGTGGTGGCATTGGCAGCATTAGCTTTATGGTTGGACTCGATGCCCTTCAAGGTCTTTTCCACTGTAAATTCTGTATGATTCTATGTACACAGCAGCTCCAAATACATGTAATATAATGCACACAAGCCAAACAAGGTCTCAAGTGCCTTCTGTGACATAAGTAGTTCTGAGAACTTCCTGGAGCATCTCAAAATGACCCTGGAAGGAAAAGCTGATATGGAAATGGAGAATTCTGAGACTAAGTTACCAATCAAATGAAAAGAGAAATGCTAGAACTGAGTTCCCCAACCTGCAGCACAGAAGCCATAGAATCACTGCAGATTCTGATTTTTCTATCTGCTTCAATCAAGGAGCTAAACTGAGACACCACACTGTAAAAAACCCAAATACTATTTGGTAGAAGGAACTCTTAACTCTCCCATGGGAAACCAGCTGTATGCTCTGTGAACAGAAAGGCCACAACAAGCTTTAAGCAGTACTTAAACTGTCACAATGAACAACGAGGTGCAGGGAAGGAATGTCCCATTCCACAGCATTATGGATTCATGGCATTTCAGAACCTGCCCTCTTACCTGAGTTCCAACTGTTTACGTTTTTGTACTTCTTGGTTATGCAACTCCTCCATTCTCCTGAGCTCTTCCTGGCGCCTCATTAAATCTGTAAAAGAGGACATCAAAAAACCCAATCAAATTCTTCTCCCATATCACCTTTTGACATCCCTGTGCTAGAACCACAGCACACAAGAGTGAGGCAAGAGTCTCCAGCACCGTTACAATGTCTCCATTCCTTTGCCATCACCACCCTTGGTTATAGGTCAAGCAGCTACACCACAGCTCGCCTGCAGTGGGCTCTAGGCAGTCCTACTGAGCTACCCAGCCGCGGGTGCTGCAGGGCCGTGTCCTGACACCGTCTGGCCATGATGGGTACCTTGCCGCATGAGCATCACTTGGTGCTCGTGGCGAGCTGCCTCCATTTCCATCTCCAGCTTCTCTCGAGCCTCCTTGATGTTGCGGTCCACTTGCTCCTGTTGCTGCTTCTCCATCTCTATGAGAGCCTTCCAGCGCATGGCATATTCGTACTCAAAGCTGCCAGGCTGCGCAAACCGAGGCGGCTGCTCACGCTCCCTGCAGGCAAGGGACAGCTCCTCAATGCTTCAGCAGAGCAAGGGGGAGCCAAGGAAAACACACCTCTACATTAAACACCATGGCAGATTCTCCTAACAGTCAACAAACAAGGAACCACCTTGTCTGCCACTCTCACAGCTGTGTGGCACAGTTGACTCGCTGGAGGGCAGGGATGCCATCCAGAGAGACCTGGACAGGCTGGAGAGGTGGGCCCAGGCTAACCTCATGAAATTTAACAAGGCCAAGTGTAAGGTCCTGCACCTGGGGCGCTGCAATCCCAAGCACAAATACAGGCTGGGTGGTGAGTGGCTGGAGAGCAGCTCTGAGGAAAAGGACCTGGGGGTCTGGGTGGATGAGAGGCNGTTGGAACTGGATGATCTTTGAGGTCTCTTCCAACCTAGACCATTCTATGATTCTATGATTCTATGCTGAGATACCAGTTTGTCCGCTCCCCAGGGACCATCTCATTGAAAGGAGAAACTTAGGCAGGATCTTCCTGCAGGATTGATTATACAGGGAAAGTGCATCTTGTCCTACTGCACAAGCAATGACACTGCTGTTGTAAGACACCAAAAGATCCTGGGTAGAAACACTTGGAAGTACCAAGTCTTTGCTCTGTTGCACATCTTCTGGACAGATCACTCCAGAAACAAACACTGGTCAAAAGTGTCTTGTCTTTACTCATCTCTGCTACACCTGGAGCACCAGACTATTGCTAATGTAGTCTCCCAGCTCCCCAAGCTCTCATCTTCCTAACTTGAAAAATCCCTGAGTTGACATGGTTTACTAATTCCCACTTCACATGATACCTACTTACTCAGGGGTGCCTTCAAAGACCATGGCCTTGCCCCTGGAGAGCTCTACAATCTCTGAATGCTATTCCCATCATCCCTTAAATTTCCACTCCAACTTCAAATGCACTTCCTCTACAGACCCTCTACAGTATGGGTTTAGGCTGGAAGGAACCTTAAAAATCATCTATTTCCAATCTCCCTGCCACAGAAGCAGACATCTTCCACTAGTCCAGACCCCATACCAGCTGGCTCCAAACACTTCCAGGGAGGGGGCATCCACAACCTTTCTGGGCAACCCCTTTATCTTCCCAGAGTCATGTCCCATGGACAGGAAAAAAGGACTCTTAGTAATGCTGATGAGCCACCCTGCAAAGACTCAGATACTAATCCACGTCCTAGGCCACAGGTAGTCTTATCTGCTATTGCATGGCAGGCACATACTTGTGATATTGCTGGTTTTTGATGACTAGTTTCTCTGGTAGTCCCTCTTCATCATCATATTGATCCATTGGCTCCACAGTGACAGGCCGAGGGAATCTGTAAAGCAAAGATAAGATGCTTCAAAGAAAATTCAAAGAGATAGTTGCAGCAGAGCATGTGCACTGTGCCTGAACTTATACTGCTGCTGGTACTGCTCAAGGATGTCCAGAGCAGTTTGGGATCTCAACCCGAGGGAAATCAGAAATGGCTCTTAACACTTTTTGCTTTTTCTCCAAAATGGGAGCTGAACATCAAAATTCTCATGGAATCCAAACTGATATTGTACTGATGCAAGACTTGCATTTGATTGCTCAAATTAACAGCTCAACTGGAAGCTGATGGATCTACTCATCAAGATGGCTGCAATTCCTTCAGCCTGCTTTTCCTCCTTTTTGTTACTTGCCAGCCACGGGCTGCACAAGTCCTCATGTGCCTTTTAATAGCTGCCTAGAGAGTACCTACACCACTCCTCGCTGGAGGCTGATGGCTGTACCACTCAGCTCTATGCTCCTGGCAGGATCACCACATGCCATTATTGCCAAGCAGCAGTGCTCTCCAAGAGCCTGCTGGGCTCTGCCTGAATCTCCCTCTCCAAGAAATCCAGTGGTGCACTTCAAAACACAGCTACCAAATATCTGTGCCTCTGTCCTCCTGCTTTCTGCATACAGAAGGAAGTATTCCACTGAAGTGTCCCCAGCCTCTAAATTACCCCCAGCAATAACAGTGCTTATCCTCAGCACAAAGCAGCATCACAGCCTCTCATTAGTTCCTCAATCCCACATGCCACAGCCAGGAAAATGGAAGAGAAATGATCACACTAAGCCAAGCAACAACTGGTGTCCAGAGTCCAGCAGGAAGGTAGGATATGAGAAGCTAAGACCTCTCTCCTCAGCTAAAGATCCACAATGTAGCTTCTCACTTCAACTCCATTATCAATACTCTTATTGTCCAATGTGAACCAACTCCAACCAGTTAATGTAGCTGTTACTGTCATGAATAGAACAAGCCAAACCACACTTAATCAGAATTAAACCCTAACTAGAAATAAGGAACATACAGGTTTGCTAGGTAGCAGTCTCTAACACACTGTGATAGCTACAAGACTGAATGTCCCCCTCAGGTGCTCTCAGTCTCACATTAGTAATGACTAGTTGTGCATGATCATGTTCCAAAATTTGTGTTCATGCGTCTTCAGGATACAGACTTCTAAAGCAGCGAAAGCAATCCTCCCACAGAGCACTACACACTGTGCTGGCCGTAGTCTCAGACAAAAAAGCAGATATACACCCAAAAAACTCCCAAAACAAACAAACAAACAAGCCACAAACTGCTTCCTGAAGCTGAAGGTGCTTGTGTACAACTGTGCCATATGCGGGCCTCCAAGAACAAGCGAGAAGAACAAAGCCTGTAACATGTTGTAAGCTACCAAGATAGCCTCAATTTCAGGGAGCATTCTGTTCAAACGTTTTTGCTGCACACATAAAAGGCATGCAGTATTTTCTATTTCTGAGAGTTCAAAATCATCTCTCTTAATAGAGGACAAAGACTTGCTCTGTGGTACTCATCTAAAATCAGCCATTTACTTGGACAAATCTGTGTAATGATGCAAGAACAGGCCTTGCTGCTTGTGCTGCTCAAGCAGAGTTTACTGTGGTGAAAAGCCCAAAGGATCCAAGCTATCCGACTAGCATCTCTGAAAGACCTCACACCCTACCCAGCAGTGCATGCTGCTGCATTGGGTCCCATCCTGAGACTCACCTCTGAAGTGACAGAGTGCACAACGCACTACACTTGAGCTTCATTTCCAACAAATCGTGTGGAAGTCATTCTAGAAAGAGCTTACTGGGAAGTTTTATGCACTGCTTCCCAGACAAAAGTTTTCAGACCTAAGTTTCAGGACAGATTCCCTCTTGTTGGAAGAAAAGTAAGTAAAGTTCTCTCTGGGCAAATCATGTACCACCTCCTACCCTGCATCTTGTCTGTCTTGTTCTGGTAATAAGAAACATTGCTCACAAGCCAATACCACCCATCAACCTGCACATATGCTAGCAGAGCACTTCTTTCCCTCCAGACTTACGTAGTTAGCAGGAAAGATCCATCACTACATCTATCCAGAGCTTTCCGAGCAGCAGGCTTCCCTGAGAACTCCACAATGCCTTTCCCAGAGGATCGTCCTCTGTCATCAACAATAACCACAGCCCTCTCCACCTGGCCAAACACTGAGAAGGCTTCTTCCAGCAGCTCATTGGACACAAACTGAGGCAGGTTTCTGACTGTCAGCGATGCGCTGTGGCATGCAAAACGCACTCTTAGCTGCTTCCCACGTAGAGGCATGTTGTCTAGCTCCACCTTTGCAATCTCTGCCAGAGTGCGAGTTTCCTGAGGACAAATAAAGTTATTAAAACTCTCAAAGTGGGACAGAATCAACCAGTCACCATCACAACAGTCTAAAGCTTATTTCCCTACACAAGTACTTCACAGAGAACAAATAACCCTCCTATAGCATGGTCAAAAGCATCCCAGCAAACCATAACTATTCTCTGTTATCAAGGACTCTAGCTGAATGGGCACAGACAGTTTGGGAGGGAAAAATAAATAAATAAAACCAACCTATTAGACATAAGATAATCCAACAGCCAGTATGAACCAAGCAAATAAATGGTCATTATCTATCAGACAATTTTATTAAGGCTACAAAACACGCCGCTTAAAAAAAACAACAAAACTCATTGGAAAAATAATAATCATGATTCAACAATGAGCCAAGTTTGTTAACTGTAAAAGGAAACAGTGTACAGAAGATATCCTATGCAAGTTTCACACCTCTCCACTCAATTTAAGTCACCACCAAGCTGCTGCACTACAGCAAATCACACAGACTTCAGTGTGGGGAGCCTGCACTCCGTCCACTCTCCTTGGGGCATTCAGAAATGAAGTAAATAGGCAAATAAATCTGAGAAGCACTGCTCTGCGTTGGTAGCTACCTCCCTTAGTCACGCTTCAACATGATCACCTAGAGATTCCACTCACCCATCACTTCAAAGAATGCTACAGGACAACCTATGCTGACAGAGATGCCTATTTCACAGCCTCACAGAAAGTGGCAGTCTCTCTGAGGCATGACAGCACCATAGACATGTTGTCTATCAGCTGAATTCAGAACAGCTTTCCCAGACACATCATAAATCCTGCCACAAGCTGCCTGACCTCAAATTGCTTCTTAGAACAAGCCCCAGACATATCACGTGTAGAAGCTGACCCCATATCCTATGCTATTAAAATCAGCAGTAGGCTTGACTAAACAAAATAGCTGACCATCTCCTACTTTCAGCTGGCAGTATTCCTCCAGCACAAGCCACAGCCACAAACCCACCCCACAGGCAGCTTCTCTCACCAGTCTGATGAAGCCAAAGCCTTTGTCCTTGTGTATGAAGACTTCGCCTGCCTTGCCATACTTCTCAAACAACTTTCTCATCTCTTCCTCTGTAATATCTGGGGGCAGATTTCCCACAAACAGGCGGCTTCTTTGGGTGAAGGTCTTTTCACCAGGCTTCCGGAAATTCTTCAGGTCAATAGTCAGGCCTTCATCTGAGGGGAATAAGGTACACAGCTGCTCTACAGTTGGGGGGATAAATTCTATTAGGTTTCATCACAGTGAACAAAAAGACATAGGACAATGTAGGTAACACCACCCATTCACTTTGGTCTCAAACCTCTCCAGCCATCTATCTCTATACAGCAGCCAGAGGATTTGTATCAGAAAGAGCTCAGGCTCTTAAAACACATGGCTGAGCCTCAGTGATCATCAGCACCAGAGAACACTCTCTAGAGCTGGAGAAAAGAACACTGCAGCTTTAAATACTCGGGTTTTGGAGACATGCTGGCCCACAACACATCAGCTGTAGTCACAATAGACCATTTTGCTATCCCAACTTAAACAACTGTGGAAAAGCCACAGTTTGGTCAGCAATCAGATCTGTACTCAAAAAACCCAACTATTACGCCAACAACAGGAAATTTTGCCCAGATAATATTTGAGATAGTTATTCTACAGGACCAAAATTGGGCTCTAGAGTCTCGGGCTCCAAGCTGAAGAGAAGGCTGGAATGGTGAAGACAGTGGGCAGCGGGGGAACCCAACCCACCTCAAAACCCAGCCATATAGGTGACACCTCAGAAAAATTACAAAGTTCATTAGAAAACGCTGTACTAGGTAAATAATGTATTAATACCAATGAGCAGGACAGGTTGTAGGAACTTTCTCGCATCTCCACAAGGATATAGCATCTTTTAGCCCTTAATTCAGCAAAGAGCCCAGCACAAGCCTGAAAGCTCTGCTCTATGCCACACACAGGGGTGGCTTTTTCATCACTCGATCTTGTTGTGTCCTATTTTTTTGAATTTACATGGAATTTCCTCACACAAGACTGCAAGATGTAGAAGGCGATTCCTTCGTTTTGCAGAGGACACATCTCATGGCCACACATGAAATAAACTGAGTGGCCTGATTCAGGCTACAAAGCATGGAACTAACCTGGAAAGGCTTTTTGTACAAAGACAACAAATGCCATACCAGGACAACTGTTATGAGCACACTTCCATGAGTAAAAAACACAACCCCCCAGACTATGATGTATCTGCGTAAGTGGAGTAGAGTATTTTGTCTTGTGAACTTCTTCACGTTGTTATCAGAGGTACTTGGGGATCAATTGCGAGGCTTGTGAACACTAAGAGGGACTTACAGCACAGTTATACCACTGTCATTGTTCTGCCCTGAGTTCCACTCAAAGCAATCTGAGGTTAGGTCACTCACTATAAGCCAATCTCTGTATGAATACCACAGCACAGTTGTGTTGTATGGATTCCAGCCAGAATAGAAATATGGAAATGGATTGGTCTGCCACTTCTGTCTATCATCTTTCATTAACTGATAAGCAGCCTGTTTAACATGGCAATTTAATAACAACAGGCAAGATTTTTTTTCACTTGCCCAGTATACCTGTAATTTGACAGAAAAGCCACACAGGGGAATTATGTGCACAGCGCAGATGTGACTCCTACACATTTTTCTTTGGAAAAAACTTCAAATTGAATAATCTAATATAACTAAAACATTTAACAGGTCTTTCCCTGAAAACGTTAATGGCAGTGCCTCGGTGCCGTGCTTCTGAACCAACAAGTTAGATTAGTTAAGCGCCCACAAGTCATTAATGTGCATTGCCTCAGCGTACAAGCACCCCTTATATATCCCTAGTGCTGGCACCAAAACAAACCCAGAAACACACCAGATTAAAGCCACAGCCATCACTGATACCAGCCGGTACCTGGATGCTGAAATATCATTACGTGGGATTGGGCATTTCCTGGTCCCTCACAGGTAAAACATTAGTCTTAACTGACGACTACCGATTGCTGTAAAAGCAGATGTTCTTAGTACACCTGTATCTTTACTTTGCAAATTTATTTCCCTAGTATTTCAGTAAACCAATGTCGAGAAGACATGTCTTATAGCTGAGAAAAAAGTGAAACGGAGCAATGGAAATGAGGCCATCGCATACTTGCAGGGTTTACAGAGGCGCAGGCAAAGGTTCAGAGAACTCGAAACTCTTTAAGAGAGCACTTCTTGAGAATTTGAGTCAAAGAAGGAAACTCTACATCGCTATCCAGACTCGGGAACGTAAGAAGCTTATAAACACATCCCCGTCAAAGCTGCGAGAGCGGCATGCATCTGAAGTACACTGAGCGAAAAAAAAAATTGCAGAAAGCTGCCCCGCTGCAATTCCAGCCACCGGCTGCAACAATGGGAAACCCTGACTGCTGCTGGCCAGTAGCAAACGCAAGTCGCGATTTGCTTAAATATCTGAGTTTCCATAATTTCAAGTTTAAAGAGCGAACTCCGCTTGTTTCCTGCAAGACCTGTTGCACCCGTACAGGCCGGCCGCTAACCGGAACACGAAGTTACCCTCTAAGTGAGGGCGGTCGCTCAACGCCTACCCAAAACAGGGCCGGACGGCCCCCCGCGGCGGCCCCGGGACTCACTCTGACTGTTGGCCTGTTGCCCGTTCGCGGGGATGGACGGCGGTGGGTGCTGCTGGTGCTGGTGCTGTTTCCGCGGAGCGTGGTTCTGCTTCTCCATGTTGAAGCCCTTGTTGCCCTGCATCTTCCCTACCTAGAGGAAGACACGCACGGTAGGTCGCGGCCTAGAGCTCGACCTCGGCTCCCGACCGCGATCTCCGGCCCCACAGCGGCTCCCAACGTCCCCGGCCTCGCCTCACTGGAGCCCACACACCCAAGCAGCCTCGTGCAGCGGCGGGGCGGGCCGCGCAGGCCGCAGCGGGCCTCGACAGGACCCTGGCGACAGCGGCCGCCCGGGAACGCGCGCCCCGCGATGAAGCGGAGCGGAGCTGCGACGCCGCCGCCGTTGCGCCTTCACCTGGTGGCGAACACCAGCGCTGGAGCGAACCGTGGCCTCCTCACCCCGCAGCGGCCCGGAGAGAAGCGCGCGCACGGCCGGAACAAGCGCAGCCTAACCAGACGCCCCCCGCCCGCACTCCCATTGGCCTCCCGGCCCCCAACGCCGCGCCACCACTGGCCGTGCTCGCCGCCATTCACAACCTCGGCCTCGGCGGGGCGGGACTAGGCGCTCCGGCAGGCCTTAGCGCGGAGTTGATTGGCTGCGCCGTGGCGGCAGCCTGCCGCGCGCACTGCAATCACCGCCGCGGGCATCATGCTTGGGTGAGAGGCGAGAAAGGGACAAAGAAGCCCCGCGAGCCGCCGGAGCGCGCCGAGCAGGGCGCGCAGGCGCAGTGGCCGCTCGCTGCCTTTAAAGAGCCCAGGGCGGAGGGAGCCGGCGCCGCGCTCAGTCTGGTCCTGCTACTCCCCGCTTCCTTCCCAGTCCGGTCCCGGGAGACCATTCGTCCTCCGGACGCGGATGCTGACGTCCCACTAACCCTCGCCGTCGGGGCGATGCTGCCCCGCTGCAGGAGGGCAAGCAGCTCGGCTGGAGGAGCCGTCCAGCGGGAGCGGGAAAGGTCGGCACCAGAGTGTGGTCGTAACTGCCTCCTGCGGGCTTGCTCCCGCTGCCTTTCAATAAAACCTCCCGTGTCCCGTCGCACGTAACCGGGAGGAGGGCCGTGTGCCCCGCGGAGCCCCAGCTGCATCTCGCAACCTGCTGGAAAGAGCAGCAGTCAGCAGCGCGGCCGGTTCTCTGCCTTTCAACCGTCCATTCCCGACGGCTGTAAACCTGCCTTTGCTTCCCTGAAGCGCAGGAGGTCGCTTGGGCTTCCTCCCTGTCCCAGCACTGCGCACGCCGGCGTGCCCTCGGGGCCCTGCCCACGCTCAGCTTCTGCACCCTCAGTGGTCCCCAAGGGGTGACAAACAAGGAGGCTGTTTAGAGAGCTGATTCCCGGCAGGGAAAGGATGGAGAAACCCTTCCAAGAATTGAGATAGTGAAGGGGAGAATGGTGGATCTCTGGGATGGAGAGGACACGGGCCCCAATGGGCGTGGAGCCGTAGGGGTTGGGGACAGGTCTGGCTGAGGGGTCCTGCGTCGGAGGGGACGGCTGAGCCCACGTTTAGATGGGAAGGTGTCGCAGACAGGGGTGCTTAGGATGGGGGAGGGTGACCCCTGTAGGGGCTGTCGTGGTTGGAGGAGGGGAGCCAGGAAAGCAAGGAGTGGGNCAGGCCCCCGCGGAAGCTCCGCCCGCCCGCGCTGTCATTCACCGCCCCGGGGAGACGCTCCAGCTCCAGGGAGGCGGCGGTGGCGCCTGGAGCCGGTCGGGCGGCTCCCTTCGCGGGCAGGTAGAGGCTGTGGCGGTGCGGCCGGGCCGGGCTCCCTGGAGCGGCAGTGAGAGGGTTAAGGGGGGGTGGGGGGGAAGGACTAGGGTGGAAAGCCAGGTCCGCACGATCCGCTCCGCACTTTGCGAGTGGCCGCGCAGGCATCGGCGAGGACTGGGGTACCCCGTTCCTGCCCACACCCCCCAGCCACGCACGCCTCCTGCCCCGCGCCCCGCTGGGCTCCGGTCGCTGCCTGCGCTGGGCTCCGCGCTGCTCTTCGCGCGGTCCCGCTCCGCCACGCTGATCCGTTACGGGTTTTCTATCCACCCGACTGAGTCCGGGCTGCTGCGCCGATCCCGGGCTCGGGATTCCGCTCCGTGTTTCCGAGGCTGCCCCCTGCAAGCGAGTCTCGCGAGCCCAGGCTCCGCCGCGACCAATGGGAAAGCGTCCCTCGCTCTGCACAGCCAATGGGGCACTGCCCCCGCCGCCCTTTGGGCTGCAGCGCGCTGAGGGCTCCGAGCGGCGCCTCCATTTAAAGGGGCCGCGACCCGAATCCGGTCTCTGAGTAGACCGGGCGGCGCAGCGCCGGGGAGCAAGGTACGAGCTGCGCCGGCCGCGGGCGCCTCCCTACGACTGCTCGGGAGGGGCGGTCGCGGCGGCGACTCGGTGCGGACCGACTTCGT
>VWZI01013030.1:1069786-1147923 GCA_013396835.1 Psilopogon haemacephalus | reverse complement strand
AGGGGGGCGGGTTCCGAGGACCCCACCCAATGCGGCAGCGACCCCTGGTCGGGGGTGGGTGAGCGGGCCCCGCCCCTCGGGACATCGTCGCCGCTGCTGGCAGGAGCAGCTCTCTGGTGCCCTCCAGGTGGTGGGGAGGTGGCAGCCTTGCACCCATTCCCGCGCACGAGTGTGAGAGTCGGAACCTTGGGGGGTCCCGACCCTGGTGCTGGGGGCCGGCTGCGCCCCCTGCCGTGTTGGTGCATAGGCTAGGCCCAGGGGTTCATGGCTGGGGCAGGGAGACCTGCCACTGCCCCGCTGAACCCACCCCAGCAGAGCTTGTGTCTGCCACGGAACTGAGCTGCAGACTGGCAGCAAGTGGCCCCGGGCCTC
Organism: Psilopogon haemacephalus; assembly: GCA_013396835.1. Lineage (NCBI taxonomy): Eukaryota > Metazoa > Chordata > Aves > Piciformes > Megalaimidae > Psilopogon > Psilopogon haemacephalus. The sequence goes on along the minus strand of VWZI01013030.1, from coordinate 1,147,551 downwards.
ATCCTGGCATCCAGCTGCCCCACAGCTTGGTGTGCACCCTGTGCTCTGCCCCAGCACCTTCCTCAGATCGCCTCTCCCTGCATTTTGGGCAGATGTTTTGAGGGACGCAGCCTTTATGCTGTTGTCACCACACACAGTGATGAAGTTTGTGAAGCTTGCAGAAAATGCAGCTGCTGGCCTGTGAAGGGTGGATTGTGCTGTCCACCGTTCACCCCCCCGTATGGCTGCGTTGGGTGTAGGGCCTGTGCTGGACCAGGGCTGAGGTGTCCCCCAAGGCCTGGAGTGTGCATGTCTGTCTGTCTGTCTGTCTGTCTGTCTGTGAACAGCATGTGCTGCCCTCGGGGATCAGGCCCTGCGAGGGAAGGCTGCACCTCAGGAAGCCAAAGCTGCCTTGTGCCACTGGAGAAGGTGAAGCCTCTCTTTGCCAAGGCTGGGCTGCCTGTGAGCAGCAGGGTGGGAGTACCTCCTGTCTTGTTTGCAGAGGTGGAGGCAGGACTGACTCCAGAGGGGGAGGATGTGCACTGGTGAGGCGGGAGCTGGCTGTGGTGTGGTACCTGGTTGTGGCGTGTGGCTGGCACAGGAAAAGGCCCTGGCAGTCGGATATGCTTGTGTGGGCAAGAGGTAGTGCTGAACATGGTCTTTGTCAAGTGATGGAGGGGGTAGGATGCTCAGCTGAGTGCTGGGGAATGGTTCCTAGAGTCTTTAATGAGGATAAGAGCTGCTGCTTTTGTGCTCTTTCCTTCCCTGCTGTGCTTCAGCTATGGTTCTTGTTCTGGGCAGTACCTACTTTTCCTCTTGCTGCTGCTGCATTCCCCAAGAAAACTTCTGTAATCTGCATTTTCTCCCCTAACGTTGCCTATCCTGGGATTAAAGCTGGTGATGAGGGCTCGGCTCTGCTGTTGTTGCCAGCTCAGCATTCCCAAAGGAATAAGCAGCACGTACAGAGCTGCTGCTGGCAGTGCCCAACCTGTGGCTTCCAACCCCAGCATCCCCATGTCACTGGATCACAGCCTCACAGGATGTCAGGGGTTGGAAGGGACCCAAAGATATCATCGAGTCCAACCCCCCTGCCAGGGTAGAACTATATAATCTAGCTCAGGTCACAGAGGAACACATCCAGACACACCTTGAAAGTCTCCAGAGAAGGAGACTCCACAATGCCTCCGGGGAGCCTGTGCCAGTGCTCTGTGGCCCTTACAGTAAAGAAGTTCCCCCTTGTGTTGAGGTGGAGCCTCCTGTGCTGCAGCTTCCATCCATTGATCCTTGACCTATCCCAGGGAGCAAGTGAGCAGAGCCTGTCCCCCCTCTGCTGACCTGCAGCCTTCAGATATTGATAAATATTGATCAAATCCCCTCTCAGTCTTCTCCAGACTAAGCAGCCCCAGGTCCCTCAGCTTCTCATCAGGCAGTGCTCCAGTCCCATAATCATCCTCATAGCCCTCTGCTGGACCTTCTCCAGCAGATCCTGTCCATCTTAAACTGGGGAGCCCAAAACTGAACACAGTACTCAAGATGAGGTCTCAGCAGGGCAGAGTAGGGGGGAGGAGAACCTCCCTTGATCTGCTGGACACAGTCTTCCTAATACACCCCAGGATCCCATTGGCCTTCTTGGCCGCAAGGGCACATTGCTGTGCCATGGATGTTCTCCACCAGCACTCCCAGATCCCTCTCCATGGGGCTGCTCTCCAGCAGATCACCTTCCAACCTGTACTGCTGCAGTTAATTGTTTGCACCATCTCGGTTTCTTCACAGGCTTGCTTACATCTCTTACTGCAACTGCCCTTGCTTTGGAGGATGCCGATGTTACAGAAAGTCACAGGAGGTTCCTCTGCAGCTCTGACTGCAGCAGGAAAGGCTTGGGACTGAGGCTGAGCCCATGGCCTTACTTTGGGAGCAAAGCCTCTTGTGTTACTTCCTTTATGGATGTTTTATGGTCGGTGACACCGGGATGTGTTACCCTGATGGGCACAGCTGTGCTAGCAGAAGCCCCTGGTGCAAAAGGGTTGTGATGAAAGCAATCCGAGGGAAATATGGAACAGGCTACAGCTGTGGCAATGATTTTGTTAGCTTAGGAAAGGCTTTGCTAGCAGAATTCCATTGGAATTGTGGTTTAATCTTGGTAGAGTGTTTTAACTGTTAACTTCTTCCTCTGCTAGCATCACAGGTCAGAAAAGTGCAGTGCATGAGACTATCTTCACCAGTCCTGCTGGCCGTGGACTGTAGTGCTGTTTTCTGGACACTTCCCATAGGCTCCTCTGCTGGCTCAGGCCTCGATAGTGTAGAGAGAAGGGAGTCAGACACTGGGCTGGGTGTGACGTTGTTCTGCTCAAGCAGTGCTCAAACCTGGGCCCACTTGCCAGCTGCACATGGGCTGAAGAAGCCTTCTCAAGGACCTGACAGCAAGCACCTTGCAAAGTGGTCTGGGACTGTCAGTGAGGCTGAGGAGACCTCTGACCTTGTGCTTCCAGTATTTTGTTCCTATAAGATGCCTTAAAGCAAACAGGGTGTTTTGCCCTCAGAGATATATCTTCCTGAGACTCTGCTCTCTTGCCTTCTCTCTCTTTCCTGGCTAGTGAGGTTTATTCAAAGAACCACAGACAGATTTAGGACGGAAGGGACCTGTGGGGATCTCTAGTCCAACTGACCTCCTGCTTGAGACTGCATTGTTCAGGGCTTTGTTCACTTGAGTTTTGAGGACCTCCAGTGGAATCCATAGCCTGTTCCACCTGCTTTCCTTTCCAGCTGGCTGTGTCTGCTACTGGGAGGTGGACAAAACGTTGAGTTAGGTGGTTTGAGACCCTCTTGCAACATTTGAGCAATGGGTAGAGACTTGAGTGCTGTCTTTTTTTGAGCACTTTCAGGTGTGCTCTTTCTGCCTTAGTCAGGGTCTAATATCATTAGGGCAGTTTCAGGAGACATACTCCAGCATGCTGTGCACCTCCATGCATTTTTTTTTTGTTGTGCTTCAGGTAGTACTCTCAAAGGTTTTCTGCCCTCCCACCCCTTTCCCCTGTGTGTAGCAGCGTTTTGACAGATTTCACGTGGCAAGTGGTGAGCCTTGGGAGAAATATTGCCTACCTGCCTAGACTATTGTGCATACCTAGACTTGTTGCTCCTTTCTCTGTTGCAAAGCCTTGACACTTGGCACTTGAGGTGATCCTGGTCTTAGGAAAAGATGTGAGAGTATCCAAGCAGTTTCAAACTGGAGCCAGGATGTGTTCTGGGTGCTCTATGTTGTCATCTTAGAGTTTTCTACTGGTACAGAGATGTTGAGCTAGCAGCAAATAATGCTGAGATCCAAAGGATGTTGTCAGGTACCTTCACAGGACATCTAAACCTTATTCCAGAGAATTCTGCAGGAGGTTCTCTAAAATTCATTCCTCTTCCTGAACCATTTTGAAGCTGAGATGAAATTTCTGTAATGAAGCTCCAAGTCTTGTTTAGTTGTTTCTGCCTTTGAGGAATTAACAGGCAGCTCATGGTGCTGTTTTGCAGCACCATCTCCTCAGTGCTGGAGGTTCCGGCTTCTTTGATTCTGGGTGTCTGCTATAGGAAGCTCAAGGCTACTGCAGTAGAAAAAGCTGTGGGTGATCTTGGTACCTCCTTGGCTTTGTTGGGAAGCCACTGCTGGAGTTTTGAGGCTCCTGATGATGTTCTGGGAAGGCACTTTTCCCTCTCTGCCTTTTCCCCGTTGTGTAGACAGTTCTGTTCTCACAAAGACTGACTGAAGGAGACATGGTGACATCTGCTGCTGTTTGCATGCAAATTGTGAGAGCCAAGGATATGTTTGGAGATTCATGGATTCACAGAATGGGTTGGAAGGGATCTTAGAGATCATCCAGTTCCAACCCCCTGCCGTGGGCAGCAACACCTCCCACCAGCCCAGCTTGCTCAGCGCCTCATCCAACCTGGCCTTCAACACTTCCAGGGAGTGGACGTCCACAATCTCCCTGGGCAACCTGTGCCAGTGTCTCCCCACCCTTGCTCTCAAGAATTTACTCCTCCAGTCTCTTATCTCCCCTCATCCAGGTCCAGGTCAAAGCCGTTTCCCCTTGTCCTGTCACTCCAAAGTCCCTCGCCAGCTCTCCTGCAGTCTGCTTCAGGTACTGGAAGGTTTCTCTAAGGTCTCCTTGGAGCCTTCTCCAGGCTGAACAGCCCCAACTCTCAGCCTGTCTCACATGAGGGAGGTGCTCTAGCCCTCTGATATCTTTGAGGCCTCCTCTCAACCAAGATGAGAAGAGACAAGTGTTGGCTGAGCCCTGCCTGCAAAGCACAAGCTGAAGAGCCTGGCCAGTGATTTCTGCAGTGGCTATGGCTGAGCTGTAGAGAGTCACTGAAGCCTGCTGTAAAATCTCCAAGTCACAGAGGGTTTACATTAGCCTGGGCCAGTTAAGTAACCATCTATAGCATTAATCTGGAAATAGCTGCTGCTGAGTTTGTCCAGCTTTGCCTGCCAGCTGTTCAAGTCTTCCTGTGCACTTGTCTGTATCTGTGAAGAGTCTTCTGCTGGTGTGGCTGAGGTGCTGTCCCTGGAGACATTCAGGATCAGACTCCTGTGTGTCCCTGTGCAGCCTGCTGTAGTTGGAGGTGTCCCTACTGCCTGCAGGGTGGGTTGAACAAGAAGCCCTCTGAGGGTCCCTTCCAATGCAGTACGATCTGTGAGTCTGGAGATCTTCCAGCCTTGTGTGTTTTTGGGCTGAGTTGTGTCTCCCCATTTCTTTCCAATGAACAAAACAGGTTTGTCAGAGGGAGATGTTTTCTCAGCCATGGTTCATTCTTAAAGCAGTGGCATTCCTGCACTACTGTCAGATATTTGGGGTTTTATTATCTCAGCTCTCCCAGTATCTGTCATCAAGTGTAAACACTAGCCAAGAGCCAGACAGTAATGGTCTAACATTGTACTGTGTGCAAGCAGCAGTGTGCTACATGGCACCAGTGGGCTTTCTGTGTGTGTGTGTAAGACTGAGCTTGGGCCTTTCCAAAACCACTGCTGAATAATAAGATCCCTTGTGCTCCTTTCTGGAGAATTTTGGCTGGACTGAAACCTGGTCCTCAGCAGTGTGTTTAGTTTACTGGTATTCTGCATAAATTCATTTGCATAAGTCACTCATCACCTCCCCATGCCAGGGACACCTTTGTAATTCATTTCAGAGATCACAGAACCACAGAACGTTAGGGGTTGGAAGGGACCTCCAGAAATCATCCAACCCAACCCCCTGCCAGAGCAGCATCACCCAGGGCAGGGCACACAGGAACATATCCATGTAGATTTGGCAGGTCTCCAGAGAAGGAGACTCCACAACCTCTCTGGGCAGCCTACTCCAGGCCTCCAGCACCTTCACACTGACAAAGTTTCCCCTCCTGTTCCTGTAGCACCTCCTCTGCTCCAGCTGGCACCCAGTGCCCCTTGTGCTGTCCTTGGCCACCCCTGAGCAGAGCCTGGCTGCATCCTCCCGACACTGCCCAGCACATCTTTAGCACAGCAATGAGGGCAGCCCTCAGGCTCCTCTGCTCCCAGCTGCCAGCCCCAGCTCCCTCAACCTGTGCTCACAGGAGATGTTCCACTGCCTGCAGCAGCTTGGGGGCTCTGGGCTGGACTCTCTCAAGCAGTTCCCTGAACTCCTTCTTAAACTAAGTGGCCTAGAACTGGACACAATATTCCAGGTGTAGCCTCACGAGGGCAGAGTAGATGGGGGGAGTAGAACCTCTCTAACCTGCTACCACAGCCCTTCTAATGCACCCCAGGAAGCCCCTGGCCTTCTTGGCCACCAGGGCACCTTGCTGGCTTATGGCCATCCTTCTGTTCACCACAACTCCCAGGGCCCTCTGCTCCTCACTGCTCTCCAGTCTGCAATAAAGGTTTGCAGTGCTTGGATCTGGCAAGCTATCAGCTACTGAGATAAACTCAGCTAAGTCACAGCAGTGAAGGTTAACTTTTGCCATATTTGTCAGTCAAGGTATAAGGTAGATAATGAAAATCTGTTTCCTGAAACCATGCTTGGCAGGAGATGACATTGCTTCATTGCTAGGACTGTGTGTTGACCACTGCTGCTTCTGTACAGAAATACTAGGGTGGGTGTTACTGTTTAAAAATTTGGCAAGAGACCCAGGAGCTTCCCTCAGAGCTCTCCTCAAGTCTTACAGAGCTCATAGGTGGGGATTAGCTGGAATGTTGGTTTAAACACCTTGCTTTTCAGAGTGACTGCTTTTCTTAGTTCAAAGGCTTTCCAATAGTGAAAAAGAAAACTCCTTCAGCTTTCAAATGTCTTCCATCCATACCCATGAACAAAGGTCTGAGACAGATGCCCGAGCAGTTGCTGTTCCTCTGCAGGAGGAAAGCAGTAGCTGTGTGGCTGTGCTCTATGGTGGGCAGCGTGAGGGAGTAGCAGCAGCATTGTGTGTTGCTGCCTGCTGCTGCTGCAGGGCTGCATGGCAGCTCCTGGTTTTCACAGGCAGAGGCTGTGCATTCCTCGGCTAAGAGTTATCCAAAGACACTGAGGTGGGGAAGATCTGTGCACTTACAGATACAGCCACTGATGGCTATGGTAACCTGGATAAACTCCCAGGCAGTCACTTCATAGAATGGTTTAGGTTGGAAGGCACCTCAAAGCTCATCCAGTGCCAATCCCCTGCCATGGGCAGGAACACCTCCCACCAGCCCAGCTTGCTTAAGGTCTCACCCAACCTGGCCTTAAACACCTCCAGGGAGGGAGCATCCACAACCTCCTTGGGCAGCCTGTGCCAGTGTCTCACCACCCTCACTGTAAATAACTTCTTCCTAACATCTAGTTTAAATCTGCCCTCTGGCAGTGTAATTGAGTGTCCTGGCAGAGATATCTTACCCTGAGCTTCCAGGTCGGAGAGAAGGTGCCTCCTCTTGGACAGAAAGGGCAGGGCAGGTCTGGCAGCCACATGTGCTGGATTTGATGGGCAGTGTCGTGTTTTATGGCAGTGCTGTGTCCCTGGGGAGGATTCTCTGCTGTCCCATCACGTCTCAGGTAGTATGCAAGAGTTTTCAAAGAAGCAGTCTGCTTCAGACTGTTGTGCAGGAAATGTGGCTCTTTGAACGTGATCTTCCCAGCAATATCTGTTACTGGATACTCCAGAGAGGCTGGTGCTGAATCCTCAGGAGGGAGTTTCCAAATGCCCACCAGAGCAGTTGTATCCACTGTAAGCATGAACAATATCAGCACACAGGATCCCAGGATGTTAGGGGTTTGAAAGGACCTCTGGAGATCATCCAGTCCAACCCCTCTGCCTGAGCAGGACCAGAGAATCCAGCACAGGTCACACAGGAACACATCCAGACAGGGTTGGAAAGGCTCCAGAGAAGAAGACTCCACAACCTCTCTGGGGAGCCTCCTCCAGGGCTTCAGAACCCTCACATCAAAGAAGTTTTCCCTCATGTTGAGGTGGAACCTCCTGTCCTGTAGTTTACATCCATTGCCCTTTGTCCTATCATAGGGTGCAACTGAGCAGAGTTTGTCCCTCTTGACCATCAGATATTTATAAACATTGATTAGATCCCCTTCACTAGACCAAACAGCACCAGGTCCCTCAGCCTCTCCTCACAGGGCAGCGCTCCAGCCCCTAAATCATCTTCCTAGCTCTCCCTTGGACTCTCTCCAGCAGGCTCCTGTGTCTCCTGAACTGGGGAGCTCACAACTGAACACAATATTCCAGGCGAGGTCTCACTAGGGTAGAATAGAGGGGGAGTAAAACGTCTCTTGATAATGCTGCATACACTCCTCTTAATGCACCCCAGGACCCATTGGTCTTCTTGTCCCCAAGGGCACATTGCTGTCCCAAAGGGACATTGCTGTCCCAAGGGCACGCTGCCTCCCCTTTGTTTGACTGAGGCATGTCCCAGTGTCCTCTCCTCACTGCCAGTTATGTGGCTGGAAAAGAGGAAGATTTGAATCAGACCAGAGCCCAGCAACTGAGCTGTGCAGTAGATTGTCCTGGAGTAAAGTTGATGACTTGTGTTGGATCATTTCAGCATCTGCCAGAAACAAACAGTTTTTCTGTTGGGAGAAGTGAGAAGAGACTTTACCAGAGGTGAAGTGCACATTCAGCTGGTGCCTCAGCAGAAAGCCCTGATGAATCTGAACAAAGAAGTATTTCTTACCCTGTTCCAGCTGGGTAGCTCTAATACCCTCAGGTTGTGTTTGACTCCAGAGCAACCTTTGGAGCATCTTTTTCTCCTGTTCTTAGGACTGTGCTCTTCATCCTTCAAGTGGTGAAGGCTGAGGTTGGTAGTTGCAAGCTGATGGCTGAAAGACTCCATTGTCAGGGAAACACAATTGCAGTGGTGGACAGAGACAGTCCTTGTTTTCTCACTTGTCAGCATCACTTTCTTGGGTCCAACTTCATCCCAAACTCCATCAGCTTTTCCAGATTGTTATAAATGCATTAAAAGTCCTCACTCATCTGCTCTGTATCACCTTGTCACAGGGCTCTGCTGCAACAGGTTTAAAATAAACGAGAGGAAAACACTTTCTTAAACTAAGTGTTTGGCTGCAGAATGTCTTGCCACTGAAACTTTTGGAGGCTCAAGGTATAAATTGGTTCAAAAGGGGTTAGGCAGCTTTGTAGAGGATTTGCTCAGCATAAACTCCTAACAGTGACAGCCTCAGTGCGGCTCAAGGCGAGCAGCAGCTCAGCAGCTGACTGCCACTCCATGGGAGGATGTGATGAAAGGGAACGTCCTGTGAGCTACATTTCTTACACAAGGAGTCCCGTGGAAAAGACAAGGGGTGATGAGGGCAAGGTACTGATGGGGACGTTCCCACTGGACTCCAGAAGACAGTTTTTGCCTATGAGAACAGTCAGACACTGGAATCATCTCCCAGGGGAAGCAGTGGAGTCCCCTGTGCTGCGCTGGGCAGTTTTAAGACTCAGCTTGCCAGGGTGCTGGGCCAGCTCATTTCAGCTGCACCATTACCTAGAAAGGCTGGATCCTCAGGGTCCCTTCCAACCTGGCTTTCTGTGATGTTCATTCTTGGTATGGACAGGAACAGGGCATTTGAATACGTGGTCCCTTAATTTGACAGACTGCAGCTCTCCCTAAGCTTGGTTCTGGGTCATTCTCCAGAATATCTGAGCTGTTCTGCTGGAGGGATTCAGAGGGAGCTGATGAAAGTGGGCAGAAGTCGAACACAGAGGGCAAGCACTGCGCTTCTGGCTAGAACATACAAGGAAGTGGTCTTCACTGCAGGCTCTTGGGTCTGCAGTAAGGTCTGCATACCTGTCCCAGCCACACTCCAGTAGTTCAGAGTTGACTCAGTCTGCAGGGTGTTCTCTTGAAGGCAGTTTTGCAGTTGGTGTCCCCATCATTACCTTTGGCAGTCTGTGCTGCATGGCAGTGCTGGTGCCTAGAGCTTGAGAGCAGTGTCCAGGAGCACACTGCAAACCTGCTGCTTTTGCTCTCTTTGTGCAGCAGGAGTAGCATGGCCTGTTTGTAGGGTGATTGTTGCTAGCATTGAGGGAATGCCCAAATGGATTTCATGTGCTCCAAAATTATTCCCAGACTCTGTTTCTCCCAAGCAAAGTCTGGGCCAGCTGGAAGTGGTGAATACTGTAGGAGTATTACCTCTGTGGTTCATTGCAGGCACATGCAGTGTCTGAAGGTGAATCTGAGGAGTGTATTAGTGCTGGTAAGTAGAACTACAAATAAGCTTTCCTTACTCATCCCTATGACTTGACCTTTCTGCTGCATATTGTTGCAAGGTCTGCTGTCTGTCTGGGAGTCTGGGTGGGGGACATCTCTGAGAAGGAGACACTGTTTGTATTTTTGAGCAGCAGAGAAAACATGTTTATCATCTTGGTAGGGTTCTCACCTGTTTCAGATCTTTAGATCCTTTCTTTCAGATGTCTTTATTTCTGTTTCACTTTGTTCTTCTTTCTGTCAGCCACTCTGAAACATATTCGATCCTGTATTGCTTTGGAATTGGCTCGTTCTTGAATGGAATCTCTGAAGTCCTCAGTGGTGAAGCTTGCTGAGCATCTCTGAAGGTTACATCTGGTGTAGTGGCTGTTTATGATGGTGTGAACTGTGCTGACTAGCCCCTGGTCACTCTGTAGATAAAAACAAGGGGGTCGATGACTTTGAACTCCCATTGTAGGGTGTGATTTTCCAAATTCCTGCTTACAGGAGTTTCAGAAGTTGGGTGAGTTATCTGTCCACATATGTCCTGTTTAGTTCTGAGGAAACCACTTGTGAGTGAGACTTGGTTATCTTTTCAGAGGGAAGGGTATAACCAAAGAATTAACCTGTCACTGCCAGTGAATTTATTTCAGGCTTCCTCCTTCAGTGACATAGCTGAGTTATGCCCAGTAAGCCTCCATAGGCAGGAGTGCAGAATCTTCTGCTTCAGGGATTAAACAATGCCAAATGTAGAATTAGAATTATTCTAATGAGAGTTTGGTGCCACATCCTCTGATTCTCTTGCCTTCCTTGTGGTGTCTAAACAGCCTGGTTTGGGGATATGATGCTACTTGGAGTCTTACTCTGCCTCTCCACTTGCAGGCTCCAGCTCTTTCTTCCTTTCCCTCTTCAGGTTTGTCAACCATTACCTCTTAGAGGCAGCACACTTCACTTTTAGCCCATGCTCACTTGCCTCATCTCAGTCATGCCCTTTCTGTCTTAGGATAGTGCTGACTGTGAGGACCTGGGCTGTAACTTTGTCCCTCTGATGTTAGCAGCCAGCATCACACCTTCCTGGGCAGGTGTGCAAAGTCACACTGACGTTGCAAACTCCTGTCTACTTTACTGCTTGGTCTGCCTCTTATGACTGCTTTTAGCATCATGGGCTTTACTGCCTTTCTTTTTCCATGACCTGGAGTTGTTCCTAGTCCTAACTTAAGCTTTTCCAATTGTCCTGTGTCTGAATATTAGCCCACATACATCTGGGGCTGTGCTGCAGCTGTGGTCGTACCATAACGTGGTTTATATCTGTCCTCTGACAAAAATCATGCAGCTTGTCATCCTGTATCTCGTTCAAGGCACAGGCTGCAGGACTGTAAGGGCTCTTTTCTGCTGCTGTTTAAGAGGAAAGGTATTAAAAAAAAAAAAAAGTGTTAGTTCCACTAGAGGTGATCAGGAGAAAGGACAGACCAGGTTATCTGGGTCTGATGAGAGAGAGAAGAAGGCAGGGAAAGGGGAGAGGAGCTGTGTGAAGCCTCCTGAACTGGTGCTGGAGTCCTTTCTGATCCCCCAGTGTGTCACTTGGCATAAATGAGTCTGCTTGCCATGCTGAGCTGTGTGGGGGCTACAGAGTTCCCAGAGGTTTGCTGTCCTGAGCTGTTGTGTCCTGCTGCTGTTGTTTGGCTTTAGAGTTTTGTACCCTCGTGAACAGATGTGATTGACCTGCTGGGATCCTGGTTATGGCTGCTGGTGTTACTGGTTATGGCTGCTGGGATCCTGGTTATGGCTGCTGGTGTTACTGGGCCTGTTTTACTCCAACAGTGTTCCAGGGAGTGAGAATTCCTGTGCTGTGTTAGACTAATTTTCATTAACTTGGAAGTCTCTCTCTCATTTTCAGTTGCCATCTTCTACATGGATTCCAGTGAATTTTCAGGATCTTTGGACCCCCTGTCCTTGCCTGACAAACCACTTATTGGTGATCTCCCTGCTGACGTGGAGTTTGGGGAAGATCTCCTGGGCTCCCAAACAGCTTCTACACAGGAAGCTTCTGTTCTTCAGCCCTCTGACTGGAATCAATCCAAGCAGATGAGTGCAGATGGGGATTTGGACCTTCTAGTGAAAGCAGACAGCACATCAAAAGACCTTGTGCTAGACAAACCTAGTGTCTTGGATGTGCTTGAGAAAGCTGATGTCTTAGATGACTTGGATAAAACTGCTGATTTGATGGAGATAGATAAATCAGAGGGTCAGGACATGGAGGATGGACTGATGGACTCCTCTTCTTTCTCTAGAGAAGCCCTTGTTCCAGAAACATGGAAAGAGGGGGAAGACGCACCAAAAAGTGATTCTGGGGGCCTAAAAGAAGATGGTGCTGCTGCTATTCCTTTGTCTCATGACAAAGTCCCCGAATCATCCCGACAGCCTGTTCCTGACTCCAGGGACCTCCGTAGTGCCCTAGACGCAGAAGAAATTGCAGCAAAATCCTCAAGTCCATCCATGCCCCCTTCCCAACTCAGTCTTAAACAGACAAAGAAGACAAGGTTGAAGGCCACAAGGAAAAGCTCATCCATGCAGAGGGAAGGGCTGATAGGGGAAGCAGAGGTGGAACTGAACCCAGACAACAGTGCTGCCACTTTGCCCCCTGAGTCCAGACAGGAAAACCAGGCAGAGGAAAGGCGTGATGGTGGGAACAGCTTGCTTAAAGGAAGTAGTGCACTAAAAGCACAGGAAGCCTCACAACCACCAGGTAGGTTATCTCTGCAGAACTGGACCTCGTCTTGCTCTGGAAGTCATCCTACTGCACACTGCTCGAGCCCGTTCTGTGCTCCAACTTTTCCCATCATCTGCTGCTATGGAAACTGTCAACACTGCTGATGGGCTAGATTTGTGGGAAGCCTACTGCTTACAGGGAATAATACTCTGAAAGCTGCTCCCTTGGTGCTCTCAAGCTCTTATTTTGGCTTTCATGAGTTTAGCTTTGATTTTCATAAAATCCTAGAATCACTTAGGATGGTTCAATTAACACTGCTGGGTCGCCACTGTGTTCCTTGGCATCACATCTACACTGCTTTTAAGTCCCTCCAGGGATTGTGATTCCACAGTTGTGAATCCACAATTGTGATAGTCATGTGCTCTGGTACCTTGTTCAAGGCCTTGACAAGAAGAAATTGTTCCCAGTGTCCAAACAAAACCTGTCCTGGTGCAACTTGAACTTGTTTCCTTTCATCCTTGCTACTTGAGAGAACAAGCCTCACCTCTCTCTAGCCTCTTTTCAGGGAGTTGCAGACAGCAAGAAGGTCTCCTTTTCTCCAGGCTGAAATAAGCATTTTCAATGGTTATGTCAGTTAGGAGCTTCCCTGATAAAGCTGTAGGTGTGCTTAGCTCATACTCTTATTCACAGGAAGTGAGGGTCACCAGCAAAAGGCATTTCCAATAGGCAAAGTCCCTCTGCCCAGGCTGGTCATCACTAGGTCATGTCCAGTCTTGGTAAGAAGCAATTGGACTCATACCTGCCCCAAGCAGGGAATTCTTCCCCTTCCAGGGCTCCTCTCAAGCTGCATGTTTGGATGTCTAATGACAGGTGGTGGGTTTAGGAGCTTTCCTGTGTCTGATCACCACCAGAACTATGCTTGTTAGCCAGGACTGCCTGATGCTTCTTGTGCAGCCTGACCCAAAGGGTGGCTGCATTTGAAGAAGGCTTGTCTGTTTCTGTTGGAGAACAGTAAGATGTCAGATGCAAGCTGCTTCTGTGCTTCTGTTCCAGGAGAAGGTCTGTCTGGGAAAGGAAGCGAGCTGCCTGCTGAGAAGGTGAGGAAAATGCAGTCAAGTAGGTATGCTGCAGGAGCAGAGAGGGTGGTTGGCTATTGTCCAACCCTGTGAGGGACACTGACTGTCTGGGAAGGAGTCTGTATGTCTCCTGTGACAGAGTGGCACCCGTGCACTGCCACTGTTGCTCCAGTGTGCCCCTGCTACCCCCAGCTGGAATGTCTTTCCCATAAGCCTGCTTCCCCTCTCCCTCATCTTGCCAGCTCTGGCCAGGTATCCATGGGTATTACCCATTTTAGCCTGGTTATTGGGAAAGCAAATCCCAGGCGCTGGAACTGCACCATTAGCTGGGATATTTATCCACGATTGTCCCAGCAGATGGGTAGCCTAAGTATTTGCTGAACATCTTCTAGGAGCAGAAAAGAAGTGAACGAGCCAGAAGATCCGAAACTGCCAGGCCTGAAACTGTGAACTCCTCTGAGAGCAGTGAGTAACTGGGGCTGGCCAGGGGCTGCTTGCAGCTGGGGGCAGGGCCCAGGCCTGCCACGGGCAGGTGGCTGAGAGTGGAGCTGCTGTGCAGGCTCTCCTCATACACGGCTCAGGTGCCTTCACCCTGTGAGTCTTGCCTTGCTTTTGCAGGGCACTGAGGTTGAAGGGTGGGCTGTGGTGTTTTTACCAAATCACAGGGTGAGACTTGGGCACTGGCAGGTTTCCCTGGACGAGACTCGGGGCTTTCCCAAAGGAAATCCATCTTCCATCTCCTCAGCCAGAAGCTTTCTCCTGTTGTCTCTATGGCAGCAGGCTCTCTGGTGGAAGGTTGCATGTGGGGGCTTTTAGCATCATACAATTGTCAGGGCTCTAGGATCATCCAGCTCCAACCCCTCTGCCATGGGCAGGGACATCTCACACTAGATCAGGTTCCAGCCTGGCTTCCAGGGATGAAGCTTTCACCACCTCCCTGGGCAACATGTTCCAGTCTCTCACCACCCTCATGGTAAAGAACTTCTTCCTAACATCCAATCTGAATCTACCCACTTCTAGTTTTGCTCCATTGCTCCCAGTCCTGTCACTACCCAACACCCTAAAAAGTCCCTCACCAGCTTTCCTGTAGGCCCCTTCAGATACTGCAAGGCCACAAAGGTCTCTTTGGAGTCTTCTCCTTTCCTTACTGAGCAGCCCCAACTCTCTCAGTCTGTCTCCAGCACATCCATCTCCCTCTTGTACTGGGGGTTCCAGAACTGGACACAGTGCTCCAGGTGGAGTCTCACCAGAGCAGTGCAGAGGGGCAGAATCCCCTCCCTGGCCCTGCTGCCCACACTGCTCTTGCCACAGCTCAGGCCCTGATGCTCTCTGGGCTGCAAGTGCACACTGCTGGTTCACGTTAAGCTTCTCATCCACCAAGCACCTCCAAATCCCTTTCCTCAGTCCCTGCCCAGCCTATATTGGTGCTTGGGGTTGCCCCAACCCATATACAGGATCTTGTACTTGGCCTTGTTGAGCCTCATGAGGTTGGCTTGGTCCCAGCTCTGCAGCCTGCGCAGGTCCCTGTGGATGGATCCCTTCCTTCCAGCCTGTCAGCTGCACCACAGGGCTTGGTGACAGAAGTTTCCCTGCAGAAGTCTCTGTTGGTGGAGGTGTTGAGTGTCACCCTGCCATCCGCTGGTATCTCTGTGTTGCTCTGCCAGTGCAGGCCGTGCTGGGGGCTGTCGGTCCAACTCCTTCCCTTTAAGGTCTCCTGGTTTGTGGAAGGTTGTCTGCACTGTTGGCTTCTGCTCAACTTTGGCAGTCGTGGCTTCCTGCAGAGGAATCGTTCTAAGCTGGGTTGAGAGGAAAGCCTTCTGACGCCTCTACCTTTTAAGGGTCCCTTTGTCATTGCACCCAGGCAGGTACAGAGCAGGTGGCCCAGCAAGCGCAGGCAGGTGTCTCATGGCAGAGCTTTCTCCCTCAGCTCCTGACGAGGCGTTTCTGTGCCTCTCTGTGCTGCCCCGCAGTCCCGGTCTCTGACGAGGACTCGGACGCCATGGTGGACGACCCCAACGACGAGGATTTTGTCCCGTTCCGCACGCGGCGCTCGACCCGCATGTCCCTGCGCTCGCAGGTGGCCCAGCGCGCCGCCCGCGCCGCCCTCACCAAGATGACCTGCGCCAACTGCCGCACGCCCCTGCAGAAGGGCCAGACTGCCTACCAGCGCAAAGGCCTCCCGCAGCTCTTCTGCTCCAGCTCCTGTCTCACCACCTTCTCCAAGAGACCACCCGGCAAGAAGATCTGCGCCTTCTGTAAAAAGTGGGTGTCCGTGCCCCTTCCCTCCTCCACGCTGCTCTGCTCCTCACCCTCTTTACCTTCCTCGCAGGCCTCTTCCTCCTGCCAGTGGCAATCCCTGTGTCCGTTAGGTTTCCAGTTCATCCACGCCACTGCTGCCCCTTGTCTACCTTAGCAGACTGCATATCCCATGGCCCCTACACCCCCTGCACATTATTGCCTTCCCCTGCCTGTCCCCAAACTCAGTGCCCCACATTCCCCCCACCCCCCGACATGCTCTGTCTTCAGGCACCACACCTGTGGGCTGGGACAGAAGTTGCTGTGAGACAGCCCTTCCCCTTCCCCTTCCCCTTCCCCTTTTCCCTTTCCCTTCCCCCCCTTTGGGAATGCAGGAAGCCCTGTGCATTGCAACGTGCCATCCTGTCCCCTCGTGGCAGACCTGGCGTGTCCCTGAGCTAACACATCCTTCTCCTGATCCCCAGGGAGATCTGGAACTCCAAGGACTCTGTGGTTGCCCAGGTTGGTTCAGGTGGCTCTTTCCACGAGTTCTGCACATCCGTCTGCCTCTCCCTCTGTGAGGCCCAGCAGCACAGACCAGCACCTCAGTCTGCAGATGCCTTGGACACCAACCGCTGCAGTGTCTGCCACAAACCTGGCGAGGTGAACAAATCATTTGTCCTTCCCATGTCCTGGATAAAGTGCTGTGACCTGTAGCTGTCTGGCCCTGTCTGGGGCCAGCACAAGGTGTTTGCCAAGTTTTTCTGTAGTGTGAGGCATCAGCACCCCAGCTGGCTTGGGCTCACTCCCAAGGCCCTCCCTTGTTACTGTGAACCAGCTCTTGTTCCAGCAGAAGAAATAAAGCTTCTGCTTCTCCCCTCCTTGAAGCTCCTTGCTTCCTGCCACTTTGCTTTCCTAGTTGCTCTGCTGGCTTCTGGAAAGTAGTAGTAGTAGTAGTAGTAGTAGTAGTAGTCGTGGTGCATGCAGGTTAGAAGGAGGCAGGTGGTGGTTTGGAGGAGTGACAACAGTGATGTCGCCGCAGATCCAGCACGAAGTCAGCAATGGAAACGTGGTTCACCGCATCTGCAGCGATGCCTGCTTCACCAAGTTCCGGGCCACAAAGGGGCTGAAAACCAACTGCTGTGACAACTGTGGACTTTATATCTACAACAAGGGCTTTCCCCTCGAGTACCTCTTCCACGAGGGCCAGCAAAAACGCTTCTGCAACTCTGCCTGTCTCAACAGCTACAAGAAGGTGTGTGGAGTCAGCTGTCTAGGGTAGAGAGGGGTGTCTCTGTGGGCACACAGCTTCTTTGCTCAATGTGGAATAGGGCAGATGACTCGAATCATCTTGAGTTTTATTGGTGGTAAACATTTAAGAGATTGCCGTGGAGAAACTTCAGAGCAGGCAAACAGATTTGATATATTCTGTGTGGGGCCCATCTGGAAGCCAAGTGTGAGTCAGGGAGGCAATAAGCTGGGCTGTGCAGTGACTCTGGTGTGCACAGTTAGCCTGGGTTGGCTTCTTTTGGGTGGCTAGATAGGCTTCCCTTAACTGTCTTGATGGGATTGCCAAGCTCTGCATTCCCTTGAAACAAGAAGGTGAGGTAGTGAAGGCAGCCCTTCTTTGCTGCCACCCCCCGAACCTCCAAACCTGCAGAGGATGAGCCTGGCTCTGGCATCAAGTGTTCCTTGCAGGAGAGCTGCCCTGCAGTGGGTCCAGTAGTGGGGTGCAAGGCGAGGGTCAGAGCTCAGTGGCTGTGATGATCTCCCTGGCAGCTCTGTTCTGCTGTGTGTTTGCAGAAGAACACTCGAGTCTACCCATGTGTGTGGTGCAAGACGCTGTGCAAGAACTTCGACATGCTGCCCAACGTGGACCGCAGTGGCAGGATGGGCCTGTTCTGCTCCATTTGCTGCACTACCTCCCACAAAGTGAAGCAGTCAGGCTTGGTTGGTAAGAGCACCTATCTGCAGGGAAGCAGTCACCTCTCCACTCTAACTCCTTTCTTAGGCACTGTTTATTGCCTGTGGATGAGGCTGGAAGGAAGGCAATTCTGGGGAGCTGATTGCCTGGGGAGCAGTCCAGTGAGATGGAAGGAGATTTGGAGAGGGAGGAACCCTTGCAGGAAACAGACATCATGATGCTGAGGAGTAGTGTCCTTTGCTGCTCTGGAGGTTGCAGGAAGCAGTTGTAGTGCTTGCATTGCCCTTTCCATTGCATGGAGTACCAGGAATGAGGACGGGCTCTGGTGCAAGCATTGCAGCCTGTTTGGACAAATTCCTCTAGAGCCAAGGTCACTTCCTTGAACCACTCTGATCTCCCTCCATGTTGAACACTTCTGTCCTAGCAGAATGTGATGCTTTAGTTTCCTGGTGTTCTTATCCTTTGTTTTTTGTAATAGCTTGACAGAGTGAGGATGACTGAGTAGCTTGCATGCCATCTCCAGAATCCAGTCCCATGTCCTGTGCTGCTGCCCTCACCAATTCCTATTTGTTTCATCAGGTCCCCCTAGACCCTGCAGCTTCTGCAGAAAGAGTTTATCTGAACCCTGCTATTACAACAAGACAGACCGAGTTGTCTACCAGTTCTGCAGCCCCAGCTGCTGGACCAAATTCCAGGTACTGCAATGCCCTTTGTGCTGGGTTGCGCAATAGAGCTTGTGTCTCCTTTCACAGTTAGCAGAGGCTCCACCTTCCTCAAGCTTCTCAGTGAAGGTCCCTAAGAAAGTCTTTGCTGGAGCACAGGAGCTGCAGTGATTATACTTTCCCTGTCTTGGTCCTATCTCACAGAATCACAGAAACATTCTGGCTGGAAAAACCCCTCGGGATCACCAAATCCAACTGATATCCCTACTCTACAAGGTTCACCCTAAACCGTAGCCCCAAGCACCACATCCAAACGACTTTTCAACACATCCAGGGTTGGTGACTCCACCACCTCCCTGGGTAGCCCATTCCAATGCCTGACCACTCTTACTGGGAAAGTTTTTTTTACTAATATCCAGTCTAAACCTGCTCAGTCACAGCTTGAAGCCATTCCCTCTTGTTCTATCACCTGTGAGAAGAGACGAGCACTGACCTCTCCACAGATCCTTTCAGGTAGCTCTAGTCAGCCATGAGGTCTCCCCTCAGCCTCCTTTTTTCCAAACTGAGCAGCCTCAACTCCTTTGGTCACTCCTCATCAGATTTACTCTCTGGGCCCTTCCCAGCTTTGCTGCTTACCTCTGTTGGGGTAAGGTGGGCTATGATTCACTCCTGGCTATCAGGTTATGCCCAGCAGGAATGCAGTGCAGAGCTGTGCTTCATGAGTGCTTTGGGGTGTCATGGCCTTACATGAGGGCAGAAGCCAAAATGTGTAAGCTAGCAAAGCACAGCAGGCACCTGCTAGTGGACATGAACCAGGTGTCACCAAGGAAGGTAACTCACCTTGGATGTATTGTCTGAAAACTTAAAACCAGCAGGCCTGGATGCCTCATGTTTTAATAATCCTCAAAGGCTTGACTTGTGTTTTCTAATCTTCTGATGTTGAATTTCAGCACATGTGCAATGCTTGTGGTGTTCAAGAGCAGCCAGAAGAATATTAGTTTTGTGTGGTTGTCAGAGAGCAAATCCATAGCCAGGAGGACCTGAGAGGCTTAGGCTGTGACATGCCTTGGCCAGCTGGGAAAGCATAGAAAACCTAGAGGCTGAGTTAGGTCCTGGCAGCTGCAGCATGTTGTCTGGGGGCTGTTTTTCTCTTTTGTTTTTTGTGTTTCAAGGCTTTTTCAGTGAGTTGACTTTTTTTTTTTTTTAATTCTTAGTAAATCCTTGGGCTCCTAAATGATCCTGAGATCACAAATGGTGTTGGGAGGGTAATTGTAGAGTTTTTACAGTTGTAGACTTCATAAGACCTGAATCATCGAATCGTAGAATGGTTTGGGTTGGAAGAGACCTTTAAAGGTCATCTAGGCCAACCACCCCGCACTGAGCAGGCACATACATCTACATCATATTGCTCAGAACCCCATTCAATCTGCCCTTGAATATTTCCAGGGGTGAGGCATCTACCACCTCTCTGGGCAACCACCCTCACTGTAAAAATGTCTTCCTTATCTAGTCTAAATCTACCTTTCTTTAATTGAAAACCATCACCCCTTGTCCTATCACCACAGGCCCTACTAAAAAGTCTGTTCCCAGCTTTCTTATAAGCCCCTCAAGTATTGAAATGAAGCTCTAAGCCTCCCTAGAACCTTCTCCTCTTCAAGCTGAACAACTCCAACTGTCTCGGCCTTTTGTCACAGGAGATCTGTTCCATCCCTCACATCATTTTTGTGACCCTGCTCTAGACCAGCTCTTACAGGTTCATGTCTTTCTTGTGCTGAGGACTCCAGAGCTGGACACAGTACTCCAGGTGGGCTCTCACCAGAGTGGAGCAGAGGAGGATCACCACCCTTCACCTGCTGGCCACATTTGTTTTGGTGCATCCCAGGATACGGTTAGGAGCACACCTGGCTCATGTTCAATTTTTCTTCCACTAGTGCTCCTAAGCCCTTCTCTACAGGGCTGCTCTCAATCCCTTCATCCCCCAGCCTGTGTTGATACTGGGAGTTGCCCTGACTCAGGTGCAGGAACTTGCACTTGAGCTTGTGGAACCTCATGAGGTTTATATGCATCTACTTCTCAAGCTTGTCAAGGTCCCTCTGGCTGGCACCTGTCCTTCAGGTATGTCAGCTGCATCATTCAGCTTGATGCCATCTGCAGACTTGCAGAGGGTGCACTTGATCCCACTGTCTATAGCACTGATGAATATATTAAACAGCACTGGTACAGACTGCTGCAGGACACCACCTGTCACCGACCTCCATCTGGACAATGGTCTGTTGACCACCACTCTCTGGGTATGATCATCCAATCAATACCTTATCCACCAAACAGTTCATCTGTCAAATCCACACCTTTCCAATTCAGAGAGAAGGATGTTATGGTGGATGTGGCTTTACAGAAGTGCAGAGAGGTGATATTCATAGCTCTTCCCTTGGTGACTGATGTAGTCATTGCACCACAGAAGGCCACCGTGTTGGTCAGGCCCTTGATGAAGCCGTGCTGGCTCTCTCAAATCACCTCCCAGTCTTGCATGTACTTTAGAAGAGCTTCTAGTAGAATCTGTTCCATGATCTTCCCAGGCAGAGAGGTGAGGCTAGCAGGTTGTTAGTTCCCCAAATCCTCCTTTCTACTGTTATTAAAAATGGGTGCAGTGCTTCCCAGGAACTTCACCTAACACCACTTGAGTCTTTCCCATGTATGAGCAAAGCCCTGCATAACCTGGATTAGGATCTGCTTTGCTGGCAGGTCTCAGAACACACTGGTCAAAGAGAAAACACTGAAGAGAGGGTTTCAAGATGTCTTCTTGAGAATTAGTGTTAATCCCAAGGACTTCAATACCTTCATCAGGCACCTGACAATAAAAATCAAAGTAAGACTGGTAAAACTTGGCAGATGAAACAAAAACTGGTGAGGTGTTTGCTCCTGGGACTGCCACGCCCTCATCAGAAAGCAAAGCAATTGAATTGCTTGCCAAGCCTGGTTACCCTGTTTGTGTGCTCACATGGGTTTAGTGTCAGCCTCAGTCAGCTGCTGTGGGGGCACCTGGGAAAGGGAGGCTTTTGAAAAGGCCCTGGGATTACAGCAGAGAAGCTGCTCAGTGTGAGCCTCACAGCTTGCTGCCACCGAGGGGAGGAATAATGAAGTTACTGCAAGCACAAGCAGAGAGTCACAGAATCATTAAGACTGGAAAAGCCTTCTGAGATCATCCAGTCCAACTATCAGCCCAACCCCACCATGGCCACCAAACCATGGCCCCAGGTGCCATGGCCACAGGTTTCCTGAACACCTTCAGGGATGGGGACTCTACCACCTCCCTGGGCAGCCTGTGCCAATCCTTGACCACTCTGGCAGCAAAGACATTTTTCCTCATCTCCAACCTAACCCTCGTCTGGCACAGTTTCAGGCCATTTCCTCTCCTCCTATCACCTGATCCTAAGGAGAAGAGCTCAACGCCCACCTCACTGCAGCCTCCTCTCAGGGAGCTGTAGAGGGCAATGAGGTCTTCCCTCAGCCATCTCCAGACTAAACCCCGCCTCAGTCCCTCAGCTGCTCCTCCCCAGCCCTGTTCTCCAGACCATTCCCTATCTTTGTTCCCCTTCTCTGAACTGCACCAGCCCCTCAATGTCCTTGGAGTGAGGGCCCCAAAACTGAACCCAGGATTCAAATAGTGGCCTCACCAGTGCCCAGAACAGGGGCACAGTCACTTCCCTCCTGCTGGCTGCATCATTGCTGATCCAGACCAGGCTGCTGGTGGCCTTGGACACCTGAGTACACCTGAGTGGTCTAGGGAGCAAAAAGCTACCTAGAATGTTGCACAGATAGTGAGGATGTTCATCCAGTGTCTACTTTATCATCAATGGTGAAGAAAATTTGGAAGCATGCTGAGAAAAAAACCCCAAAAAACCAGAAAAATTACATTGTGCCTTGGACAGTGCAAGTACTGAGGCACTCACAGAGCACCTCTGACATGATCAGAGAGCAAAGCAGGGCAAGGACTTTACTAATGTAAATATTTCCTTGTGGACGAGAAGTAAAGTGCAACAAGGCAGTTTAGCAGAGGAAGGTGGGATAAGGATGGCTGCTTGAATTCTGAAGTTGCTTTAACCTGAAAATAAAACCCAAGCACCTCTGCCTCAAGATCTTCCAGAGCAATTCTCAAGAGGTAGTGGAGCTCTCCTCTCTGAACATGTTCAAATCCAGAAGGGTAGCAGCTTGGAAGCTTGTGTCTTGAGAAGAGCTGGACCAATGCACTGGAAGTGAAGCGAAATTGCTGGGGAGCAGATTCTTGAGCAGCTTGAGACATGACCTGATAGACTGTGAGTCATTGACAGTGGCAGCAAGCGCAGATGTGAGCAGGGGCAGAGGGTGAGCGGTGGAGCAGGCAGGAGGTGGTGGCAGCATGGGGCAGGTGCTCGCTGCCCTCCGTGTGCCTGTGCCCCATGGGCTGTGTCTGTGTCTCCTGCAGCGCACCAGCCCGGAAGGTGGGATTCACCTCAACTGCCATTACTGCCACAACCTGTTCAGTGGGAAGCCGGAGATCCTAGATTGGCAGGTGAGGACTTCCCCAGGAGCATGTTGAGGCCAACCCCAGTGAGGACTGCAGGGCTCCTTCATCTCCCTCCTCAAAGCAGAACTCCTCCTGCACCACTGCTCTGAACGCCTTAATTGCTGCGATGAGCCTGGAGTCGGTGCCCTGAGCGCCGTGCTCCTGATGCTTAGCAGGATGTGAGAAGGGCAGGAGGAGATCACTTCTGCCAAACCCTGTGCCGGGCAAGCTGGGGAGTTGGCTGAGCCTCGCAGTCCTGCGCTTGCTTCCCTGAGGAGCGCGGGGCCAGCGTGGCTGAGCAGCGGCGGTGTCTTTGCAGGGCAAGGTGTATCAGTTCTGCTGCAAGGACTGCTGCGAGGACTTCAAGCGGCTGCGTGGGGTGGTGTCTCAGTGTGAGCACTGCAAGCAGGAGAAGCTGCTGCATGAGAAGATCCGCTTCTCTGGAGTGGAGAAGAACTTCTGCAGCGAAGGTACTTGAGGAAGGCATGGGAAAGGCAGAGCCGCCATGCCAGCCCATGCTGGGGGAGGAGAAGAGAGCATGGAGAGGAACGGAGGGGAGACTGACTTAGCCAGGCCCTGGGGCGAGAGCCTTGCCATGGAGTGAAGGGAGGACAGTTGTGGGGATGGCTTGCTGTCCAGCCAGGCCCTAGGGCAAGATCTTTACCGTTCATTGTGTCCTTGGGGAGGGCTTTCTCACAGCTTTTCTCTCTCTGGGGGCTGGGGAGACAGCAGATGGCAGCTCCGCTCCTCCTGTCATCATGCACTTCTACGCTCTTGCGTCTGGGCTGGCCTGACCTGGCCTTGCCCTGCCTGCTGGGTTCCTGCACACAGGAGGTTGGAGTCAGACTCTTCCTAGAAGCATGGAGGTGAGAGATGGCAAGTCCCCATGAGGTCCCATCTTATCCCAGCCCCAGGGGCCAGTGCTGGATTGTTCCCTACAGTGTGTTGCGTGTGCTCTGTTGTCTCCGCAAACCTGGATTCTGGTCGTGTTTGGGTCAGGGAGGCCCCCAGTTCATCCTGGGAAGGTTTCACTCCTATTGTTTCTCCGCAGGGTGTGTGCTTCTTTACAAACAGGATTTCACCAAGAACCTGGGCCTGTGCTGCATCACCTGCACCTACTGTTCTCAGACCTGCCAGCGGGCGGTCACCGAGCAGCTGGAGGGCAGCACCTGGGACTTCTGTAGTGAAGACTGCAAAAGCAAATACTTGCTCTGGTACTTCAAGGTCAGTATTGGCACTGGCAGTTTGTGCTAAGTGCTGTGGTGGGCACGGCACCCAGATAAGTGGGCATTGCACTGAGGAAGTTCACACTGCTGGAATCTGGCTGGCACTGCTGCGGAGAAGCTGGCACTGCTGGAGTCCTGCCTGGCAATGACGGGACACTGCTCCGGGGAAGCTCATGTAGCTGGAGTCCCCAGCTGATCCTGCCAGAGCACTGCCATGAGGAAGCTCGCAGTGCTGGATCCGCGGCTAGCGCTGCTGTGAGAAGTTCGCACCGCTGGAGTCCCCGGCTGGCACTGGCAGGGCACTGCTGCGGGGAAGCTCACAGCACCTTGCTCTGTGCACCCTTCACTGGAGAGTTGTGTTGCACTCAGAGGGGGTGTGGTTAGTTACTCGTTGTTTCTCTCCTGCTGATGCGGGCTTTAGGCAGCTCGGTGCCATGCCTGCAAGCGTCAGGGGAAGCTGCTGGAAACCATCCACTGGCGAGGGCAAATCAAACACTTCTGCAACCAGCAGTGTCTGCTGCGATTTTACAACCAACAGAACCAGCCCAACCTGGACACACAGAAGGGGCCCGAGAGCCTGCTGAACAGTGAGTAGGAGGGAGGGAGGGGACCTGCATAGCTCAGTCCGAGAGACACAGGGAAGACTGAACAGCGAGGGGTGGAAGCTTGCTGCCTGGGACTGGATGAGATGCTAGGGAACAATCCTGCACTGGCCCTTGGGGGGGGAAATGACGGAGTGGGACCTAAGGGGCTTCTCCATCTCTAACGTCTATGGTTCTATGACACACAGGGCCCAGACGGGAGGAGCCGGTGCCAGCCTGCTGCCTGTAGCTCACACTCTTAGTGAGGATAATCAGGGATTTAACAGCCTCATGTTGCCAGCGGAGAGCTCCATTGACAGGGTTAGGGGACAGCCTGGTTTGGCATGACATTCCACCTGCAGCCCCGCACCACCTCTGAGCTGTGACCTTCTCAGATCTCATAAGCTAATCAGGATTGGGCCAGGTCAGTGTTTGGATAGGAATCGTTCAAGGAAAATGGAGAGTGCTGCAGGAAGTGGTGCTGGTGATGCTGTAGGTGATGCTCTCCTCAGCCAGAGCTGAACCTAGAACAACCCTGAGGGAGCACTGAGCCACGAGAGGCACTCTGCCTTGGGATGTTAGATTGAAGTCCTACCACTTACGCAAAGATTGCTGCAGCTTTGAGGAGCTGCCAACCCTCTGTCCTGGATAACCCCATTCTGCATCTGTGGAATTCCAGCTGGAGAGATTTTCACTGCCTGTTGCCCCATTTCCTATCGCTAACTTGAGCCAGTTGCTTACAGAAGATGGCAAAGTGCTTTGGGGTCCCTGAGGAAGCAAGAGGGACAGTACTGACAGTGACAAGACATCGCTTGGCCCTCGGACACTCACGTAGCCTCATTCTGGTTGGTCTTTTGTAGGCCATGATCTTCTCAGTGGTCTGTGTGGTCTAGTTAAAATGCCTGCAGCATATGGTGGGACTTGCTCCGATGCATCAAGCTTCAACAGATACCTGCACTGCAGGTTCAGGGCTTTGCTGCTCTTCCTGAAGTTTCATGAGTTGTAAAACCCTGACTAGGGTGTGCCAAGGTGGGGAAACAAAGACAAGGGCCTTCCTGTGAGACACCTTGTCCTCTGTCTCCAGACTCTTCCTGGTTCCTCTCCTGACAGCAGAGGGCTGATTGCAAGACCAGGGGAGCCCTGGATGTCCGTGCTGCTTAGGCAGCAAAGCAGAGCTGCTCTGCCAGAAGCAGCAGGTTTCCCCCAGCCAGGGGCCTCCCAATTTGCCTTCCAAGAGCCACGCTCTGTAAAAGGTTGTGTGAGGCAATGGCTCAAGTGGCAACACACTGGAATGACCTGGACAAGGAACTGTTGATTTCTGCTGGCACAGGAGTGCCCAGGGGGAGTCTGCTTGATGGGGCACACTGTCCTGCTGACCAGGAGAGGAAAAGGTGTTAAACTTCATGGTTCCTGTAGATCATTAAGTGATTCCACAGCCCTAGCCATGTTGTTCCATCTGTCTTATACTGTCAAGGCATCTCACTTGTAAGGGATCAGTAACACTGCTTGTGGGACACAGGCACAGTGAGCAAGCTCTGCCTGCAGAGGGATGCGTATTTCACACTGTTTGGCCATTGTCTCCTTGGAGCCATGGACCACAAGACTGAGAGGTGCCTTCTCCACCACCACCACCATCACCCACATGAATCAGCCCACCCTCCACCATATCTCTGGAGGCTCCCAAGAACTTTACTGTTTGGCATACAGGGCATCACCCTTCACCATGCTACAGATGCCTCTGTTTGCCCTGCAAGGCAGAGGACTCGTGAGGGCGGCCAAGGAAAAGCCCAGCAGCAGTGGTGAGTTCTCACCTAAGCACAAGCTCCAGGCTGCTCCAGCAACTTGGTGAATGCCACTGGTGGCACTGGGTCCTCTGTGTGTTCTGGCACACCCATCCCCTGCCACTTGTGGAATAGTGGTGGACATCTTTGTCCCAAGACTGTGGCATACTGCTCAGCTTGCAAAGGAAGAGTGCTGCAGCCAGGACCTGCTGTTCATTTATCCAGAGAGCTTTCCAGCCCAGAATGCTGTGCTGGGATTTTGGGAGGAGCAGCTTGTCAGTGCATAGTGAGGAACAGCTTCTGCCTGCTCTGACCAGGGTCTCCTGCAGTCCTGGCAGCTGTGTTGCCAGCTCACAAGGTTCTACCTGGATTTCAGGCCTTTCTTGGGCAGAGCTGCTACCTGCTGCTTTTGCAGCCAGTGGTTACCTAAAGCCATTCATTCTTTTGACATCTGGCTGCTGCCAACCTGGTGACGCTGGAAATGCTTGCTAATGATAAAAGTGGACATTCCTTTGCTGGGCACAGTCTGTACAATGTGGAATTGAGAAGCTTCTGCCACAGATCTGTGTCCAAAGACTTCCATGGGGAGCTGATTGTGCAGGGCCATCCAGCTGGAGCCTGTGGAGGACTGGAATCACGGTTTGTGTGGGCAATGTCTTGACAGCTCCTTGGTGGTACTGGGATGAGAGGAAAAAGCAAGGTACAGCTTTCCTGGAATCTTGGGCATGTAGCACATGGAGCTTTGTGACAGGAGGATCTTGTTCTCTTAGTCCTCACTCATTTGCCTGTGAGGCAATGAACTTTGCTTTTGATTCTGCTGCAGCAGAACTCTGCTCATACTTCATAGCTTGTTCTTCTCATTCAAGCCATTGATGTCTCCCACCTAGACCTGCTACTTTGGGCTGGTCAGGGGGAGTTCTTGGACTCATTGAGACTGTTGCAGATCCTATGGCTGAATGCTCAGCAGCTGCAATCTAGGGACCTTCTTCCAACTGGAACTTACCCATCTCCCTGTGGTTGTCAGCAAGTGGACCCTGCTGGGCCTCCAGTTGCTGAAGAGCTGTCCTTGGGACAGAGGAAATCTGTGCAGTGGCAATGCCCCTGTGTTGGACGCGTGGGAGTCTGGGTCTGTCCTGGAGAGCCCTTCTGTGTGCAGGAGGTGCAAACGGACCTGCCGCTCCCGCTGCCTGCTCAGACCTTCTGCTTTCCTTGCAGGTGTCTCCTGCATGCTTGGCCCAAGATTAGTCCAACCCCTCCAAGCTGGGGAGGGAAGTTGTTTTTTCCCAGCTCTGGCTAGCCAGGGCTCACAAGACACCTGGATGAAGGTATTCTTTTAGCACATGAACCTTTGAGATGGCTGCTGACTCTCTGCAGACTGAGGTCACAACCTGGGACTAGTACCTTCTGCACACCCCTCTTTCCTTGGGTGAATGGACTGCATCCCTAGGGCTGGGGCAAAGCTGTCTCTGCTTTCTGGCATATCTTGTAGCACTTCTGGCTCTGTCACCTTCTTCCTAGGGATCTTGAAACACTTTGCCAAGATAATTGCAACAGAGATTGAGGCACGAGGAGGGGCCGTGGCTCGGTACAGCAAGCCAGTAGGCAGAGCTGGGGATAGAGGCCTGGGTTCTCTACAAGGGGCTGGGATTTCTCCTGACCTGCTGTGATGGAGATGGGGTGGGCTGCAAGGGAGAACAAAATTACATAGGAATTAGTTGATTTTGGAACTGTAGTGTCTTCTGAGCTACTAGGTATAAGGATTGTGAAAACAATGACTGCTCCTGGAGAGGCTGGGAGCAGTTTCTGGGGAGCCTGTCCTTGTTCTCTTGTTACTGCCACCTCCAGTCCCATCAGTGGGACCTGTTGGCCCAGGAGCTTTTGGCCTTAGAGTCCTTGCTTTCTCTTACAGGTCAGACTTCAGAGCCAAAGCTACCTGCCCCTTCCCAGCAGAAGGCAGAGACTAACATGGTAAGGCTCTTTGGAGGTAGAAGTTTTCAGAGAGGACAGATCTGCCATTGTGTTCTTCTACATTTCATTCTTCTACATCCAATACATTTTGAGATGTCAGCGTGGTGGAAGCTGATAAGAGCTGCTGGGGAGGGCAGCATCAACATATCTCCTGCAAGGGGGAGGAATGGATTCCCCAGGCGGCCGTGACCTCCACTGTTGCAGTGTCTCCATTTGCATGGTGTTCTCCTGTCTCCGGGTGCAGTTTCTGCCCCACTGTGTTTCCTGCAGCCCCATGAGGCAGGAGCGACCAGTGTCAGACTCCCTGCCGGCCCCTGCAGAGATGCTGCACAGGCTTGTTGCCTGCCAGCGGCAGCTTGGCAGTCCTTTGGCTGGGTTTGACTGAGGGAAAGGGTGTGTTTTGGGGACTGGTACTGCCTTAGGTGGACGCCACCCTCCTGCTTTCTGCATTTCCTCAGCTGTTGACAAAGACCTCCCCAGCGCAGATATCTCTGGCTGCAGCGCCTGCCCCACCACCTGCTGTCCCAGCCACCCCTCGGAAGAACAAGGCTGCCATGTGTAAGCCACTGATGCAGAACAGGGGCATCTCCTGCAAGATAGAAGTGAAATCCAAAGGATGTCAGACAGGTAGGAGAACAAGACAAAACTGCAGGGTTGCAGGGGCGTTTTGGTAAGGCAGGTGGCACATCCCTGCTCCAGACTAAATGTGAATCCAGACTGGAATGCTTAGAGAGCAGCTGGGTGTTTGGCACCACGGTGAGGAGCCCCAGGGGCAGCACAGGGTGCGTATAGAAGGGCTGGAGGTAGGGAGCCCATTTCCATCAGCAGCAAAGGGAGAGGTGCAGAGAGCACTGCAGCGTGATCCCACTTCTTGTGGGACAATTCCTTTCCCTCTAGAGAACAACAGCTCATCTGAGGGACTGTCTGCTGAGCAGATTCCTCTTGAGCTTGCACATGTGGTCTCCAGCATATGCAAGGCAACTAGAGCTCAGCAGGAGTGTGTAAGAGCAGAACTTGCACCTCTGGCTAGGGCAAGCAGCCTCTCTTGTTGTAGGGTCATTTGGCTTGTTGCTGGTTCAGCTTTGCCTGTGAGCCACAGAAGCTGGTGGTTGGAAGGAGGGTGGTGCTGGATAGCTGGGGGCACGGCAGTGTGCAGCAGGGCTGAGTGGAGGATCTGGCAGCGAGCTCACTAATGTACTTTTGCTTTTGTCAGAGGCTGAGTGGAAGCCCCAGGTGATTGTGTTGCCAATCCCTGTCCCGATCTTCGTGCCTGTGCCTATGCATATGTACTGCCAGAAAGTACCTGTGCCTTTCTCCATGCCTGTCCCGGTAAGCCACACAGCTGCTCGCCTCTCTCCTCTCACCGTCCTTATCCTGCCTTCTGCAGCCTCCCTGCTCGGCCTCTTCTGCCCCTGCCTTTGTCAGTTAGCTGAGTGTCAGTGTTCTGCCTGCTGTACTTCTGTTGACAGGTGCCTGTGCCAATGTTCCTGCCCACCACGCTGGAGAGCACAGATAAGATTGTTGAGACCATTGAGGAGCTGAAAGTGAAGATCCCCTCCAATCCCCTGGAGGCTGACATCCTGGCCATGGCTGAGATGATTGCAGAGGCTGAGGAACTGGACAAGGCCTCCTCAGACCTGTGTGGTAGGTTTACTATAGCTTGGTCTGGTCCAGCAGCTGGGGGTTTGCCAACTCTTGGAGCTAGAGCATCTGCCTGTATCACAGCTCAGAACCACAGAACAGATCTGGTTGGCAGAGCCCTTTGAGCTCACCCAGTCCAGCCCTTGACCTAGCACTGCAGGGTTAGCACTCAACTATGTCCCTAAGCACCAGCTCTACAGGCTGCAGGAACACACCCAGGGATGGTGACTCCAGCACTGCTCTGGGCAGCCTGTGCCAATGTTTGAGAACCCTTCCAGTGCAGAAATATTTCCTGAGATCTAGCCTGAGCTTTCCCTGGGGCAGCTTGGAGCCATTTCCTCTGCTCCTGTCCCTTGCCACAAAAGAGCAGAGACTGCTCTCCCAAAACCTTTGAAAAGGGAGTAGGGAACAGGAAATCCTCAACTTTTGCTGATTGAGGTATCAGGAAGAAAGAGGTGCAGCAGGGAGCAGTGTCTGCCACTGTTCCTTTTGGGGGTGCCAGTCCTGTGGCACATGTGCAGCAGTCAGTTTGTTCAGCAGGCTGTTCAGGCTCTTACCTAAAGCAGCTTCCCGACCAGAAGCTGAGCAGTCCTGACCTCACAGGTGTCTTGTCTTAAGGGCTGCATTCCTGAAGGCCCAGTGACTACAGTTGTGGCTGGGGAGGGCACAGCCATCCCAGGTCCTGCTGTGCAGGGGAAGCTGGGTGGCACAGGCGTCATGGGGCTCCTCTGGCCTGTGCTGTTTGGAGCCTGACTTCCTTTTCCAGCTGTTACAGGGAAAACAGACTAAAGACTTTCTTGGTCTGCTTTACGATCTGCTTTTGCATTGCAGACCTGGTGAGTAACCAGAGTGCAGAGGGTCTCCTGGAGGACTGTGATCTGTTTGGACCGGCACGGGACGATGTGTTGGCTATGGCTGTCAAGATGGCAAACGTCCTCGATGAGCCAGGCCAGGATCTGGAGGCTGACTTCCCTAAGAGTAAGAGCTGGGTGAAGAGGCATGCAGGGCTCTTCTGCTCAGCAGGGTCCTCCTGTGCCCTTAGCTGACCATTGTCAGCAGCACTAAGACTTGCGTGAACTTCCTCGTGCCCTTTGACTGACTGGATTTGAGGCCAGGAACTGCGAGTCACGCAGATGGCTGCTGGCAGCAGGGGTGAGGGCACCATCAGGTGTGAAGGAGTGTGTGTGTTTGTCTGCCCTGACCTGCTGTGAACACAGCAGGCAAGGTGGAGTAAGAAGCTGGTTTTAATGGCATGAAGAGCAAGGGCAGCAGCACTGCTGTGCCTCTGGATTGTGAGGCACACAGAGGATCCAGCAAGGCAAGAGACAGAGCTGGACAGGGCATGGCATCCTGGGAGATGGCAGAATTACTGAATGTCCAGTGGCAGGCAGGAGGTGGAAGAAGAGGACCACAGTAGTGCTGAGGCAGGTTGCTAGCAGCAAAGGACAGAGAATTGGAGTGCCTTTGCCAGGCTGTCCCCAGTGCTGGTGAGGAATGTTCCTGAGGTTTAAAAAACAAACAAAAAAACTGTCAGAGGGGAGAATCTGGAGCTCTGGTTACTGTGAGACAGCTTAGATGTGATTGCTGGACCGTGGCTCAAAGTTCATGACAGGCAGTGGTGGAGGGTGTGAGGTGTTGGGCTGCATGCTCCCTCTTGCTGTAAAAACCAGGCCAGCACAGAAGACAAGACGAGAAGTCTCAGCTGAGGCCTTCTGCCTGTGTTTCCTTTCAGACCCTCTAGACATCAACCCCAGTGTGGACTTCCTCTTTGACTGTGGGTTGGTGGGACCAGACGATGTGTCCTCAGAGCAAGATCTGCCTCGTGCTGTGCGGAAGGTGAGCTTGTGGGTGCTGCCTGCCTGCTGCATTTTGGCTTTGGAGTGGATGCTGCATCAGGGACATATGAGTTCACAGACTGCATCAGGTTGGAAGGGACCCTCCAAGGGCATCTTGTCTGACTCCACTGCAGGCAGCAGGGACACCTCCAGCTAGAGCAGGCTGCACAGAGACACAGCAAGACTGAGCTGTCTCCAGGGATGGGGCCTCAAATACAGCCCTGGGCAGCCTGTGCCAGTGTCTCTCCACCCTCACTGTACACAACTTCATCCTGAGGTCCAACCTAACTCTGACCTGCTCCAGTTTCAAACCATTGCCCTCAGCCTATCCCCACAGGCCCTTCTGAACAGTCCCTTCCCAGCCTGCCTGTAGGTCCCCTGCAGGTACTGAAATGCAGCCCTAAGGTCTCCTTGGAGCCTTCTCTTCTCCAGGCTGAAAAGCCCCAATTTGTTCAGCCTGTCCCCACAGCAAAGGTTCTTCAGCACTCTCTAGCAGGTCCATGTCTCTCTTGTGTTGGGGCCCCACAGCTGGACCCAGCAGTGCAGGTGAGGTCTCCCCACAGCAGAGGGGCAGGATCCCCTCTCTCCATCTCTGCCCATGCTGCTTTGGATGCAGCCCAGGCTGCCCTTGGCCTTCTGGGCTGCCAGTGCCCATTGCTGCATCCTGTCCAGCTTCTCCCCCACCAGCAACCCCAGGTCCTTCTCTGCAGGGCTGCTCTCAATCTCATCACCCCCAGCCTGGATTGCTATCCAGGGTTGCCCTGATCCATTGGCAGGACCTTGCACTGTGCCTTGTCAAACCTCATGAGCTTCTTCTCAGCCACCTCTGCAGCCTGCCCAGGTCCCTCTGGATGGCTCCATCCCATCCTTCAGTCTTACCAACTGCACCACTCAGCTTGGTGCCATCTGCAAGCTTGCTGAAGGGTGCCTTAGCCTCTGTATCATTGGTGAAGATGTTGAACAGCACTGGTCCCAATACAGACTCTTGAGGGGCACCACTTGTCACCCATCTCCATCTGGACGTGGATACAAAATTGTTGAGAGGGTTACATCCAAGGAGTCAACAGCTTTAGTGTAGAAAGCCACCAAGTTGGTCAGGCAGGATTTGCTCTTGGTGAAGCCATGCTGGCTGTCTTGACTCACCTCCATGTCCTCCATGAGCAGTATCAGGGCTTCTAGGAGGATCTGTTTCATGATCTTCCCAGGCACAAAGGTGAAGCTGACAGGTTGGTAGCTTCCAGGCTCCTCTCTTTTACCTGTTTTGAAAATGGGCACATTACCATGGAGAATGGCTTTGCAACAGCATCAGCCAATTCCTTCAGAACTTTGAGATGCATCTGGTCAGGTCCCATAGATTTGTGTGTGCTCAGGTGCCTCAGCTGGTCCTGAATTGGGTCTTCTGTTACAGTGGTAGGGACTTTACCCTGCTGGTCTTCACCTAGTGGTCTGTCAGCTCAGATGCCAGAGGCCTTGGTGTACTGGTGAGGTTCTGCCCTCTCCCTTCAGAGCATGCCTGGTCTGTGGACCCTTCTATGAAGGAAAATACTTGCCTGTTGCTCCAGAGGAGCTTGGAATGCCACGGGTCATGTGAGAGCTGGCCTATTCCCTGTCTGTGGTCCTCAAACCTAATGGGCCACGTTGGCTTGTCAGCAGAAGGATGCTTGCCAGGATGGCATAGGCATATTGGGAGGGGGCTGAGTGGTGGCTGGGGCTGCAGCACTCGCTGCAGGGAGGTGCCCAGTCCCACAGTACTGCCTCTCTGCAGGGGCAGAAGCGCCTGGTGCTGTCTGAAAGCTGCTCCCGGGACTCAATGAGCAGCCAGCCCAGCTGCACAGTGCTCAACTACTCGTACGGTGTGAATGCCTGGAAGGCCTGGGTGCAAGCCAAGTACGCAGGAGGAGAGACCAGCAAGGGAGAGGAGCTGCGCTTCGGCCGTAAGTGCCCTGTCTGCATGGGCTGCAATGGCAAAAACCTCCCACCAGCTGCTCCCAGGGTGCTGAGTTGGTCCTGGCTTTGCAGGCTGTTGTCTGAGACTGCTGTGCTTGTCTTCACAGCCAAGCCCATGAGGATCAAGGAAGACATCTTGGCCTGCACTGCAGCTGAGCTCAACTATGGCCTGGCCCAGTTTGTCAAGGAGATAACACGGCCCAATGGGGAGCGCTACGAACCGGACAGCATCTATTACCTCTGCCTGGGCATCCAGCAGGTGAGGGAGGGCTTCCTGCCCTGAGGTCCTGCACAGCCAGACCTAGAGGAGCTTGTACCCTTTATTCTGCTTTCTGGGGACCTAGAGAGGCTCACTGGGCTCTGCCTTCAGTGCCTCACCCCAGGGCAGCAGAGCCCCTTCTGTGGTCTGTGTTCCCAAGCCCAGTGGGTAGAGTGACAACTACTCTTCAGCCTTGCCACCTTCCTTGTACATCCTTGAGAAGGGCTGGGAGATCTCCCCAGATTTAGTCCCTTCTTCAGAACCAGGTTGGCTTTGTAATGTCTCAGGGTTTTCCTCCCAGCTTTCCAAAGCAGCTGGTTTTAGGGGGCTGCCCTGCAGCTCTGGGTGTGCAAGGGGCTGTGTGGTGCCTGTGTATCCTGGGCTCTCCAGGAAGGGTTTGCACTGCAGGTGCTGCTGTGTCTCTCCTAAGTGTGCGTTCTGTCCTTTCTAGTACCTGCTGGAGAACAATCGTATGGTGAATATATTTACAGACCTTTACTACCTGACCTTCGTCCAGGAGCTGAACAAGTCCCTGAGCGGCTGGCAACCCACAATCCTGCCAAACAGTACGTGCCTGCAGGACCTCCAGTCACCACACGTTCCTTCTTCTAGCCTTGGATCCTCCTTCAGTCCGTGCTCCTCCAACCTCAGCTCTTTTCCTTGGCATATAGGCAGCACAATCTTGCGGTCATGCTGACCCACACTGACAGTGGAGCCAGGCTGGTTTATGCCTCAGCAGCTGTTGCCCAGAGTCATGGTGACATGGTGGCTTTACACCTTGGGACAGTTTGAATCTTTACAGCACTTTACAGCGATGTCTCCACCCTTTGGCAAAGAAGACGCCAAGCTGGAGGCTGGCCTGTGCCTTTGTGTGTCCTGTGCACTGAGCAGTATTGGCCAGGGCTGCTGTGCTGCTGCCTGAGGAGCAGACTTAACGCAGAGCTCTGCAGGGGCTTTTCATGGCGCTGTGACCTGGGCTGCCTCCCTAGGGTTAGTTCACAGATCCAGCCTCACCTCTGCGCAGTGGCTTCTCAGGCAGAGGTGTTTGGGACAGCCCTGCATGTCTAGCCAGGAGTTGACTGTGTCTGTCCCGCCTGCTGTTTCTCCTTCATGCTGAGTGTGGTGGAGCACTGCCCTGGAGTTCACTTTGTGGCCATCTATAGGGCTGAGCATTCAGGGCTGATTTGGATTAGGGCTTCTGGTGTGGCGGTGCTCTGGGGTAGCTCATGGCTGGGCAGAGTCAGCATCTAGCTCTGTTGATGGCTCTGGAGAAGTAATCTCATGGGAATGGGAATGTTCTGAAGCGTCAGACTTCCGTAGGGAGCTTGCCTCAGCAGGGCAAAGGGATTGCCAGAAGGCCACCGCTGGTGTGACCTTGTTCTTCCTCCGTGTGTTGCAGACACAGTTTTCTCACGTGTCGAAGAGGAGCACCTCTGGGAGTGCAAGCAGCTGGGTGTTTACTCACCCTTCGTACTCCTCAACACCCTCATGTTCTTCAACACCAAGTTCTTTGGGCTGCAGACAGCGGAGGAGCACATGCAGCTGTCCTTCACCAACGTGGTGCGCCAGTCCCGCAAGTGCAGCACGGCTCGCGGCGTGACCAAGGTGGTGAGCATCCGCTACTGCGCTCCTGCCAAACAGAAGAAAGGCCGAGGTAGGGTCTGACGGAGCATCGCCCTGCCCCTCCTCCTGCCTCCCCTGCTGGGTCCCAGCCATGGTCCTGCTCTCTTCCCCTCTGCAGATGGCGGCTCTGGGAAGCGGAAGCGTGAGGAGGAGGTTCCAGTGCTGGAGCAGCGGGAGAACAGGATGAACCCTCTGCGGTGCCCAGTCAAGTTCTATGAGTTTTATCTCTCCAAATGGTGAGGCTTTCTCTGGAGAAGGGGTATGTGCCATTTAGAGGTGGCACCCTGCGGAGTGGCTGCTGCTCTCCAGATATTTGTACTTGAGTGTGAAGCCTTGCCCAGGGACTGTGCCGCTTGTGTAGATCATGGCTGATGGAGCTTCTCCCTGGCCCTTTCCACTGCTTGCCTCTCTGTAGACAGGCAGGAGAGCGCAGTGTGAGTCCCGGCTGGCTAGCAAGCTCGCTCCCAAATGAGGAGCCGCAGGCTCAGTTTGCATCCTCATCAGCCTGCCAGAGAATGAGAGGCTGTGACAAGCCTTGAGCCCTCCATACCCACGAGGGCAGAGCAGACTTCCTGAGCCCCAGGAGCTGATCCAGGGTTCCCCTTCCTCTCTCGTTACAGTCCGCAGAGCCTGCGGAACCGCAGCGACGTGTTCTACCTGCAGCCCGAGCGGTCGTGCATCGCCGAGTCGCCGCTGTGGTACTCGGTGATCCCGATGGAGCGCGGCGCGCTGGAGAGCATGCTCAACCGCATCCTGGCCGTCAGGGACATCTACGAGGAGCACGGCCGCCCGGGCGGCCTGCAGGACGACATGGACTGAGGGCGGGCTGCGGCGGGCTGGCTGCGCCCCAGCCCTGCACTCCTCGGTGCCCTGCTCCTGCAGCAGGGTGAGGGCCACGCAGCGTGGGAGGGGACGCTGCTGCGGCGCTGCTGTCCCTGCACCCGGACTTGGACATCCCATCCAGCTCCTTACAGGCCTCTCCTGTGTACGTGGCCCCTGCGCTTAGCCCTGCCTCTTGTCCCAACTGCTGGGTGAGACATCTACTCTGGGTCTAGTCCTCACAACACGGGGCTGGCAGAGCCCCTGAGGCAGCTCCTGTTGCCCAACTCTGTCTCCTCCTGCCCCCAGCCCCGACGCCACTCCCCTCTCCCCCTGCCCCAGCAGGGCAAAGCGCCGTCTGGGACCAGCAGCCCCAAGGCTTTCAATTCTCCCTTCCTCTGGCATCCCCTCTGAAGGCTGCAGGTGCCAGGATAGCTCTTCTGCTGGCAGAAATGGTGTTTTTGAGCCAGTGAGGAAGGGCCACTGGCAGCCTGAAACCTGCTGGGTCAAGGGAAAGCCTTGTTCCCAAGGATGGGAAAGGTTTGGGCTGGCTCTGGGAAGCCGAGGGAGCCAACACTGGAATGAAAGGGCAGAACCCCAGCCTTGGTGTGAGGACAGCTCCCTGTCCAGCAGCTGGGCTGATTCCCTCGATTATGTCCATGTGTTCTGAGCAGAAAACTGCTGGAGACAGGTCTGTACCAGCATTCTCCCCACTCTCTCCTCACTGTCCCATATCCTGGTGTAACCTCCCTCCCCAGTGCAAGGTGCCATCAGTGAGCCCCTCTACTCTGGCCAGGGCCTGGAGCAGCTGTTGGCAGAAGCAAGCTGCTCTGCCTGGCCTCCCCCTCCCTCCCAAAGCAGCTGGGTGCCAGCACCCTGCCCAGGGGGAGCCTGGCTCCAGTTGTGCCACTCCTGCTGCCTCCTGTCCCTCCTCGTGTTTTGACTGGTTTTCTTGAGCTGTACATGGGTCTCCTGTTGAGCCTGTATATATTGTTCTGGGCCCTGGCCTGGGGCCATCTGTTCTCTGTGTCCATGTGGAGAGTGAGCTGCTCACCAGTCTTGTTGTAGTGATGCCAGGGCAGTAGGACTAACCTCTTGTCTCTGGAAACTGTTCATTTCAAATAAAGATGCAGAAAACTTTTGGCAGCCTCTGCTTTTGCCCCAGGCAGGGTGAGCACCGCAGGAGAGTAGGACCAGTGTCCTGCTGCTGACACGCACCTTGAACTTTTCCATTCCTGCCTGCCTGTGCTGCCTGCTCTTCCTCCCTTGTCTGGCCCCTGGTCCTGGTTCTGTGCCACATCTGGCACGCTGGGATGACCCCAGGCCCCATGCCTGCTCATGCCAGCCTGTACCCTGCCTTCCATCTCCCTGTTCACCCCTTGCCCACAGGGCTGCAGCCCAACCCGGTGCTGGCCCTGCCTTGGCCACTCTATTCATAGAATGGCCCAGCTGGGGAGCGATGCCACAGTGTCCATGGGCAGAGCAGGAGGCAAGTGAGGTGCAGCAGGTGTTTATTTGCTCCCCCAGGGCTGACAAGCCCCTGCCCCAGCCTGGCCCTACTCTCAGCCCTGTC
Organism: Psilopogon haemacephalus; assembly: GCA_013396835.1. Classification (NCBI taxonomy): domain Eukaryota; kingdom Metazoa; phylum Chordata; class Aves; order Piciformes; family Megalaimidae; genus Psilopogon; species Psilopogon haemacephalus. Next base: position 1,109,502 of record VWZI01013030.1, on the reverse strand, counting down.
ACTCCCAGGAGCACAGGGAGCAGGTGAGTTGTGTTCCTGGGGCCATGCCCATCTCTGGCATGCAGACAGGGCCCAGAGACAGAACCACAGCTTTGGTGCATCACCCACCTCTGAGCGCCTCAGCATCACAGTCACACTGCCAGATCTGCTGCTCGCACCTTCCCGTGGGACCCTCTGGCCACCCCCAATCGGGCACCTGCCTTCCCCAGGGGTGCCAGGCTGGGGAAGGGTTTGCCAGCAGCCACAGGACCGCTACTGCCAGGCAGGGTGATGAGGGTGCGGGGCCCCACAGGACCATCAGCACTGGGTGGGATGCAAGACATGGGCCCTGGCCCTTGCCAGCACTTGGTAAGACCTAGGTAGTAGATCTCTACCAGGTTGAGCAGCAGGGACACACAGGCCACTCCCAGCATGAAGAGGATGAAGATGGTCTTCTCAGTGGGCCTGGAGATGTAGCAGTTGACGGTGTTGGGGCAGGGCCAGCGGCTGCAGGTGTAAAGGGGCTTCAGCTGGAACCCATACAGGATGTACTGGCCCACAATGAAGCCCACTTCAAAGAGAGCCTTGAAGACGACGTTGCAGACATAGGTCCTCAGGAGGACGCCCCGCACGCAGACCTGTCTCTGCAGGTCTCTCCCGGGGAGCTGGGGCTGCCTGGGGCGCGGCCGCCTGGCCCTTTTGCTGCTCCACGCTGCCGCTCGCTGCTGCGCCTTCTCCTCCAGATGCACCAGGTGCAGGATGTGGCCCAGGTACATGAGGCTGGGGGTAGAGACAAAGATGATCTGCAGGACCCAGAAGCGGAGATGGGAGATAGGGAAGGTGCTGTCATAGCAGGCGTTCTGGCAGCCGGGCTGCTGCGTGTCGCAGGAGAAGCCAGAGAGCTCATCGCCCCAGACGCGCTCCGCAGCTGCCCCCAGCACCAGGATGCGGAAGACGAAGAGCACGGTGAGCCAGACCTTCCCCACCACCGTGGAGTGCTCCTGGGCACTCTCCAGCAGCCGCCCCAGCAGGCTCCAGTCCCCCATGGCCCACGCCGCAGTGCCCTGTAAGACAGCCACCCTCCAGCCATCGCCACCCCACGGCCCGCTGCAAAGCCACCCCAGACCTGGACCGGGCGGGCGTGCAGGAATCCAGCCTGGGGCTCTCCCTGGAGTGTGCCCACCCTGCATCCCACCCTGCACCCCCTAACCTGTCACAGGGAGGGATATGGGAGCGAAGAACTCCATCAGATAGCAGCCCTGCCACACTGAGAGCAACACGGGGGGCAGCAGAGTGTGATCCAGCCCCGGGGATCCCTCACCGTTGGTGGGTGGTGGGGGCACAGGCGATGCTTCCACGCTGTCAGCTCCCCTCGTCAGGGCTATGCGGGATGCTGCGAGGCCCCTTCTCAGCTGGTCCCTGTCTCCTCTGCAGAGTCTGCACCAGCTATGTCTGTCTGTCTACCTGATGGTGGGCACAGGGTTACTGGGGCATGAGGCAGCTGTGTGCTCCATTGGCTTTCGTTGTGACTGGCAGATGAAACAACCATTGGGGAACCTTTTCCCCTCTATTTTTGGTCTGGGCACCTTTCTAAATATATTCAGGGCTGCAGGGGCTGGTGCTGGGGAAGCATGAGCCCTTGGACACTGCTCAATGCCACCCAAGGGTCACTGCTCCTGCATTGCCTGTTGCCAGGCCACCGTGGCCACAGTCCCAACCCAGCCTAGGCACTGTAGTCCCCTGGTGGCACCCACCTGGACTAGGGTGAGGGAATGGGCACCCCACACTACCACCCTAGCCCTTGGCACATCCTGGTCAGAGCAAAAGGAGGGAGACAGCACCTGAGAATGGAGATTTAATGACCCAAGATGCTCTCCTGACCATCTGGCAGGGCCAGATCTGGATGGATGGCCTGAGGGATGCCATCCATGAAACAGGGACAGCACGGGGCTGTGGGGCGGCAGGAAGGGCTGAACCCTGCCGTGGTGCTGGCCCTAGCAGGCAGAGCAGCGGTCACCCTTCTCCTGCAGCACAGGGTTGCGGCGCAGCATGTCCTTGAGGGAGCCATCCTGCTCCGTCAGCAGCTGGTTGATCTCATTCTGCTTGTACTCAGAGGAGAGCTTGTGCCCATAGAATGAGCCCTTCCCTGACGAGGGGTTGGAGTTGTGCTGGCCTCGGCGGGCACAGGCCCGTACCACCAGGTAGACCAGCTCTGCCATGTTGAGGACGATGCAGATGCTGGAGGTGACCAGCATGAACACGGTGAAGATGGTCTTCTCGGTGGGCCGGGAGACGAAGCAGTCAACAGTGTTGGGGCAGGGGTAAGCCTCGCATTTGACCAGCCGCACCATCTGGTAGCCTGGATAGAGCATGTAGAAGATGTACATGAACACGGCCTCGAAGAGCAGCCTGAAGACCACGCTGCAGACGTACGTCCACCACAGCGACCCCGATATGCGCATCTTGTGCTTCTTCACTTCCTCCATGTGCTTGGGATCGGCGTGCCCCGTCAGCATCAGCAGCTTCTTCTCCTGGTGCTGCTGGTAGGCCACATGCATGGCCACAAGGAGGGCAGGCGTGGTGACGAGGATGAGCTGCAGGGCCCACAGACGGATGTGGGAGATGGGGAAGAAATGGTCGTAGCAGACGCTGTTGCAGCCAGGCTGCTGGGTGTTGCAGGTGAAGGCAGACTTCTCGTCCCCCCAGACGCTCTCAGCTGCCACCACCAGCACCATTATCCGGAAGATGAAGATGACGGAGAGCCAGATGCGCCCGATGGAGGTGGAGTGGCGGTTCACACCACTCAGCACCGTGTAGAGGCCGGCCCAGTTCATTGTTCCTCCTGCAGGAGAGAGCAGTAGCAGACAGTGGCATTAGGAGTGGGAAGAGTCCATAGCTGAGAGTCACCATGTCCCAGCCCTGCTGGCAGCAGCTCTTGGAGGGACTGGCTGCCACAGCCCTGGTAGGCTGGGGACACAGAAGGATGGCTGTGTGACTCCTGCTCCTGACACAGCTCAAGGCAGCATTTTGGCTGATGCAGGAAGGAGACCAGTTGGCCCTGCAGTTCCAGTCGCTCCTGCCCTGCCACCCCACACATGCACAAGACATCCTGACCCACGGCTGCTGCAGAGGGCAGGGGTGAAGCTCCCACACCTCCACAGGGACCTCCAGTTTGCACCATGCTCTCTTAGCTGTGGATGAACCCAAGTTGCTCCATGGGTTCTTCTGCACCAGCACCTCCACGCCTTTGCCCCCCTATTCCTTGCAGGAATAGAGCTGGGGAGCCCCACAGCTGTGGAGTCCTCACTGTAAAACCTTGTTGTTACCTGGGGACCAATACAAGAATTCTCCTTCTCATGTAGAGACCCTGTACCCCAAACACAGACTCCCACCCCACCAGGACCACCTGCCAGCACTGAGCAGCATTGGGAGCTGTTTCCCACCCTGATTACGATGCCAGGGGGCCAGGACATGCCCTCCAGCATCCCCCTGCAGTGAGGTGAGTCCCTGAGGCGCATACCTGCCGGTGAGGAAGGGTCCTGGTGAACTGCCCCCAGTGTTCCCTCTAAGATCTCATATCAGCCACAGAAGAGTTCTGCTCCGCCTGCCCTCGTCTCTCTCTGCCACTGCCCTGCACTGGCAGTCATATGCTGCTTTATAAACTATTTACATACAATGGGGCTTTTATCAGGCCCTGAACAACACACTTGGGCATTCAGATCCAACGCCCTGACTTCCGCCTACCCCAGCCAAACAAAGTGCCTGTGTGCTGCATTCCCGCTCCCAGCCCCACACCCGCTCCCACCTCACCCACGGCTCTGCCCCACCCCGACCACTAACCCCAGGGTGCCTGTCGCTCTGCCCGGTGGAACCCACACTGGTACTACAGGCACCACTTGGCCAGACGGACCCAGGGTGCCTGCAGATCCCCTCCCCAGGATGCCCAGCAGAGCCTGGCTGCCTGCCCATCCCACAAAGGCGGCATGAGATACTGTGACCGGAGCTGGCATCTGGGTGATCACCAGCGTGGCACTGAGGAGGACTATGGGGATCTGCAGGGCTTCGTGCGCTAGGTACAGCCCCTCTGCATTCCCACCATGACCTTGAGGCTCTGCTGCCGGGGGGTTGGCGCCAGCAGAGACAGCTGTGAGGGCAGTGGAGCTGCCTGTTCTATTGGAGTCCACCAGGGTGACACTGGCTGTGCGATAGCAGGGGCTGCACTTACAGCTCCGTGCTGCAGGAGCCGTGAGCTGCAGGAGCTGCAGGAGCTGTGAGCTGCAGGAGCTGTGAGCTGCAGGAGCTGCGAGCTGCAGGAGCTGTCTGCCTTTCCCAGGACGGGGAGCAGCTGGCGCTGCCCTGTGCTCAGACACACTGGTAGGGGTGACAGCTGCTGCACTTGCAGACGCCCCATGCCTGTGTCCCAGACACGCTGTTGCACTGTGCCCCATCTGCAAGGGTGAAGCTCTTACACCTCAGTTTTGTTCCCAGCCGCAGGTGGGGTGCAGCACATCCATTAAATCCTACCAGCTGGGAGCCCACAGGGTGGTGGGGCAACGATGCCATCGCAAATGCCACTGCCACCCTTCAGCCGAGAGTTTAAGTGCCTGGAGCTGAGTAAACGGTGGTGGGCAAACACCCTCCAAGGAATTTGCAGGGAGGGCAGTCAGTGCCCAGGCTATGGAGCAGGCTCCTCACCCTGCTCCCTCCAGTTATGTCAGCAACCCCAGTTCTACCTTCCCTGACCCACAACCAAGCTCTTCTATGGCCCCAACCCTTGACCCCCCCACCAGGGTACCCCAGCTGGGGGATGTGTGGCCATCCCCACAGCAGTGCCATGCTCACCAGGCTCTCAAGTCAACACCGGGACAGGAGGAGGAGTGCTGTGGCCTCAGCCTCCAGTGCAGCACCCTGGACTTTATACTGCCCTCCCGCACGTCAGCCACCTCCTCCCAAACAGCCTTGCTCTCTCCTTTTAGGACTTGCTCCCAAGTAAACACCACAGGTGTGTCCAGCCTGTGCTCACACTGCCCAGGCACTTCCAGGGCAATGCATCCCCCGGGGCCAGTCCAGGGGCCACCGCACCACCGAGGCAGGGCCAGCCCCCAAGGATGGCCCCCGCAGGAGCTCTGTGGCGGCCCTCGTCGTGCACCCCTGCTGTGAACACCCTCCCTGACTAATCCCCTCCAAGCCGGGCAGATGCAGCATGGCAGAGCTCTGCACTCAATCCCAGAGGATGGTTCTGGGCACCCCCCAGCAGCCAGAGCAACTCGATTCACCGCTGCGTACTGCCGGCTGGTCCCTCGGGAGCCACGACACCCACATTGGATGTGCGAAAGTGCAGCCGGGGAAGGCAAACACCCTGTCAACCATTAACCCATCTATCGGCCCGTTCCAAGGTCTCTGCGCTGCGATGCCAAGACATGCTGACCATGCTCCGCATTTTGGGGCCCCAGCGTGGGCTACAGGGCCCCACACACCATGCGCTGCGGGAGGACGGCAGTAGTGCTGCTGTCCCCTCTTGAGGATGGCAGAGTGCCACTGCGGACCGGCGAGGGATTGGGGAGGGTCTCCTCGCAGCGTGGTGGGAGCGGTGGGCAGTGCGGGGTCAGGGGTCGTCGGTGGTGTGGGTCAGGTGGGGCTGGCCGGGGCCGCAACGTCGGCCCACGATAAGCCGCCGGCTGAGTCAGCGGCGTCTGGCGCAGAGCGGCAGCAGCGTCCGGCACCGCCCCGGCCACGCACCCGGGACCCGGGAGGTGCCGCGGGACGGGGGGCGTCCTGCCCGGGGGTGGAAACTGATGGGTTCCGGGAGGGAGCAAACTGGTGGGGTCTGGTGCCTGGGCTAAGTATGGTGAAGCACTGGGGCGGTGCAGCAGCCAGGATGGGCACTGGGGGCCGCTGGGGCTCTAGGAGGCAGCCCGGAGGCNGCTCGGAGCGGGGGGCTCGGAGGGGGATGGGCTCAGCACGGAGAGGGACTCAGAGCAGGGATGGGGCTCGGAGCGGGTGGGGGGTTCAGCACGGGGGAGTGCGTCCGCCTGAAATTCTGTCAACAGAGAGAAGCCACAGAACGGAGGCAGGAGGCGCACGGGGCTGTGCTGCCCAGCCAGCGCCTGCCCAGCCAGCGCCTGCCCAGCCAGCGCCTGCCCGGTGTCCTCAGTGGGAGGTGATGGGGGAGGACCTGGAGCTCGGAGCACGACCACCATCCCCGTGTGCCCGGGGCAGCCCCTGCCCTTCGGGCCCAGCCGGCAGGCGAACCTTGTGCGAAGGCCAAGGATGGGCTGTACTGAGCAGGCAGTAGGCAGAAAATGTCCCCGTTCGTAACCACGTGGACCAGAAACGGGCTCTTTCTTAATGACGTTAATTTGGTGTCCGAACTTGCACCACAGAGCTCGAAGACGTCGGCGTGTCAAACGCAGACAAGGCGATGAGCTGAGCCAGCACCCGGCTGGTGGGATGGGGGTGATGCAGTTGCGGGGGTCAGAGATCTCACAGCCCAGCAGTCTGCGTCAGTGCGGTGGAGGAAATGAAGCCGCAGCCGTCGCTGAAACACATCCGTTGCCGGGAAGAAAAGCGTGTGGCAGAGCAGACTCTCAGAGATCCCTTTTCCCTGGCATCCTGCCCCAGGCAGGGGTGGCTCTGTGTCTGGCCCCTGCCTCAGCCACACCAGCAGCCTGGATGGCAGAGCTTGCCATGCTTCCAGCCTCAGGCTGATGGCAGCACAGGTGGCCCTGGCTGCAGGCTTCTGCCTGCAGAGAGTCAAAACCCTCCTCTGTGAGTCAGCTCTGCTGGGAAAGGGCATGGGCAGTGGGTGGGCACAGAAAACCTTTGTGCTGCTGCAGCATGGGGCAGAAGGGGGTTGCAGTGCACGGAATAACAACTTGTGCTCCCGTGGCAGCTTGAGCTATATGTGCCTTTAAGAGCCAAAAGGCTGACCGTGTCCAGGAGGTGTATCAGAAAGTGTAATCTTTTTATTTCTCCCCATAATCCTGCATCCCTATAAATCTGTCTGTAAGGTCGGGTGCTGCCCTGTCTCCCAGGAAGGATGCCCAGGCTCTTATCTCCTGCGGAGGAGTGCAGCCTGCCCGCTGACCTTGGCGACGCTGCTGCTTAGGCCTGAAGCAGCTTAATTGGGCCTGGAGCTGCCAAGACGAATTTTGTGCTGCGTCACAAATGCTTTTGGTATGGGGGTAGAGAGGCAGGTTGGGGAGGGGGGATTTGGGGTTTTAGTGTGAAGCTTTGGCTTAATGAGCTGGTTGTAAGCTCAGGTTGCAGGACTGGGCCAAGGCTGGATGTGAATCTGTGTGCTCACTGCTCTGTAGAACTGTAACAGTGCAGCTTCTGAACTGCTTCTCCATTTAGACTTCTCCAGTTCTGCAGCCCTTTGTGTTGTTCTTTCCCATACACTCCTCTCTGTTAGCAGCCTTAAACTTGTCATCTGAATCTGAGGATGTCCCATAGTCGTTACACAGGTGTTAACTGAATGTATTGTCCAGGACACAGTGACCCCTGGGCTTTACCAGGTCTCCAAACACACTGCTGATGGTCAAGGCACCTTGGACAACTGTCAGGCTCTGGAGTTTTGCAAAGGCAGCAGTGTAATAGCACCATGTTGTCTGTTACCAGCCTGCCCGTGGAGTCCTCACTGAGGTGGCCAGGCTGGCATAAGGGTGCAGCAGGCAGATGGGTCTATGGAAGGATGAGGAGTGGAGAAGAAGGGCAGTGCAAGCCCCTGTTCTGGGTCAGAAAAGGCATCTTCCCTTCGAGAGGGCAGTAGGCACTGCAGTGTGGGCAGCTGGTGGTGATGCCCACATCAGTGGGATGGGTCACCAGCCATCAAGCAGGGCTGTCCCTGCTGCTTGCACCACAGCAAAGCACCACCATTTCCATGGAAACTGGGCCCCCGTGGCCTGGTGAGGGCTTTCATCTCGGTTCCTCCAAAACGAGGGAACCTGTTGGCTGCAAGGGACAGCCCTAGGACCACAGCCCTGGGGTTGCTGAGTGGGTTGGACCAGAGGGGCCAGAGGCTGGAGTAGTGCCGGATGGGCTGCAGGTCAGGTTTCAAGATGGGCAGCAGTCTCTCTCTCCCGGAAAGCTAGATCTGCAGACACTCTTCTATCAGCAGGGAGAAGGATGAGGAGAAGACAGCCCGGGTCCCCTGGGGAAGAGTACCATCAGCTCAGCAGAGCCCTGCTGCTCACTATCCTAAGCGCTCCCGGCATGCCTGAACCGGCCGCACTGCACTGCACGCAGCCTGCCTCCAGCACCTTCCCTGCTCTCTCCCTCTGCCGCCATCCCAAGCCAGGTGCCCCCGGGCCGTGCCCACGCTGCCTGCCCTGTGCTGCTGTTCCGGGACACAAGGCGCGGTCTGGCCGGGGCTGCCACACTGGGTGGCACAGGGGTCGAGCAAACGGGCTGCAGCAAGTTGCTGAAGAGGGTGACAAATGCTAGTGGCGCTGCAGCTGCGAGGGGCCCCGGGAGAGCTCCCCAGCAGCCCCCTGCACAGCCCCTCCTGTCCGTCCCCCTCCCACCCCGCGGCCTCGGCCCTGCCTCTGCCGCCTGCGCTGCTGCCTGCAGGCGGTTCAGACCCCATGCCTGGTTTCCATGGCAACCCCAGCTGAAATTACGTTAAAAGAAATGAAACCAGCAGCTTTTCTGGTTGGCAAGAAGCAGGAGGGGAGCTGAGCTGGGAAAGGCGAGGTAGGGGAGCTCGGTGGGAGAGAGCTGTGGGGATAGACGAGATCTCCGACGGTGTCCCAGTGCTGGGGGTGGGGGAGGCAGCAGGTGTGGGGACAGGCGGGGAAACCCCGACCGCGGCACCAGGTGTTGGCAATCCTCCATCGCGTGGTGCTGGCCTGTACGTGCACTGTGCCGGGGTCCATCACCTCCACCTGCTGGGGCCCTCCTCGCTTGCCTCTGCAGAGCAGGCACCCGGGACGTGCAGGCACAGCCACGGCTCAGGTGGCTATGAGCCAGCACTGGCCACCTCGTCTCGCTCGGGGAGTCCCCAGACCCCGCACACTCCAAGAAGAGGCAAGACACACTGCTATTTAAAAATATCACTTCTGTTTTATTTGGAACTGGTTACTCTGCGCGGGTGACAGGGTATAAATACATTCTCCAAGGAGCATCCTCACTCAGCACTGCCTGGGCTGGGGGCTGGGGCAGGGCGCGGGGCTGGGATTGCGCTCGGCACCGGTGCGTCATGGCCGCCAGTGCAGGCAGCGTCTGCCAGCCAGACCGCCTTGCACAGGGACGAGGTGTGCTGTTCCCTTCCTCCTGCATCCCCAGGGCCGAATGCCAGGGCCCACCATGGGGGGCTGAGACCGGGATGCTCTCTATGGGTTCCTGGGCAGCTCCTGCACGGGAGGCTGCACGAAAGCCTCCCGTCTTGAGTCTTGCTGCCCGCAGCTGCATGCAGTTCTGTGGCCACCGCTAGCCCAACAGGTACCCCAGCTCTGGTGTGGGTGCTCCCGGCCCCACGCGGGCTGCATCATTCCCAGCAGCTCCACTCCAGCAGCCTCTGCTTAGGCACCTATGCCAGCTGCATATCCTGGGTGCTGGATCTGGGGTCACCCCACATAAGGGGAAAGGCCACAGTGAGAGCAAGGTGGAAGGCAGAGTAACTGTCAATGCGTGGCTCACCTTGCTCCTGCCAGCCCCCCAGTGTTGCCCACCCTTGCCACAGGCTGCAAACTGCAGGATCTGCTTTCAGTCAGCAGCAGGGGCAGGGAGGGCACAGCTTGACTGTGGGGCAGTTGGAGAAGGGATGTGTATACTCCCAGGGGAGCAGGGCAGCACGCAGAGCAGTGGGACGCGGTGCCAGGGGGCTGCCCTGTGTTGATGGGGATGGGCAGGCGGTGCTCACAGTTGGTGATGCCCATGCAGGGCGGTGTCACTGAGGTGGGCTGGGGCTGGGAGTGCTCACAGGTGGGCCACTGGGTAGGCTGTTTGGCATGGGCAACAGAGGAGGGAGGATATAAAAAAATACAAAAGAGCTTGGCCCCGCAGTGCAGGAGGCAGTGTCCTGTCTGGTGCCCGCCTGCGGCAGACGGGAGCCGCAGGGGGCTGGCACCGTGCGCACACGCTGGCTTCTAACTGGCTTTTTATTTTATATCAAGAACACTTGGTTTTAAAATTTTTACAAAGGACAAAACGCGGCGACTCTTGTTAGTGTGTAAAGAACTAAAGATCTGCTTAAAAAACGTCTCTGCAAAGAGAAACGACCGACACAAAAGAGATTCTCTGCAGCGCAAAGAGGGACAGAGGTGCCAAGTTTCCAGCCCGGGGCCCTGCTCCAGGGGTCCCTGAGCCATGGCACTGGCCCCAGCACCCACACCCAGCACGAGACACAGTCCCCAGACCCTGCCTGCTCCCTCTGCCTATAGCACCATGGCCCGGGGCCACTTCTCAACACAGTGAGGGAGCCTTTTCCAGGGCACTCGTGATGCCGTCCACCTAGGGATGCCCAGGCACCAGGTGAGAGGGATGCCCAGCCCTGCTCCTCATCAGTCCCGGAGTGCTCAGTGGGTGGAGCGCTGGGGATGCGATCATCCGGTAGGGAAGCACAGCCGCAGTCTGGGGAGCCCTGTGGCTGCTGCCAGTGGGCTTCTCCTTGCCCATCCGCGCTGGTGCGCTGGTAGAGGGGATACACCGTGTCCCCCCTGCACCCCACTGGTGCCTCAGGAGCCAGAAGAGTCAAAGCACTTCTCAAAAGTTAGATAGGAATGACAGAAAAACCGCTGGGGAGAGAGCAGGGCAGCTGGCTGCGCCTGGCTGCGCAGGTCTTGAGGCTTGATGCTACACCGTCCGTGGGCGCTGCCCCTCTGTCTGGGTGCTCCGTTGGCCCCACCGGTCCCTCTGCCAGTGTCTGCTGCGTGCGTGTGTGTGCGTGCATGCGTGTGCGCCAGCAGCGGGCAGCTATACCCTGGTGGTGGAGTGTGAGTGCGGGAGCCCCGTGCTGTTGAAGCCGGCAGTGAAGGTGTTGTAGGGGTGCAGGGTCTGCAGCCCCACCAGCGAGTTGGGTATCATGGTGATGGTGTTGGGGGTCATGAGCGGGATGTCATCCGGGGAGCGGCGCAAGGTGAGAGTGTAATCAGGCAGAGCGGCCAGGCGAAGGGCATCGTGGGGCGGCACAGCCTCACACTCGTGGTGCCCCTGGCTCACCTGCAAGGAGGGCATCTCCTCGTCGGGTGCGTGGGTGATGTCGTTGGTGGCGCCGTGCTGGGGGCTGGGCTGCTGGTGCGTGTCCTGTCGGCGCTTGTCCTTGCGATAGTAGAGGGCGGCGAAGGCCAGCACGTTGAGGAAGAGGAGGGAAGCACCCACGGCGATGGTGACGCTCAGCTCAGTGGAATAGTCGCGGGGGCTCTCCAGCAGGGTGCCTGCCTCCTGCTCCGGGCTCCACTTCTCCTTCCCGTTGTCGCTGTTGTAGGCAGGTGAGATGGCAGGGCGCTTGGTGGTCCAGATCTTGCCGTTCGGCCGGCGGGTGATGTGGGAGTTCTGCGTGGTGTCGGGTGGCGGCACTTTGGTGGTGGTGGAGGTGTAGTGGAACATGTCGTGCAGGTTGTACAGGTGGGGGACCAGGTGCTTCCAGAAAGCCACCTTGGTGGCCCGGTAGTGGTCACGTACCCGTGGCTTTAGTCCAATGTGCAGGTACAGCTGGTCGCGGGGGTTGTACTTGGACCAGGCCACCTCCTCAAACCGGTTGGCCTTTGTGTGGATGAACTTTGTGTCCTGGGGGACAGGCTTGTTGGGGTCCCTGGAAAAACACAGACGAAACAGGGTTAGCACTGGAAAAAAGCTGTAGGAGTGAGGAGAAAGAGCTGGACACAGAGATGGATGCTGGGGGTACCTTTACCCTGCTCAGCTCGACAGCACCCCAACTTTGGGTCAACACCCACCCATGATATCCATGGCCAATCAAACTCCCCACCCCTGCACTTGGCTGGGTCCTTTCCTAAGGGGGATGCCTTTGCTCCCAGCTTCTCTTGTGACCGATGCCCTGACCCCAGTGAAGGATCAGCACATGGACCTACAAGCAAATGTCCCACAGCAGGCATGATACCCCCCTCCATCACTGTTCCAAATGGTGCAGCTGCAGCGAGTCTGGACTCCCCAGACACGGCTCCCATCCTTACTCACCCTGTCTTGGCAAAGTTGGTCCAGTAGGTCATCACCACAGCGCTGAGCATGACATCGTTCTTGGAGAAGTTGCAGGGAAAGAGGTCTGTGGGGCCAATCATGGGGATCCCAAACACATAAGGCACCTCGTCCCCATGGGCTGCATCGGACCATGCTGGCTTCATCAGGCTCTGGCAGTGGTGGTAGAAGGCGTAGAAATAAGTGGGCGAGCCATAGCGGGCATGCAGGTCAGCTGTCACCACCGATGGCTCCACCCACTGGTGGTCAGTGAAGAGAGCCACCAGAGTCTTGCGACGTGTCTCAGGGTTGTCCCTGTCAGCCCAGTCGGTGTACATGAACTTGATGGTCTCCCTCAAGGTGTCCTTGCCCTCAGGGTAGCCATACAGGTTGTCTACAAAGTTGGAGACCGAGTAGTCAAAGTCACTGCCTGAGACGCCATCTTCAGGGTCCACCACGCCCTCCACGAACTTCAGCCCCTCACCCTGATTGACCCCCAGCATGATATCATAATTGAGGAACTCGCCCTGCTCCATCAGGATCTCTGGGTCATCTGGGATCACATCACCATCAATGACAGGCCCAAAGGCCACATGGTAGCGAGCTGGCTGGATGTCCTGCTCCACCAGCTCCTTGGCACTCTTCTGGCGCAGGCAGTCCACCATGTCCACCGTGTCCAGCACGTTGCAGCCCACTTTGTCGGCCAGCATGCTGGTGTACTTCACAGGTTGGTAGTTCACCGCCCAGCTGGAGAGGGCAGAACCACTCTGGATGATGGCCCTCTGGAACAGACCTGCAAGACAGGCAAGGAATGGAGGAAGCTTGCAGTGGGGTGGGCATGGTTTCAACGCCTCAGCGCTGCAGGGCGGGGTGCGGTGTGGAGAAGGCATTGAGGCCCTGGGACCCCTGCAACGACAGAGTGCTCCAGTCTGCACTTGGCCTTAATGTGGGCTTCACTGCCCACTGAGGTGGGCTTGCACAGATGGCTTAGCTCAGGGTCACCACAGGAGTGGTAGAGTGACAGCTGGGCCTGCAGTGTGTGCTCCTGGTGGCAGCCAAGGGCTGCTGAGCTCTTTGAGGATCCCACTGCAGGGCATCCCCAGCATCTCTCTGTCCCGATGTGGGAGGGAGAGGGACCACACCCGCATCACAGCCTAGCTTTGCTGCGCAGCCTGTGCTGTCCCGGCCACCCCAAGAAGATACTGCCTGAGCCCCCAGGGGGCATAGAGAGCCCCCAAGGGGCATACGGTGCCCACAGTTCAGTGCCATACTCCAGCTCAAGGTTGCCTCAGCCCCCAAGGGGCATAGAGAGCCCCCAGCTCAGTGCCATATTCCAGCCCAGGGTGGCATTTGCTTCACTGAGCAGCCAGGATGCAAGCTGGCAGCAGCGGCAGGGTTAACGCCCGCTCAGGGACACTTAACCCTGCATGTCCCACCCCACCGCTTTGTCAGGGTCCCCCTCGCCCCCCTCCCTGCTGCTTCCTGCCCAGCTGGGCCTGCTTGGTGCCAATCCGGCCCCACAGGAGCATGCTGCCAAATGCACAAAGAGGGCCTTTTTGCCACCGGGAGCAGAGAGGGAGTGGACTTTCGCCCTGGAAAATGGGGCCACAAAGGCCCTGGCCCAGGCAGAGGAATGCGTGGCTGTGCTCCAGCCCCATGTCAATGGTGCTTGTGCTTAGAATACAAAGGGCAACAAGGAAGCAAAGCCTCTGCGGCAGTGAAAGGCAGCTGGTCTCAGGGTGCACCCTGGGATCCCTGCTCACTGGTCAGACCTTTCCTGCACCCCAAATGTTGCCTACACCCCCACCAACACCCCCCCAAGTTGGTCACCATGAGGCGAGCAATGGTGCTGGTGCAGCTCCATGTGCAGAGCCTGCAGTGGACTCCCTGAGCAGGCAGGGCTGTGGCACCCCACAGGGCAGCAGGCACCTTCCCCAGCACAAGTACCAGAGGCTCTTGACTCCCAGGCACCATGTCCACAGCTCTTGCCCGCACGCACAGTCCTCGCTCTGCCAAGTACCTGGCGTACAGTCCCAGGCAGTGGCACAAAGAGAAGTCACAAGCTCTAGTCACCTCCCAGTGCCCCAGAAAGATGGACCCAGCCTACAGCCTGGAGCCTAGCCACAGGCTTCCTTGCTCTGTGCCATCATCCACATGCCAAAGAGCCAGGGTGAGGGCTCCCTGGCTCCCAGGAGATGCCGTCCAGAAGCAGCTATTGCTCCCTGCCAGCAGCATCACTTCCCAGAGCGATCCATTGGGATGGGCTGTGCCCCTGCCTGCCCCGGCCTGGGGAAGCCCAGGCAGCTGGGGTCACCAAGAGCTGGCCTCCTTCCTGATGGAGCCCCTTACTGTGTCTCACCACAGCCATATCCTGACCCAGGGGAGCCCAGGAGTCTGCAAGAGCCCAGATGGCTACATCATCCAGCTCCGTGCCACTCTGAAGCCCACCCTGAAGCACCCCAGGGAGCCATTGCCACCTTGCAGCTCACCCAGGCCTGCCAGCCTTCTTGGGGCCTAGACAGGAAGATATAGTTCCATCTCCCCTGCCTGTTCCCCTCTGAAGTAAGGATCCTAGTACATCCCATGTCCTGCAGAGCTCACTGGCACAGCACAGCAGATACCCAGTGGGATGAAGGCTTTAGAGGAGGACGCCCACTGCTGCAGGCTGCTGCCAACTCCTGATTTCCCTTTTACTTTGCACAGCACCTGAGACTGAAAACGCCTCTGGGGTTATCTGGGCCAAGTCCTGCTCAAAGCAGAGTACCATGTCCAGCTGAGGTCTGAGCATCCTCAGAGCCGGCAGAGAAGGGAAACAGCCCTCATGGAGCCAGAGGTGGGGTAGAGGAAGCAAAAGAGGTTTGCCCAGCAGTCACTACTCTTGCCCTGCCTTGGTTGGCTTGGGAGAGAAGCAGCACTTTGGTCCTTGGCAAGGAATCCACCCACCTAGGAGGATGGAGGCTGGCAGGGAAGCCGTGGGTCTCCCTGGCAGACAGACACAGCATGCAGTGCACCAGCCTCCAGTGTCTGCCTCTCGCAGCGCCTGGCAGAGCAGGCACAAATTAGCAGCTTCATTAATAGCTCTTGATCATGATGAGTTCTATTTTGGTAAAGCAAAAATAAACCCGCCTGGTCTGCAGGCTGTGTCTCAGTGCAGCTCCCTTGCCATGCCCCGGAGTCAGCTGCCCTGTCCCTGGGCACAGGGATGCTCCATGCAGGGTTACACTTTTACTGCCAGAAAATGACTACAAACCCCCACTGTGTGGGGCATAATGTGTGACACTGGCTGCAGCACCCAGCACTCCCCTCTCACCTCAATGGCACCTACAGCCAACAGCAGCTTCCCTGCCTCAGCAGCAAGGGTGCAGAGCACCCAGCACTGCTGCAATGCAGCAGGGACCACACCGCAGGCATTGGGACTGGATGGAGCTGCAAAGGACATATCCCTGCAGGTGCAGGATTTAGTGGCAGAAATCCTGGTGTCACCTAAAAAGTGCTATAGTGGCACATGAGTAGTTTTCATGCCTGGGACAACAGGGTGCAGGCCAATCCACCACCAGCCTTTCTCCATGCTACTCCCTCCATCCCAGGCCTTTACAAGTCTTTGGGGCCACTTGGTCAGTGAAGCTTCCAAAGAGGTGACACTATATAGCCTTGAAAATCAGCCCACAGCCTTGGGGCTGCCCTGACAGATGCATCCAGTTTCAGACTGCCGATCCAAGAGCATTGCTCTGCAGTCCCTGCCTGCATCCCTGGCACTCTTGTGGTGGAGAGGAGCACTCTAAGAAGCATCATGGAATGCCTGACATCCACCATCCCTTCCCCAGCCTTTCACACTCAGTATGGGCACAGAAAACCCTTTTCCTTTCTGCAGGAGCTTTTGGCCTGTAACAGGCTGCCCAGCTCTTTGCTCACGCTGCCCAGGTTGCCTGCACAAGGGCAGGAGGCCATATGGAGCCTCAGGTATCCACAGTGCAGCCACACACAGGCCCCCACAGCCTCAGAGAATGCCCTGCCATGCCTGCTGCTCAGAAATGAGTCTACAAAGACCCCTCTGTGTTTCTCTCCATTTACCATCTAACACAAGTGCTGGCTTTAGCCATCAAAAGCATCTCCTCTGGGCCAGATAGCTGCTGCCTGCTCTGTGTGGCTCTGGTAGTAGCTGACACTACTACCCCAGGAGCTCTGGAAGCAGTGAGGGCAGCCCTGGTCCTGCCCTGTTCTGAAGGTGTAACTCACATTTTCCATGCTCTTGAGCTTATTGAAGTCCAATACCTGTTAATATTTGTCCAAGTCACCATGCAACAGCCCCAAGAGATTCTGACTCAGGAGCTGGTACAGTGGGAGCAGGATGGCAAGGAGGCTGACTTCAGGCACCAGGCACTCAGGCAGGAGCACTGTAGGATCACAAGTGTCCTGAGCACGCTGGGGTGGCAGGGAAAGGCACATCCTGAGTGATCTGGGGTGCCATATCTGGTATCCAGAACAGATAGATCCTGGGCATGCAGCAGCAGCTCCATAGGCACTGTCAGGGCTGGATCACTTCAGCTTTGCCTGCCGCGCCCCCCCCTCCCTTTACTCAAACATAGCAGGGCACTGGCAGCAGGGCCAGTAGCACCAGCAGGCTGCAGAGCAGTCATGAAGACCAGGGGCCACCTCAGACTTAATGTGGGAGTGCCTGAGATACCAGCATTTTGGAAGTGGCTGCCCACCCGGTCTAGACATCTCTCTGTTGTTGGGTCTGTGGGGCAGAGCATCCCCCAGAACTCAGGTCTGTGGAGTACCAAGAGGAGCCCAGGGGTGGGAGCAGGCACTCTGATGCAGGAGCACTCTGCACTGGGTGAATTGGTGCAGGCTGTGCCACAGGCTCCAGCACAGAGGGAGCATGGGGCACTGGTGGGCTCCAGAGCCAGTGTGAGACATCACATTGTTAGGAGGCTCTGGAGCTCCTCAGCTGTCTATTGACAACTCTCAGGGCTAGAGGGAGGCTGCCCGACTGTGCCAGCAGCCTGGCCAGTGCCAGCCTCCTCCCATACACCCTCTGCCATGTCATCAGCCTGCTGAGGTTCTGAAGGTCTCCTTCATTCCTGTGTGGTTCTCGGACTGTAGAGCAGGACTGCAGCTCTTTGCAGTGGCTTCAAGTGTAATTCTGTGTGTGTCCCTGAGGTGCGGACTCACACATGTCCACTGCCCATATGCATCCCCTTCTCCTCTGCACCACACTTGAGGACACAGCACTGCAAGTGGATTGCATCCAGCTCAGGCTTTGCTCCCGTGGTTTCCTTCAGCAGGCTTATCCAGAACACCTCTCCTCCCATGATTATTTTCCCCTCCAAAATGCTTGATGTCTGCAAATGGTTCGTGTGCATTTGCACTTATGCCAACAAAATCTTTTAGAGTAAATAATTCTGTTCTTTATCTAGAGTAAACACTTGGCTATGTTTACAGATATCAATCATATCACTTGTACCTGTGGTTTGCTAGTAGCAACATTTCTGCCTCTCCCAGTCTTACAAGATGGGGCCCTCCATCCCTCCCCAGGCTTAGGTCTGGCTTCCCTTCTATCCCAGTATGAATGCCTTTCCCAGCACTAAGACTTGTGCTCCCAATGCTCTGCATGATGCCCTACCTCACCTCCACACTGTACATGGGTAAGTCTGGGTGCCTGGGTAGGGAGGTCCCCACCTCTCCCCATGCCTAGGTGCTGGCCCCAGGCTGCAGCCCTGCGCACTGGAAGCCTCAGCTCCATCCCTGGCTCCCGTGTGCTTCACAGATGCCTTCTCCCTGTGCACGCTGCGAAGGTTTTGCTTCCCAGCCTTGGGTCTAGGTCTCACCCTAATTATAAAGCTGCCCTGACTTTGCTAGGGTGAGTGGCAGCACCCAGGTGGGCTCTGTCCTCTGGGTGCGTGCTTGCAGCTGCAGCATTCTCAGGGCTAGCTGGCACCTACCTTCAGAGTGGTGGGAGAGGGTGAGCAGGCTGACGCAGGAGGCACCAATGCCGGAGCCGAAGACGGTGATGCGCAGGGGATCTCCTCCAAAGAAGGCAATGTTCTCACTGACCCAGCGCAGGGCCTGGATCTGGTCCAGCAGCCCGTAATTGCCCTTGGCAGCCTGGTCTCCCGTGCTCAGGAACCCTGTGGGCCAAGGAGAGCCCAGTTAGGGATGAGGAAGCAGAGGCTGTTCGAACCTCTCCAGCCCCTGGCACCCCTCCAGGCATAGGGGAGATTCTATGGGACCCTGTCCCACCACAACAGCAGACCCTGCTTCCAAAAGACTCCTGTGAGCACAAAGCTGCATCAGGGACACCACCAAACTACAAGCACCTTCTGCACAGCACAGAGGGGAGAAAGCCTGCAAGGGCAGCTGCAAGCCCCAGGGAGCCTCTCCGGCCAGTTGTAAGCAGTGACAGGGTGACAAAGCCCTGTCCTCCCCACACCACCAACTCAAGATGCCTCACACGTGCTCCAAAGAAAGCCAAGAAAGCATCAGTGCACACAGGCAGGCTGAGCACATTCACAGACAATGCTTCCCATGAACTAGTGTGGCCCAGAGGAGGCTCCACAAGTCTAAGGAGGTGAGCTGGGCAGAGAGGAACCAGCTGCAGCTTAAAATATAAGGTTTTCAGTGAGGAAGATGCTGAGAAATGGGTTCAAGAGCAAAGGGAACACCCAAGATAAGCTATCAATGTTTTGTTTGCTTTGACTCAAAGCAGGAAGCCAAAAGCATGGTCCTGAAGGAAAATCCAGGCAGGTAACCCCAGCTGCCTAGAGCTGCTCCAGCACTGGAGGTGCTCTGGCCAGGCATGGTGCAGATGCTGATGGCCTCATTTACATGTACCTTGTTGTGACTCGTGTCTCTGAAATTTGCATCGACTCCCCCTAAAGGCCTGACTTTTAATACTGAAAGGTCTGGAGCAGGCCTGGTTTCTACTGAACAGTCCATTTCCACCTGGCAGCTTCCATCTTCACAAGGGTCAGAGATCCCTGTAGTGCTGCCCCAGGTACTGGCCCAGGGCCCAGCTGACACAGGGACAGTGCTGTGCCAGGCTGGACAGCTAGGAAGAGAGCTGGCCCTGCCAACAGCTTGGCAGGAAAGCAGGTCTCCTTAAAGCTCTGCACCTCTTCCTATCCCTGCTGCTAATGCAGGCAGCAGTGGTGCACCAGGCAAACCTGTGTCCCGGCCCCCCTGGGTTTCTGAGGCAGAGGCAGGGGCTCACACTGCCTTTAAGCCTGTGTCCCCATTTTGCTCCTTTAGGTCACCAGTGATTATGAAAACGGACCTGCCACCCTCCTCTGTGCAGCACCTGACACTCTTTGGTGACCTTGTCTGCAGACAGCCAGGTGGGTAGCTGTGGGGGTCCTGGCAGCTCAAACTGCACATGGGCAGCCTGTGCCTGGGAAGACAGAGCTACCAGATCTCCAGGGCAGCCAGGCAGTGCCTGCTGGCAGCTCACTGCTCTGAGCCCTCTCAGAAGGTGCTGGATAAACACATTTATTATTTATTTAACTGCAGACCAATATTTGCTTTCATTTGAGGCAGGCTGTGTCAATGAGCCTGGGGTGGGCAGCTGACATGAGCCAGCAACTGTCTGCTGGGGGTATCGCTATGTGGCAGTCTGCTTGGTAGCCAGTGCCTGCAGTACAGCCCCCATCCTGCTGGGTCCCATGCCCCCTTGCCCCCTTCCCAGCTGGTTCTAGCCCAGCTGGCCACAGGGACTGGCTCTTGTGGGCAGACCCTCTGCGAGCGCCGTACCGAGCACTCCGACGCGGTAGTTGAGGGTGATGACAATGACGTTGCCGTAGCTGGCCAGCACGCTGCCGTCTATCATGTTCCCCGTGCCCTCCATGTACGAGCCGCCGTGGATGTACACCATCACCGGCTTGGCCCCGCTGTCCCGGATGTCTGGAAGGAGAGGTGGTTAAACACAGGACCACACCAACAGCCACAGCACCCTGCCCAACAGGCAGACCGAGGACAAGGGCAATGCCAGCTGCCAGGAATTCCCCAGGGCGTAGAGGGCTCGGGAGCCAAACCCAGCACTCTCCTGGGAGCCGCAGCGTAGACCTCCAAAGCCAACCACTACTGAACCAGCCCTGTCAGCCACTCTGTGGGTGGTAGCAGCCACTGTGCCATCCCCACACTGCTGTCCCCTTGGGGGTCTCAGCACATGCAGGAGAGATGCTGCCTGGACTCGGCTGCTCTTCCCCAAAGCTGGGCTCAGGCCACGTGCGGGAGCCAGACCCGCGGTATCGCTGTTGCGGGTGGGAGTTTCAGAGCCCAGCCCTGGGATACAGGCCCATGTTCTGTCTTTGGCGGGACCCAAGCCCTTGACTCTGGGAGTCCCAGAAGCTGGCATTGTAGGGGGGCAGGAATGGGGGTGTGCAGGACCTGGAAGGCAAGGGGCACTGGTGGGTGCGCCAATGTCTGACTCCCGCCCCCACCTTCTCATCTCCTGGGAAGGCAGAAACCTGTCGGCTGCCTGGATGTGAACTCGTGGCACCCCAGTGCCCAGACACAGACGTGGTGATGAGGCAGACAGTGTGTGCACGTGTGCATGGCAGCGGGGTGAGCATGGCACATGGATGGGGACAGGGCAAGAGACATGGAACACGGATGGCAAAGGCAACCCTGAGGAAGGACTGCAGGAGCCTAAGGGATAGGGAGCAGCCAAGCTTCCTCTCTTGACTGGCCCTGCCCAGGGGACACCCTGCCTTTTCTGCCCCACTGGCCTGTGATCCCTCACAGAGCTGAGGGAGCCCACGTGCAAAGGGAAAATGCCCATGCTCAGCTCCTGATACATCCTGCCCATGTTACAGGGAGGAAACAGCTGCACCCCTTGTGGTGCACATGCCAGTAGTGCCCAGCCCTCTCCCGGGCTGTCAAGGCAGCACGGATGGACTTTGTTCCCCTTCATGCTCCCTCGCATCCAGCGTCTTGCTCAGGTGTGCTGGCATCACCTGCCCCCCTCCCAGCTGCACCGTGCAGTTCCAGCAGCCAGCCCCTGCCACAGTCCCTGCCAGGCTGTGATTCATGGGGCAAAGCCACACCAGCTCAGCAGAGGTGCCTGGTCAGAGTGGACATGGTCCCTCACACCCACCTATCCCCTGCCCATGTCCACTCTTTGTGACTTGCCAGTCACAGGAGGGCTACTCAGCAGACTGCTGGGTACCTCTGGTCATCCTCACCTCCAGCTGTGGCCCACAGCATGGCTAAGGGTGGCCTTCCTCTGTGTGGAAAACCTTCTCCCTCCAGGAGAACGAGGATACGGCAAATCTGTGCCAGCTCCTTTCCTATTGTCTGTATGCAGCTAGGCAAACGTAGAGCCCTGGGGAGCAGCTAGCACTGCCAGCGCCACCACCACAGACTGTGCCCACACAGCAGAGCTGTGGCAGGACAACCCTTCCCAGGGCAACCTGCCTGACACACAAAGGGCAGGAACATGGCTGCCTGTGTCCTCCCTGCCATATGCTCCCACTGACACACAAAGGGGCTTCCTTGCAGGAGAAGGGTAGAGATATATCAGGGCATAAATGGCTCCTAATCACTGCAGCTCGTTTCAGTGTGTGG
Organism: Psilopogon haemacephalus; assembly: GCA_013396835.1. Lineage (NCBI taxonomy): Eukaryota > Metazoa > Chordata > Aves > Piciformes > Megalaimidae > Psilopogon > Psilopogon haemacephalus. The sequence goes on along the minus strand of VWZI01013030.1, from coordinate 1,087,827 downwards.
AGAGTTAGCACAGTCAAGTCACTTAGGCTGAATGCCAGTTTACGCCCTGGTACACGAGATCCTGGAGCACAGGGCAGTGGGAGTAAACAACAGGGTTTTGGTACTGCCAAGGAAAAAGCTTTTCATCTGTTTCCCATATCCTAGACACCATCTGCCAGGCTCAAGCCACGCTGGGACTCCTTTACACCACAAGGTTCTCCTGTCCTCAGTACATTAGGACTGCACCCTGGCTGATCCTTTCTCCTCCCTCCGCTTTGCATCCCTGCAGCCAAACACACGGACTCCTGCAGATGAACAACCCTATGCCACTACAAACAGCACGGTCTGAAGCTTAGCCCTGGTGCAGGTCTAGAATCACATCTGTTCAAAAGCCCACTCACTCTGCCTTGGCTGGTGCTGATGTTCTGGTTGCAGGCAAGACAGTGCTTATGTTGGGTGAAGGAAAAAAGTGAACAGAAACCATGTCTGAGTGGACCTCAGGTCTCCTGGGCACGGCCAGGCATCCTGTGGGTGTCAAGCTGCTGGCATGGTCACCCCGTGGTGATTCCCCCAACGGGGACTGTGAGTTGCTAACTCCCAGATGCATGTCACTGACTCCAGAGGGATGAGGCTGGAGGTGGGATGTGACCAGGCTCAAGGTGAAATGGGCCCAGGTGCTCGAGGGCTCCTCTCTTCCCAAGCTGCCATGCTTTCTCCCTGCCCGTGCTCAAATAGTGCAGGGGCAAACTTCTTCCACAGCAAACAAACAAAAAAAAAAGCCACCTCTTGAGCTCCCCTCCCCACCCCAGTCCTGAGGAGGGGAAGGGCCTGGGTGCCCTGCACAGCCAGCCAGCCTGCCCCCCGTCCCGCGCGGCTGCCCGGCACGGCAGTGGACACACAGAGGGCTCCCTGGGGATGGCAGCGGGTGGCGGGCAAACCGAGTTGCTCTGCGTGTCATGCAGTGGCAGCCTGGAGCACAGAAATACCTTCATCTTCATCACCGTCATTATCCGCTAAGTCCTCGCCCTGTTTCTTAGCGCTGGCTCCTAGGGACCAAACACGAGGAGACAGAACAAAAAGGAAAACAAAAGGAAACAAAAAGAAAAAAAAAACAAACAAAAAACAAAAGAGAATTCAAAAATAGCATGACAGCAGAGGTCGTGGGGCCAGGCCTGCGCCCCACTGCACTGCTGGCTACTCACACCGCACCTCTCCCAGAGCCAGGGCATGGGCACCACTGTCCCAGGAGCTGTGCCAGGATGCTGCTTCACCTAGACCCCTTCCCATATCCTCCTGGGGAGTGTGGGAGTGGTGGGGAGGAGGGGGAGTGGGTCTGGGGCAGCATCAGCACTGGCAGCAGGTCAGCCTCTCAAAGCACTTGCTGGTCCTCCTGCATCCCAGCTTGGCCCCCATTTGCTCATGTGCCTTTGGCTCCCTACGTGTGTGAGCAGAAGCCCTGCTGCTCACAGGGACAACCGTACCCTGCCACCAGCAGAGCCTACCTGAAGGGTTGCCCTGGATGGCCACAGACTACCTGACCAAGAGCCAGAGTCTTGCCCATTGTACCCATGTCCCCTTGTGCCTGGCTCAGCTGCGCTGCAAACCACTGCTGCCTCAGCAGGAGACCACCAGAGCGCTCTGCAGGGAGCCGCTGCCATGGGCGCTTCCCTGTGCTGCTCAGCTCTGTCCTGTACCAGCTCCCAATGCCACTGCTGCTCAGCTTGCCCTTACCCTTAAGATACTGCTTTCTGTAATGTTCTGAACATCTTCCAGTCCAGTAATGGCCTTTGCAAATCCAGGGGCCAGTGCAGCAGACCCAGGCTGCTGCTGGGGCGGTCACTGCAGACAGTGTGCACCGAGCATGAGGGAGCCAGGAGAGGAGGTCTCTCGGCTGATGGGGAGCAGAGTGCAGACCTGTACTGAGGCCCCATTGCTGCAAAGGGCTGAAAGGCCTTGTAGGCACAAAGCCAAGTGCTGCCATGCCTGTGCCACGCAGCCCCAAATTTCAGGAAATTTGCTCTCCTTATCCCCTGAAAGCTGCAGACCAGTGCCTGTAGTCCTCTGCTCCATAATGCATGCACCAAAACCACTTCCTGAGTGATGGTTACCTCAGGGCTGACAGGCAGGCTGTCCCAGGCAGGACTGCCAGTGCTATGCCTGTATTGCTCAGGAACCTCATCTGCCCACATGCAGGGATCTAAGGTTCCATCGGGCACCCTGTTGATCCTGGGGTCCTGGTGCTATCACCAGCTGGCCCCATCACCACAGCAGCAGGGGTTCTACACAGCCTCCAGCAACACTCCTGCAAGCCCCGTGACTGGCTGCAACTGAAATAAGCACAGAACTGTCTGGGAAAATGAAATCAGGGAGTCATCCTCACTGCCACTCTGGGAGTGGGATCCTGCAGGTGACACGAGTGGTGGATAACAAAGATGGCAATATGGAGCGGGCCAGGATTTGAGTTCAAGAGGGATTTGCGATGTGAGAGCGAGAGGTCTGAAACAGCTGTGTGGCAGCTCCATTGGAGCAAAAGGCTTGTACAAGGCCTTAAGCAGCCATGAGCTGCTGGAGAAAGGCCAGAGGAACAATAACCAGAAGTCTAGAAAAAAACAGCAGGCAAGAAAAGTTTGCAGGACGGGTCATGCGAATCCCAGGAGCAGAGGGGTGATGGGAGCTTCACCATCCCAACAGATGAAAGGCCACTGCGAGGTGCTGAAGCAGAAGAACCCCTTCCTCTCCGCCACACAGAGCACAAGCAGCCCTGGAACTACATGAGACAGGTTGAAGCTGGACAAGAAGAAAACCTTTCTGGCAGAAAGGGCAGGAAAGCATTGGAAGAAGTGACCTGGGGAGGTGTTTAAGACCAGGTAAGACACCCTGCCAGGAAGAGGTTACTCCTGCTTGGGTCTGTTTCCTGACCTGTTCCTACCTGGAGTTGTCTTTGGCTGTCTCCAGAGCTGTTCTGATTTTCTTCAACTCAGAGTTCACCTGCTGGCCTACTACCTTCACGCCCCAGCCCTGCCTCTTCACCTCCTGCTTTGCTCCCCATGAGCTTCTCACAGCATTCTCCTGTTTTGACCCACCACCACCCTCATCCCTGCCACTTCTCACCTCAGTGCCCTGGCCCCCGCATCCTGCAGTGTCTTTCCTGTGCAATCCCTCCCCAGCACACTTGGCCAGGCTCATGCAGATGCCCAGCCTGACCTACTGCATCTCCACCAGGGAGCTGCAAGTCCAGAAAGCACTTAAATGATGAAGTCCTTGTGCAGTATTTGCTAACTGGTGTTAGGTGCCAGCCTGCTTGGCACTGCTTGTGGATGGGGATGAAGGCAGCGAGCCTTTATCGTCACTGTGCTACAAAGCTGGGAAGCTGATCACAGGCAGCTGGAGATCCCTTCCCACTGCTGGGAGCCCTGGTGCTGGTAAAGCCCTAGGACTGGACGGGCTGCAGCCCTCCAGTTTGCTTTGCTTCAGGGGACAAAGTTATCCATGCAGACGCTGATGGAGGAACCAGTTCTGAGGAGAGGTCAGGCTGTAAGGGAGGGCAGTGGGCAACAGCCCTGTGATCTGATGAACTGGCTGGGCATGGAGGGATCCTGCTGGAGGCCACCCCTCTACAGCTTAAGGATGGCTGGGACAAACCTAAATCAACCTGAGCTTTATGCACCACAGAAGAGGTGGCAGAAAGCAGTGCTGGGAAGCTAAGCAAAGCAGGAGCACAGTAATGCAGGCCAGGGAAGGGGAAGAGCAGCAGCACATGTGCTTGGCAGATGCAGAGCATGAGCCTTCCCTGTCAGGAGGAAGGTGGCAGAGTTGCCAGGGTTATGAGGAACACAGCCTGCAGCAGCACGAGGGACACAGCCTGCTGCACTAAGCAAGCTTTTTGCCTCTTGCTACATTGTTCACCTCCACAGCAACCTAGGGATGGTACCCAGCTCATGAGAGCACTTAGAGCTTCACTCTCCTCAGCCATCCCTTGCACTTTGCTCCATTACCTCCCTCCAGCAGCTCAAGGACATCCATCCTCCACACTGGTAAAGGCCACCACATGGAGCTCCACAATGCCTATTCTCACAGGGATGCATTTTAGATTGTGGATTTGCAGATGGAAAACCCAGAAGGCCTCACAGTTCTTACTGTCTTTATCTATCAAACTCTGCCTCCATTAGCCCACTTTAAGCTGACCGTGAGTGGCATTGTTCAGGCTCACAGGGAGGCTGCATATGCTCTTATCAGAAGGCTCAAGGAAGATGTTCAGTGGAAAACAAAATCACTTTCCCTGAAACAGGAGCAGCCACAGCCAGATTTATGCTGGCTTAGGTAAACCATGCCAACAGCACTGACACCCGCACAGAGATGAAGGAGGGTGTGGAGTCTCAGTTCTTGGGGTCTTTGCACTCAGCATGGTGTGGATGAGAAAATCAGGAGCCTGAGTTGCCACCTTTCCATATCCAAATATCTGCTCAAGGTGGACACAACACCATCTCCTCAGTGAAAGCTCCCCAGGGCCCCTGCTCCCACACAGCAACTGTGACACTGCAGGGAGCCCAGAGCAGCACTGCCACCATGGTTGACGCCCACATGCACCTAGAGGTACACATGTTGGTGCCCACACTAGCTCAGATGCTTCTCTGGCAGCCACAAGGAATGGCACAGGTACTGATGACGACTGCTGAACCTGCTACTGCACAGTCCCACGGGCAAGGGTAGTTTTCCTAGGACCTTTGTCAGGTAGCTCCTCCAGCTATCAGCCCCTGCTCCAGGACTGCAGTGCACCTTGGTGCTGCCCGGCCATCTCCCTGTCCCTAGGTGATGCAGAAGAGCTATTTCCATCCTTGAGCAAATGCCATAAGAGCACTGCATTTTCTCATGCTCTACTGCCTCCACCAGCACAAGCACTCACCCTCACCTTTGCAAATTGCTCCTTGGAGCGGAAGTGGAGCACCAGGGCAGTGCCCTGCTCCCAGCCAGCTCTGCAAAGCAGCAGGCTTCACGGGAAGCTAGTGAGAAGCCTTCCAGCAAGGGAGCACTGCAAAAGCTACAGCTGGTACTTGGACAAGTTTTCTCCTTGCAGAGCGGCGGAGAAGCCACAGCGCTTTTCCCACAGAGCAGCTGAAGCACTTCCCAAGCCCAGGAGCTGCTGGGAGCTCCAGCCAGCCTTGGCACGGCACTGGACTGACACGTTTCTCTCTGCAGTCTCACAGACTCCGCACAGCCCCAGCCAGAGAGATTAGGGCAGGCTCTTCCCCTTAAAAATGACATCCACCTCCTCATGCCCTGCAGCAAGGCCTGCCCAGGGCACCCACCACAGCCAAGCAGAGGCTGGAGGAGTTGGCAGCACAAAGCAGAGGGCAGGGCTGTGTTCTGCACGTAGGTGCTGCACTCTGTGTGTGTACATGCTCTTTGGGTGGGCAGTGCTATTTTCACAGCAAAACCTGAGCCTCTGCTGAGCCTCAGTGCTGGCAGCTCCCCCAGCACTGTGCATGGCTAATTATTGTCAAAGCACTGCTGCCTGCCATTCTCCCAGGGAAGGGACCGATGTGTACGGAGGAGACTGGCACATAGGAAATTTCCATATAGGAAATTACTGTGGGCAGCTGGGCTGGGAAACTGGGATGTTTTGCTGACCCAGGGATACATTCTCATCAATTCTCAGTTCTCTGGCTGCTATGAAATGCAGAAACCAGGGAAACTCCGGTAAGGTGGGAGCTGAGGTGTTTTGAAACACCTAAATACTGCACAGCTGCCTGCTCTGTGAGCTCATTCACTGCTCTTAGGTGGCCCTAGAAATGATAGAAATGATATTGCAGAATGAGCTGATGTTCCAGTAACACACAGCCCGAGGAAATCAGCACTGTGGGCACATTATCCTCACCCCAAGCATTACTAACCAGGACACATGATGGGGGCGGGGGAGCCCCTGTATCTCATCACAAGGGACTCAATTCATTTGAGCCAGTGGCCACCAGAGCTGTGGCTGGAGATGAAGGGCAGCATCTGGGTACTTTAATTCCCAGTATGTCACACCTGGTTTCCCGAATGGCCAGCACTGGGAGTCAGTGGAGCCTAGCAAGGGCAGAGGGCACAGCCCCCAAAAACTGCCCAGGGCCAGCTGCAAAGGAATCCTGCCTGTGAGCCGAGCGGGTGGGGAGGGGAAAGGCAGACCATGAGCGCACCCCACCTGTTCCACCATGCCTTAGGCTGTCCCCACTTCTACAGACGTAGGCCAGACCCTGCTTCCCCGGTCCTGGCTGCAGGGGTGGGAGCAGCGGGGGTCTGCCAGCCCCAGCAGCCGGTGGGAGGGCTGGGAGAGGAAGCGCTTTGAAGTGGCTGGTGATCGCTGGCACAGCCGGCTCCGGAGGCAGCGTGCAGAGACTCCCTAATGCAGCAGCCCTTTCAGGGGACAGCCTTGGCACTCAGAGAGATGGCGTGTGAATAGCCAGGACAGCAACAGGAAAAGCAAAGCAAAGAAACTCAATAACAGAACTGAGGGAAATGGCTGGAAGGAAAGAGCTCTCCGAGCCTCCAAGCCCAGCTGCAGCAGTCCCGCCAACCTTGGGGTGCAGGGAGGTGGAGGCCGGATTGCAGGGACCACGCTGCTGCAGGGTGCCCAGGATGGCAGCCCTTGCCTGCCAGATAGCCCCTCCCTGCACTGAATCTTTCACAAGAGCTTGGCTGCCCAACCATCCACACATCCAACTTTGGGATGCACTGAGCAGCCTGGGCTCACCCTGCCTGCAAGGAGGCTGTGCGATGGGACGGGCAAAGCATTGTGCCCAGCAAGGGGCAGAGCCAGCTTGCACTTGCACGTCTCCGCTCCTGGCTGGCAACACGGGATCAGCAGCACTGTGGGGCAAGGTGGCCACGCTTCCTGCCTTGCCCCAGAGTGCAAAAGGATGAGTCCCACACAGACCTGGGGCTGGAGGCAAGGCAAAGCAGGGATACGTCTGAGCTGGAGGTGCTTGGCTGCCCACAGGGCAGCTGGGGCTTAGGGAGGATGCTGTGCTGGGGAGTGGAGAGCAGCTCCTCACTGGCAGGGCTGGCAGAGATGTGGGGATGTGAGCAGCAGGGAGCAGCCTTGGCTGCTGAGTAGTGGGGCTGAGTAGGGCAGCGTTTATATGGCTGGGAGAGGCTTTAAGCTTTTAACCAGGGAGCTTCGGGTGCAAAGTGACCAAGGATGCAACAGGGGAAGGGCTGCAGTCCCCTATCACACAGGTGCTTCTCTGAGCAAGTTCATACACCCAGCAGGGACACAGCCCCACAGGGTGGCTGCCATCACAGGCTCCCCTCACACCCAGGGCCTGGAGGCTGCCAGTGCCAGCAGGATGAGGGCAGGAGCATGGGCTCAGCCCAGGAGAAGCTGTTCTGAAAGACCTGGAGCAAAGTGAGCATCCTCCTGTGACCTGATCCCAGCCAGTCCTGATCCTAACAACTTTGAGCTGGGGAATGGAGGTAGCTGGAGCATCCGTGGTGCTCCTCCCAGCGGGAAGTGGGGAGCAGTGAGGTGGGCTGCTTGGAGGGCCCGTGGTCTTGGTGGTGGCACAGAGAGGTGCCAGAGGAGCATGTCATGGGCCAGGGGCCAGCCAGGCTCCCTCTCACTCTCTCACTCTCTCTCTCTTTCCTCTCTGTGCCTCTCTGCCGGTCGGCTTGCTACATACCTCCTTTCCTACATATTTTCTTGTTGGGCTTTCGGGTGCATTCCTTGGAAATCCGTTTTACTGTAAAATGAATAAAAGACTACAAAATAACAGGAGGCTCCACTGGCAGGAGTGGGCATGCAATCACAACCACGCTGCTGCCCTCCCACCACCCCTAGGACCGCGGGAGGTGGGGAGGGAGCGTCGTCGTGGGAGGAAAACTCTGGGCCAGCTGTGCTGGGCGAGAAGGAAGGCACAATGCATCTCACGGCCGAGGGTCTCAGGGACAGAGGATTAGAGCCACCTGGCTTGGCACAAGCCACCAGGCTGCTCTGCTGCACACAGCAGACCCACTGCACATCCCCTCCAACCCACCAAAAACCTCTGAGGGCTCCCATTGCGGTGAGGCTGGGGCAGACACGTGGGCGGGCACTGCCTCCTCTGCCATCTACTTACAGTTCAGGTGGGATCCCCTACAAAGCAAAACGTTAGACAAGGAGGCACCCAGCACTGCTCAGCCTCACCCCAATGGGATCATGCCCCATGTGTCCCCAGCACTCCAGGCTCATCACTCTGCCGCCATCCCGCCAGCAGGCAGGGGGCAGCTAAGCGACGTGTCCCCAACCTCTCAGCTGTACCAGGGCCCGGAGAAGGGCTCTGCGGTCCCTTCCTCGCCAGAGCATCTCCCTAGGGAGAGGCAGAGTGTTCCTCCCAGCTGCTGCTGCAGCCCACGCCCCACAACTAGCGCATGGACCTGGGGAGGGTGGGAAGGGGGAAGGAAGGACAAACCCGAACCAACTCAAGACAGAACCTGGCACTCGGCGCCTCAGGAGCACAAACCAGCTTGTTGCTCTGTGGATCTGCGGTCAGAGAGTCGGATTCAGATTTAGCAACACAAGAGAGGAACCCGTGACAATGCCATGGAGGTGGAGCAGGGGGACAGAGAGGCGTGGAAAAGCAGGAGCACGCGAGACAGATATGGCAGCTGAAGGCAGGGGGGGAGCTGCGTGGCCAGAGAAAGCTTTCCACAAACAGACGGCATGCTGCAGGGTCCACAACCACATGCTTCAAACACAACACCCAGGTGAGACCAACCACCGCTGGGGAGGGGCCGGAGCACCCCCCCCAACACCTCCTGCGGGCACCCCGGTGGGGACTCACCATCCTCTGTGGGGATGTAGATGTTGAGGTACAGACAATCTTCGTTGGGGTCCTGGATGTAGGTGGCCACGATATCCAAATTGGAGGTAAACCAGATGGGCAGCATGATCTCAGGAACGGCGTTGTGGATGTTCTGGGGGCAGACCGGCGAGAAGTGGGTAGCGTTCCTAATGCCTGACCAGGACGGCGGTGGCTCGGGGGGCATAAACCTCTTCTCCCCGATGGGGGGCGCAGCATAAGGCACCCCTAGGTACTGGTCCACAGGCCCCAGGATCTCGCTGGGCAGTGGCACACGCACTCCCCGGAGCTTCCCATAGTGAGTGTTGACGGTCGGTGAGTAGACCTGGGCCTCCATCTGCACAACCGCCGAGGTGAAGCTCAGGACCCAGAGGGCAAAACGCAGATCCCAGCCGGCCACCAGCTCAGGCACTTGGAGAACAGGGGGCAAGAAAGGGCTTCTCCAGAGTATCAGCCACATCGTCCGGGAGGAGCAGCACCAACATCCAGGCCTGAAGCTCCTGGGGTGACGGTTCAGGGCATCCCCATCATACCAAGCCTCTGATTTGCCCACCAGGAACAGCAAAGTCAGGAGTCAGGAGCACGCAGCCCAGCCGCACCTTCTGCTGAGTGACTCAGGAGCACGGACACAGGGAGATGTGCCACCACTCCTCACAGCCTGCCAGCCTGCTGCTGCCTACCTGCCACAGGCCTGGCCCGGAGGGGACTGCTGATACTGTGGAGAGATGGAGGCAATTAACAGCAGACTTGCTCTGGCGAGAGTCAAAGAACTTCAGCATAGAAGGAGCCAGGATCCCTGGCCAGACCCTCCCACCCATGGGTGCTCATTGGCTCTGCCACTGCCCAGACAGGCAGCTCTAGGAATAGGCAAGCCCAGGAAGCACAAGTTGAGCACATGCAGACGTACAGACTACATTTGTCCATGCCTGCAGAGACTGTCTCCAGCACTCAGGGGCTCCCTCCCCCCACCTTCCCTGGATGAGCCTTGCAGCTGCCCTGCACAGCACCACAATGCCCTTGTCCCATGCTGCAGGGGGGTATCAGCAGCTGATATGCAGAAGCACCGAGATAAGCAGGATAGTGCCACTGCTCTGGCACCATCACTCCCGTTAAAGAACCTGTTTGGCACCATGACTGCCCTGCATGGCCCCTGCACAAGAGCCCACTGGCACCTCTCTCTCTCTGCCTGAGCTGGAGCCACCTGCGCTCCTCACCATGACTGCATCCCAGCAGCACTCCTCTCTCAGGGTGCCACCACCCCACCTCACACACTAGCAACTACTCCCACATGTCCTACCTAGAGACCCACCTCACCTGCTCTCTAGCCAACTTTTTCCTTCTGTGTGCCACTGACCTAACCAGCAGGACCTCAGGCACAGCCCAGAGGCTGGGCAAGTCGAGAGCTTCCCCTGCGCCAGCACAGCAGCCTCCCTGCCACCCCCTCCCTGCCCCGGCTGCCTCCCAGCCACTTGAGCAAGCCCCAGGGAGGCAGAGCTCTGTTCCCACGTTCCCACGCAGGGCTGTTGGCAAGGGTGGGAGCAGATGTGGCAGCCCAGCTCGGGGTCTGTGGGGCAGGGAGCTGGGGGCAGGGTGGGGGCAGATGGGGAGCTGCGGGTGTTGTGCCAGTGAGCAGAGCTCCTGCGCCAGGGAGCCCTTGCTGGAGGCTGTGTGGATTTTCAGCGCTCTGCCCTTCACCTCCCTGCGCCGCCTGCCGCATTCAGGGCTTATGTAAGTGCCAGCCCCCTCCCCCCCCCGCCCAGCCAGCACCGCTGCTCCTGGGGGATCCGGGCAAGGGCAGCTGGTGGGGGCTGTGCTCACCCACCGCTTGCCCTCACCCCTGCAAGCGAAGCATCGGCTGCATGCTAGCTCTGCACCTCGTCAGGTGCCTCTGCAGCCTGGTTCCCTCGAAATGGCATTGTCTGCTGGCAGGTCACCCTCTTCTAGCCACATGTCCTTACCCTGGCAGAAATGGCAAGTGGAAGTGGGGCACCTCCATTTTGCCCCAGAGCATCCTTACATGGCCACCCAGTAAATCCCTCCCAAGCTCAGAGAGGAGCAGAGTTGCCTTGGAATTACTGGAGCACAAAAAAAAGGGCTGTATGCAGATGGAAGCGGATGGCTTTGGTGTAGGCTCAGCTGGGCAGGAACTCCACAAGCGGAGAACACCTCATCCAGCGAGGAAAATCCGCAGGGAAAAAATAACACAACAAAAAAACCATAAGGGTGTCCCGAATGTGCACTGCACATGTGCAGGCAAGCCAGGGCTGGTCATTAAGGAAATGGGCCCACGCTGTGCCTGCCCTCCTGATCCGCCCAGGGAGCACAGCAGGCTCAGAAATCAGGGCCTGACAGGCATAATAAGAACACACAGCCCAGAAAATCACATTACTGAACCCAGCCTGCCCCAGCAGGGAGGCCTCACAGGGCTGTGCATGCAGGCACCTTTCCAGGGCCTGTGGAGGGGCTGCCAGTAATGCCAGACAAGGAGGGTGGTACAAATGATGGGGAGAAGCAGTCACACCTCCTGTCCCACCCATGGCACAGGGATGCCCTGGGGGCTGAGCTATCGCAGCTAGGGCTGATCCTGCTCTACATCTGACCCACGTCCTCTCTACATACCATTGCCCTCCACCTCTTCATGCCCCATCAGGTCATGGCAGAAACACAGCACCACAACACTGCAGTTACCCTTCAAACAGCTGCCAAAGCCTGAGGAGCAAAAGGTGTACTGGGGGACAGAAATACAGCTGAGGCCCTCGGAGGTCTCAGGCTGTGCTCTGCTCCACCGCCACTGGAGCTGCCTTGGCAACTCAGTTCCTCAGCTGCCCCACTCTGCCTCCAGCTCTGGGGGGGGAAAAAAAAAAAAATCATTCATCTAAAATATTCCTTACAACAGTGCTTCTCCTTCAGCAGAAAACGCTGACCTTTGCCTAACAGCAGCATCCCAGGGATGAAATGACGGCTTGGGATCCCCCAAAGCCACATTCCCAAGAGGGATCTCAAACATGCTTCAGACATGCTCTGCCTGACATTGCTGGAAGGCAAACCGCCCAGTGCAAATCTTCTGCTCAGCTTCCTCTGGGTACTATGGGTTAAGAGAAAGCCAAATTATTAATGACTGTCACATCTCATTTGTATGACTGGAAGCTACAGGCAGCTTCCAGTCTTTATGATAGTGCCCACAAGTCTCCACAGAGAGACCTGTCACTGTTTTCCCTCTGCAGGAACACCACAGCCCTGCCAACAGTGGCTTACCAGCTGATTTCACAAATCAAGAGCTCCTGTGGGGCTGTGGCCGCAAGCTGCCTTGAGCATTGCTGCTCCACCAACTCCTCCAGCCAGGCGATTCCACGGCACCAGGCAGCGCAGCGCCACAGCCTGCAGCTGCCCAGCTGAGCTGAGCACATGAGCCCCTGCAAAGCTGAGGCTGGACTCACACCCACTGTAACCACCCTGCCCCGGCACACTGAGGAGTCCCTTTTTACAAAGCACGGCCAAAAATCCACTTCTTGCCACAGTTCCTCAAAAATTATGTTATTATGATATTCCTTTGGGGTTTTGTTTAATCCTCATCCGTCGTTCTTTTAATAGCTTTTAAAAAGCCGTGAAAATCTGGGGGGAAAAAAAAAAAAAAAGAACCCATAAGCTAAAATCGAATTAAAGTTGCAAGTACACATCCTTCACTTCAACAAAACACTGCTCCAGGACATGCACCTGTCTCCAGCAAGGAGTTCCACAGACCAGGATGCACAGGGTAGCTACCAGGAGGATGCAGACTGCCTTTGTACAAGGAGTGCCACGGAAAGGGCAAGGGGTGCTGGGGACAACTTACTGCTGGGGACATTCCCATTGTGCTCCAGAAGAAAACGTTTGCCATGAGTACAGACCCTGGAATCATCTCCCAGGGGAAGCAGTGGAGTGCCCTGCACTGGGCAGTTGAAGGCTCAGCTTGCCAGGGTGCTGGGGCAGCTCATTGCAACTGCACTGTCACCTAGAAAGGTTGGAGCAGATGATCCTTGGGGCCCCTTCCAGCCTGGCAGTCTGTGAGGCTGTGGCTTACAAAGCAGAGTGGTGAGTTCCATGAGCAATGGGCAAGTGCACCCAGGTATGGAGACACAGCCAAAGCCCTGCAGCCCTCACCTTACCCTGGAAAGCCTAAACCCTCAAATCCAAATCACCACACTTGAACATTTGTCATTCCATCTTTGGTTCTGTCCATTTCTGAAGACTTTTTCCCCTCCATCTGCCCATGCCCCTGCAGCACAGAATAAAGGCACCCAAGCAATGCCAGCGGTGTGCTCCAGAGCTTCCTTGTGCTTGGATTGCTTTGCAATTACAAACACAACAACCAATGCAAGCCCAAAATATCAACTTCCCTGCGTTTCAAGCGCCTCATTTGGGAAGATTACAACAGCCCCATAACACATCTTACACCCTCCTATCGCTGTTCTGTGCTCCGTGCTTGCTGCTGTAACTTCACATTAATGCTCAGGATGGGAATTTAGCCTTTGTTTAATCCTGACTGCCATGATCACCCCAGCTCAGCCATCCTCACTGCGGGGCTGCTGCATGCACCCTGAACCACTGCCTGCTGCCTCAACAGCTCTTAAAGATCTCCTTCGGCCTTTCAGAGCAGGCAAAATAAGCAGAAGACCTGAGACAGGACATCTGGTTCAGGAAATCAATTCCCCTCACATCCTCAGTCTTGCTGCCTTCGCTGCAGCAGCAAAGCCAAACGCATCCCACAGTGAAGATGGCTGCTGCCTCCCTGCAGCCCTGCATCAGGAGGGGCTGTGCCTGCCAACTGGAAGGGAAAGCAGGCTGGACCAGGCAGATACAGCCCAACTGGGGATGCTCAGACAACTGAGGAGCTGGGAGGATAAAGACACTGCAGGCATCCCAGGTTGCTCTGCCAGACCGCTGGTGGGGTGAGTGGAGGAAGTGCCGCTGCTAGCTGTTAGGGATGTTATTCATGTGCTCTGGAAAACAAACGCTCTAGCAGTGTTTCCATGGCCGTGCTGCCTTCCAGACGGCTCCCTCCTCAACAAGGAGACACTCTCCATGGAAACCTGGAAGGGCGGGATCCTCTGGAAGCCTCCCTCGCAGATGTACAGTCGGGCGCCTCCACAGCAGCCAGACGAGCCAGGTCCACACCTTCCCTGGGAGGCAGCCAGGGAGATGCAGGCAGGCAGCCTGCCCTTGTAGGGGACTCTTCTCTGAGGTCCAGCCTCCTGCCCCATAGTGCTGACACTGCCCCAACCCCAAGCTCGGCACACTGATGCTGCAGCTCTCTGTCCCACATGGTCCACAGCCAGGACAGACCAGGACCTGGTGCAGGTGGGTGAGATCCTCCTCAGAGCAAGCAGCTGGAGTGTCCACTGCAGCCTTGGCCACCATGACCTGTGCAGCTCTGCTGACCGCCTGACCCTGTTGCCTCGTGGTGTAGCTATGGCAGGTCACAGGGGTGCAGCCCCCATGCTCCAGCACAGACAGGAGCAAGTAGCATGAGAAATGTCTGCTTCCCCTGCCCCAGGGCAAGGGAGCTCCAAACCTTTCCACCAACCTGTGCTCCAGCAACTCAGGCTGACGTTCAGCTCTCAGGTAGCATCACCTGCCAGATCTGCTCCCCATCCTATCAGCTGCTCTCCTTTGCTGGGCAGCAACCCTGGCCCTCACCAATCCCTGGTTCCACCCCATTTAGCTTGTGATACTGCAGAAACCCCAACAGGACCCAGAGTCCAGTCACTTCAACATCTTCATCAACAACCTGCATGAGGGGATGGAGTGGACCCTCAGCAAGTTTGCTGACAACACAAAACTGGGAGAAGTGGGACACCCCATGAGGCTGTGCTGCCATCCAGCATGACCTGGGCAGGCAACAAGGGCAGGTGAAGAGTCCTGCACCTGGGAAGGAACAAGCCCCTGCACCAGTACATGTGAGGGCTGACCTGCTGGAAAGTAGCTCTGTGGAGAAAGCCCTGGGAGTGCTGGTGGACAGCAGGATGACCAAGAGCCAACAACGTGCCCTCGTGGCCAACAAGGCCAAGGGCATGATGAAGAATGTGTCCAGCACACAGGCCCAGGGAGGTTCCCCTCCCCCTCCTCTCTGCCCTGGGGAGGCCTCATTTGGAGTCTTGTACCCAGTTCTGGGCTCCCCAGTGCAACAGGGACAGGAAGCTGCTTGAGCAGCTATGGAGCTATGAGGATGATTAGGGGACTGGGACATCTCTCTTATAAAGAAAGGCTGAGGGACTTGGGGCTGTCGAGCCTAGAGAAGACTGAAGTGGGATATTATCAGTGCTGATCCATACTTCAAGGGTGGGTGTCAGAAGGCTGTGTTCAGTCATTTTTTGGTGGTGCCTGGTGACAGGATAAGAGGTAATGGGCACAAACGTGAACTTGCAGATAGAGCTTCATCTTACTTCCAAGCCGTCTGAGCTAGTCCGGTAAATTTCAACAGCGGGAGGGGTAAGTTCCTAGCCCCCATCAGCAGGTTACCCACCCCTGCCACAGGCAGCTGTTTGCTGCTCTCGCAGCGCCTCAGCGGCAGCTCTCAGGACTTGGGTCCATGGCAGAGCCGGGGCACAGTAAGGGATGGTCACCAGCGGCTCGCAGCTACGCTGAAAGCCGACAAGCAGGGTGTGAGAAAGGTCTGCCCTGCTGCCGCTGCCCTGCTTTGCCGTGCGCGACCTACAGGACACACCAGAGCATGTTGCTAAAGGCGCCGGTGCCGCTCAGCCCTTCCGAGGCCAGGCAGCGACTGACACGCTCCTGACAGGCTGGGGAAAAGGGCTGAGCCATGATGGGCAGCACTGCAAGCGATTTGGAGGCAGAAAACGGCACAAACAGATAATGGCAGAAAAGACGGCGGTGTTTCTGCCAGAAGGGTCAGGAGGGTTAGAGGAGAGTACAAACTGAACGTGAGCCAGCATGTCACTGCCACAAAAAAAAGGCAAGTACAGCAGGATGTGTGAAAGGCCA
Organism: Psilopogon haemacephalus; assembly: GCA_013396835.1. NCBI lineage: Eukaryota > Metazoa > Chordata > Aves > Piciformes > Megalaimidae > Psilopogon > Psilopogon haemacephalus. The sequence goes on along the minus strand of VWZI01013030.1, from coordinate 1,072,051 downwards.
GCTTATAAAGGCACGTGGAGTAATTACTCTGCTCTCCCTTCAGCTCATAAAGGCACATTAAGTAATTATACAGTTCTCCGGAGAAACAGCTCATTCCCCAAAAGATTCAGACCAACTGAGAGAGGCCACAGGAGACCAGCAAGACCAGCGAAAGGCTTTGGACAAAAGCCTGGAAGAATGGACCTAGTCCAGACAGGACAAGTCAGGGGATGCTGGTTTAGAACGTGCAAAGGCTGCTCCAAAAAAGATCAGGGCAGTCTGACGCTGAAGGTCGTGCCAGGTAGGAGACACTTTTATATTAAAACGGGAGTGAGCTGTACACCAGGGCAAGTTAAAGCACCCCGTGCATATCTGCAAAAGGTGCTACATGACAGACCACTGGACCAAGTGACCCCTTGCCATCCCCAAGCCTCCCACTCTTCTCATCAGCCCTGGCTGGCAGTTCTATCACCGTCCCCATTTATTCAGCATCTGTCACCATCTGGACAAACTATAACCACCTTGGCCACAAAGCCTGCAGTATTTAGGGCACTCTGACAGAAAAGAATGCTCAGGAGGCTTCCCAGCACCATGGGACCCACGGTATCTGCTCTCCACTCTGCAGAAGCCTCCCCCAGACTCCGGTGTCCTCCATCTCACTCTCCCTCCTAGAGACATCTCTGCAGTACCTCCGGTGTCCTCCATCTCACTCTCCTCCTAGAGACATCTCTGCAGTAGCTCCCCTATTTGGGCCCCACAGTCACTCTGATGGGACAGAAGGAAAACCAGTCACAAACGCCCACCCTCATTTGCTTCAGGTACAAGGCACATCCCTGTAACTTGCCTTTTCTAACTTCTGCCCACCAATACCTAAACCAGCTGAATGTCAGACGTCTCTGAGACACTCCACTGCACATTCTTTGCCCTGGGGAGATTATGAGAGACCGTGTGAGAAGTGGCAGTTAAGTTCCTCACACTGCAAGAACATATGTGGCACAGAAGCTGACAACTCTCAGGCATGTGCCAAGATCCTCAAGATCTCCTGTTTGGAGAAGCTGTACCTAAAATCCCTAGACACAGGCAATTCCCAGTGCCACTTCTGTGTGGTGCCAATGGCTTCGTGCTGCAGTATGGCCTGAATCCTTTTGCTACGTGGCCTTTAACAAGCCCATGAAGGACCCAAGCCTGCCCTGGGAAGGGCACCAAGGACAAAGCAGACCTTGTCCTTGCCCCCACTTCAGCATTTCTAGACATTTTTTGATGTTAAATGCCAGCACACTGTTTGATGCCCGTCTGCAGAAGGCACACTACCCAGCAGGTGAGATGGTCTGGCTCATTTCCAATTCGAGTTCAGCATCAAAAGCTCCAAAAATGCAGGAGGTTTCTCAGTGTCACTGAGCTGAGACTGGCAGTGCTGCTGAAGGACAGCCAGTCGGCACTGCAGCATAGATGCTGTTGGCATCGATGCAAACAGAGTGTAGCCTCCATAGAGGACCTGAGGACAACTCTGCTTCAAAGACTGGCCTATAAGCTCACCTTGAGCTGCTCTAGATTTTGACTGACCCTTCCACTCGATGCTTCCCAGAATTCTGATGGAAAACTGAGGCAGAGCCATGTGTCAAAGCCAGCAGCTGCTGTGTGAGCAAGAGAACAGACCCCTGGCTGTGAAGAGGGCAGTGGCAGCAGACTCTTCCTTGGTGGGCTGCTGGGTTTCCATGTGGCTCAGGGATAGCTGCTGGAAGTAGGCCTTTTAGTGCCACGTTTTGGGTAGAAATAATCTGGATTATCTCACATTACAGCTTCCTGATCCCAGTGTGAAGAAATGGCAGCAGCTTTTTTCTCTCTCACCTTTCCATGTACAAATGCTTCCCTGCAGGGGCAGAGGTTAATGAGCACCACTGTCTAAACAGCACACGGTGTCCAGGCGCTGGCACGGATCTACACACACTTGCTCCCCAGCCAGAACAAACGGCAGAACAGGAAGAGAGTCTGAACCAGCCTGAAAGATCAAAGAGCCCCGGAAGAGACTCCAGAAGCGCCCGCGATGAGGTCCACACGGCCCCAGCCCCAACAGCTGGATGTGGCATTGCTCGATCCCAGCCTGAACCTGCCCGGTCCGGCCTGGCAGGAACTATCACCACGGGCTGGTGCTTTGTGCCGTTGCCTGAAGACGGTGTGAGGGGTTCTGGGGTGCTCGGTGCTCCCCGGCCCTGCCCGCACGGCGCTCGCTGCCAGCTGCGAGCCCGGGGAGCGGCGGGGGCGGCTGCCGGGAGCTGTCCCTTCAGC
>VWZI01013030.1:1057568-1068448 GCA_013396835.1 Psilopogon haemacephalus | reverse complement strand
ATTCTATTCTATTCTAATTCCATTCCACTTCTATAGGAAATAGTGCTTCATAAACAAAAAGCAGCCTTCAGTGCTCACTTTGTGCAGGCAGGTGACTGACAATGCAAAAGTGCATCTGCAGAAGCCTGGAATTTGCAGACATCTCTTCATGAGTAATCTGACAGACAATCTGCTTTTGGTTAAGTCCTTGGCACCAGCACAAAGTTCATGCCAAGACAACTGCCTCACTCTCCAACACATCACACATGAGCACCAGACACCTACTGTTAAGGCGGTCTAAGCTCACTTAGAAATCTGAGACCAACACACTGCAGGGAGCAACTGGAGTGCAAATCCCACCCAGCAGAGAGAGAGCTGTATGCACCAGCAGCATTCCCTTCACTTCGTTCTACAGCTTCACTGACATTATCCCAGCTGCTCATTCACATCCCGCTCACATCTGCCAGAGTAATGCCCCCTGTGTCTTCTCCCCCATAAAACACCTTGGAAACTCCAAGCAGAAGCCCCCAGTTTCTAAGCTGACATGAATTACTATGACTGAACTATGTTAGGGAACAAATTTTCAAGCACAGAGCAACAAGTTTCTGAAACTCTAAGTCCAAACATGCCCATGTGTTTTACGCTAGCAAAGGCAGGTAAGAAATCGAATGAGGAAAGGTTTCAGTGACCCAAAGACAGTAATCAATGCAATGACTCTCTCATTTCTGAAATGCCCCAAACTAAGCAGTATGAACCAAGCTGCTGATGGAATGTCCTTTCTCAAAGCTTTCTCATAACCAAGGCTCTCAAGAACCTTTCTAGAACCCAGCCATCCAAAGGGCATGGACCTCTCCAACCAGCCAGGCCATGGGCAATCTGTACAAAGCCCTGTCCTCCCCACACCACCAACTCAAGATGCCTCACATGTGCTCCAAAGAAAGCCAAGAAAGCATCAGTGCACACAGGCTGAGCACATCCACAGACAATGCTTCCCATGAACTAGTGTGGCCCAGAGGAGGCTCCACAAGTCTAAGGAGGTGAGCTGGGCAGAGAGGAACCAGCTGCAGCTTAAAATACAAAGATGCTGAGAAATGGGTTCAAGAGCAAAGGGAACACCCAAGATAAGCTATCAATGTTTTGTTTGCTTTGACTCAAAGCAGGAAGCCAAAAGCATGGTCCTGAAGGAAAATCCAGGCAGGTAACCCCAGCTGCCTAGAGCTGCTCCAGCACTGGAGGTGCTCTGGCCAGGCATGGTGCAGATGCTGATGGCCTCATTTACATGTACCTTGTTGTGACTCGTGTCTCTGAAATTTGCATCGACTCCCCCTAAAGGCCTGACTTTTAATACTGAAAGGTCTGGAGCAGGCCTGGTTTCTACTGAACAGTCCATTTCCACCTGGCAGCTTCCATCTTCCCCATGGCACTACAGGGATCTCTGACCCCCAGGTACTGGCCTGCAAAGACTTCCTGCAGATGCAAGCAGGGAAGGTGGACACCAAAACCCAACAGTGCTCTGAATACAAAGTTACACCCAAAACAAGGTGTCAGGGTCTTATTTTCACTGTCTCAAGGTGGGAAGACAAAACCTACTTCATCACAAGCTGCAATCCAGATAATGGCTGTAAGGGCCTCTGGTGTCAGTGGCAGAGTTGATGAAGGATTGTCTCCTTTACTGACATCTCTTTCTGCCTGATATCACTATCCACCACTCCATGCCAGCTGAGTAAAGATTTGCAGGGCAGAACTGCACACCAGGGCACGGAGATGGTCCCAGCTAAAGGTAACAAAACTCAGGGCAAAGGACAAAGGTGAGGAAAACAGTTGGAGACAAGCAGGAAATGACTTTTCCACGGAAGCTGAAACACAACATAATTAATTACCTTTCTTCTGCAGAGATAAGGTTGACAAGTTATCTGGCAGTCTACAAGCACTTCCTGCACTGCCCAAGGGACACCAACCTAGCCACCAAGTCCATGGAGCAAGGTGGCTCTACAGAGACAGGAAACCCCTGTGCAAGGGTGGGTACAGAGCCATCCCTCCAGGGTCACAACGCAGGCAGCAGGTGCCAGAAAGCCCAAGCATTGGAGTCATTCTTGCCAAATGGTGGCAGACAAGAGAGGTGCCTGAGGACTGGAGGAGAGCCAATGTCACTCCAGCCTGGGAAGAGTGTGTCCAGCAGATCAAGGGAGGTTCTCCTCCCCCTCTACTCTGCCCTGGTGAGACCTCATCTTGAATACTGCCTTCAGTTTTGGGCTCCCCAGTTTAAGAGGGACAGGGATCTGCTGGAGAGGGTCCAGCAGAGGGCTACAAGGATGATTATGGGACTGGAGTACTGCCTGGTGAGGAGAGGCTGAGGTACCTGGGGCTGCATAGTCTGGAGAAGAGAAGACTGAGAGGGGATTTCATCAATGTTTATCAATATCTGAGGGCTGGGGGTCAGCAGTGGGGGGACAGGCTCTGCTCACTTGCTCCCTGGGATAGGTCAAGGAGCAATGGATGGAAACTGCAGCACAGGAGGCTCCACCTCAACACAAGGGGGAACTTCTTTACCATGAGGGTCCCAGAGCACTGGCACAGGCTGCCCAGAGGGGTTGTGGAGTCTCCTCTGGAGACTTTCAAGGCCTGTCTGGATGTGTTTCTGTGTGACCTGAGCTACATTGTCTGGTCCTGCTTTGGCAGGGAGGTTGGGCTCAATGACCTCTTTGGGTCCCTTCCAACCCCTGACATCCTGTGAGTCCAGCACCAAATTGTTTACTCACTACAGGGCCCTTGGTGGCAATGCTGAGGAAAGCTGTGCCAAGAGAGCTAGTACCAGCTTCTCTGCCCACATCACCTCCACCTTGCTGCAGCACTTTCTGCTCCCACCTGAAACCCCAGGCAGGCTCCATGCAGACTCATGAACCCAGACACTAGGATTTGGGGCTGTGCCACCCCATGTCCCCTGGCTTCTTGCAGCTAGGAGACTCCCAGGTCCCATGAACCCCAGCCCATCCTCCTGCTCAGAGAGGTGAGTGCCCCAGCACAAGCTGCTGAGTTGTGCGTCAGTGGCCTGACTGTGTGGCAAGTGTCAAAACGGGGTGGGGCAAGCAGTTCTTTCTCTGGCCAGCAAGGAACACCAACAGATTGCTCACCCTGGCACCACCATGCTGGTGGTCCCTTCCTGATGGCATCAGCAGTGACCCACCACTCCGTGACATTGAGGCTTGCCTGGGGTCACAGCTGGTCCCAGCAGCCACCCCCAAGGAGCAGGACACTGCTCAGTCCCCAGCTCTGCCAAGTGCTGCTCTCTTCATTTGCAACAGGGGGCTGCCCTCTGCAAAGCTCTACAGCTGGGAGACCCAGAAAGGTCTGGATGGGGCCAGGAGAAGGAGATTAGTGACCACTGGTAGCAACACACAGAGGACAGAGCGTGGGCCAGTGCAAGCTGCACTTGCTAACACTCTAACGCCTGTTCCCTCTGCTCCCACCAGCAAGGGGGGCTTACTGGAAAGGCAGAGGAAGGGAAGAGCTGAAGGTGGAGATGGGGAAAGTGCATTGCTGCTGGAAGTGCCACCGATTGGGCTGTCCGCAGCAGCTCTCCCTGCTGCCTAGCTTGAAAGTTGCTGGTGGCAGAGAGCAACAGCTCCCTGTCTCCTCCACCCGTGCCATGCCCCTTGCCCCCACAGCCCCAGAGCAGCAGCTCTCAGCAGGGCTCCTGCTGGCAGCGGGGGCTGCACACCCAGAGCCAAGATGACACAGCGTCAGGCAGCCTCGTCCTGCAGCAGCCACTGCTCCTCCGAGGTGACGTCAGCCTCCGCAAGAGCTGGCAGGCAGGACAGGCTGTGCATGCTCCCAGACACTGCCTGGCTCCACCAGCTGCTCAGCCCCGTGCTCCTCACCACTCTGCCTTATCTACAAGCTGCATTTCACACTCGCACGCTCCAGAATAAGACACAGGTGGCTGGAGAAGCCACCCTCCCCTTCCACATCTGTCTCCCCCTTGCTCCACCCCACTGTCAGAGCTGAAATGAGGATAATGGGCTGGCAGCTGTGGAGGAGCTCCTGGGCAAAGCCACCAACCCTGCCCGGGTAGCTTCGGCTCATGGCAGAGCTGCCACGGTGCTGGCAGTGCCTCCCACATCTGGGGCAGTGCCTCCCACATCTGGGGCAGCGCCGAGGAGCCCCAGGGCCCCTAGCACAATGCCTACTCACACAGGCTGCTGGTGCAGCAGCGTCCCGAGCCACCCATCTGCAGCTGGGTGTGATAAAGCCCATCCCAGAGCTACTGGTTTCCCCAGAAACCCTACAGGCTTTCCCAGGAATTCTGGAAATGCACAGATCTGCTATGTGCTCCAGCGAGCAACCTCAAGAGTTCACAATGGTCCCAGGGCCAGAGAGCAGCAGGGTCACAGGTCCAGCTGGTAGCCTTAACAGATGCAGTGTTAGTCACCTCAGGAGGACCTCAAGCAGTCAGATGGCCTAGCCGAAGCCCACAGCAGCCTCTAGTCAACTAAGACAAGCAACCTCCTCGAGCAAGGAAGCCTGCCCTCACTTGAAGCAAAGCTGGCAGATGGCCACGGACACCCCCTGAGCTGGAGGGTCAGCCTGCAGCCAGGTCAGCTTCACAACGTCTGGCTCTGGCTTACACCACCAGGGTTTCCTAAAAACTGGAGGCCAAGCCAGCAGCTAGGAAGGAAGCCTGCTCAAATTTAATCCAAAATGTTATTTTCTGTTTTCCCTTGCAGCTTTTTCCTCCCATATTTCTCATCTTCAAACACACACACCAAAAAAAAAAAAAAAAAAAAAAAAAAAAAAAAAAAAAAAAAAGCAGAAAGACCACAACCTCTGGCAAAACAGCCATTCATGTGTTTAACTCCTCCTTAGCAAATAAGCTGAAGCAGAGCAAATCAGGCAGCCTGGAGATGCTCTCCAGAGGGAGCAGAGTGGGATGAAGAAGGACACACAGGCAGGCTGTGAGTACCAGCACTGGTAAAAGGAAAGCCAGTCCCCAGCCAAGGAGGCTCCCATGCTCCCTGCTGCTTCTCAGAGGTCCCTGAGCACAGGTCTGCCTCAACAGATGCCCGCTTTGAAGCATTGCTCCCAGCAGACTCGGGAACAGGTTTTGGTTACAAAAAACAGGTAAGCACTTAAGGTCATAAGCATCAAAGTACAGCAGCTCCCTACCCAACTCTGCAACCTCAGATCCTCAATCAAGAAAGCCCAGCAGCAAACAGTGCCCAAAATGGCAACAAGAGAGAAATAAAAGACCATTTCTGCCCTGGAGCACAGGATCTGTCCCCTTACAGCTGCCAGCCAAGGGCAGAAGTCGTCGGTTCTGCAGTAGCAAGGATGCCACTGTGCTGGGTGGATACTTCCCTCAGCCCTCCTGGACACTGTCCTCCTGCAAGCCATGAAGATATAAAGCAGCATCCTCCCTTCAGCCCTTCTTGGCCTTGTCCTGCTGCCCACCACCCAAAGCCCACTAGATCCCCAAGTCATCTTTGCATCCTCCTCCTTCAGTCTGCTTCTCCCACGAGAAACAAATTTCTCACAAGCTGAGCCTAACATCTCCCTGCTGTCCTTGTCTGTCTCTGGACTGCTCAAGAGGCTGAGGGACATCCCATGTATGCCAAGGTACAGCTCAACTGGACCACCAGTGGCAGCAGCATACCAGACTTATCTGCATGCGAAACCAGGAACAGAACCAGGACTGACGTTTTGTGATGTGCACGAGAACAGGCAGAGCCAGGGGGCTGGAGGAGGTGGAGATCAAGATCAGATCCTCAGTGACACCACAGTGCCCACCACACGTGGTGAGTAGCAGGGAAAGGGGACAACACCAGAGAGGAGAGTCCAGCTCTGCTGGCAGCACGCTGGGTGCTGTGCCCACGGGAGCAGCGGAAGGCGCCAGGGAACACAGGAGGGAAGGGACATTGCCACCACGCCAGCAATTGTTCAGCAGACCAAATTTCATCGCAGGTCTCCAGCAGAGGCTCCTGCGATGCCAAGGATCAATGCTTAGTGCAGGTCCCACCTCTCCCACCAGCTACAGCTCCATCAGGTGGGAAGAGCACCACAGGCTCTCAGTGAGGAAGTGGGACCGAGCAGGCATCTGCCATCCTGTGCCAAGCAAAGTAACACTGAGCTTCCTTACTACAGCCCAGGGCTCCTGCCTGGCACCACCCTCTCTGGTAGGCACAACCTTAGGAAAGCGACAGCTCAGACCAAGGGTCCACCTTGCCCTGTGCACTTTCTTCCCAGCAGCAATTTGCAGCCCAGCAGCTGCCCAGGCCAGAGGCGGACCTTGGTGTGCAACCTCTGGTCCTCAAATTCGTTCTGTTTCTCCTGGAACCGATGTAAGATTTCACCACTGATGATGCCTTGTTCTGAGGACTTGTGCAGTTTGACAGCATGTCTGTGAGAGGCAATGCAACTCCTCCCGTGTGGCACCTCCTGCTGAATTCTTTTTGATGTGACTGTGTAGTTGCATGGAAAGGAGGAGTGACAGTTAACCTCTATCCCTTCCTTGCTGGCGTCCTGCTGACATATCTCACCCATCTGCTGTTGTTTCTTTTCCAGTCTGAAGAACACTGCCTCAAGGTTGGATGAGGCCTTGAGCAACCTGTTCTAGTGGGAGGTGTCTCTGCCTATGGCAGGGGGATTAGAACTGGATGATCTTTGAGGTCCCTTCCAACCTAAACCATTCTATGATTCTATAATTCTATGATTATTTAGACATTTTTTGCAGGGAGGCCATCAGACCTCTGACCATTCCTGCTACAGCTTCCAGGCATTTGACTCGACAATCTGAACACAAACACACACACACACATCTCTCCTGAGCTCCCTGAGGCAGCTCTAGAGATAGAAGATACAGGCACAGATCAATCTCTGCCTCCTCTTCCTGCTTCCCTGTCCCATGAGTTCTCAGTTTGCTCAGTGGTGCCTGGAGTCATGTAAGAGCAGAAGAAAGATGTGAAAACGGAGACTTGCAGACTCACCCCCACAGCCCTGGCAGTACTGGGTGCTGCCAACAGATGGACATGGCTGTCTCCACAGGACCTGCCATCCAGACACTCGTGCCATGCTGCAGACCTGGGCTGCTTCTCCAGCTCCTCTAGAGCAGCAGCTAATGAATGCCTGATGAAGGCAAAGTCTCTGAAGCTCCTGATCACCATGCCAAAAGGTGTTCTCAGCAGTCCCTTCTGCAAGCCCACCTCAGAAGCCTTCCTGACCAGCCTCTACCAACCATCCGCACCCTCACCTCGGCGAGCAGCCCAGACTGAGACCCAAACAAGACTTTTGCACAGTGCAAGCCCTGTAACACATTCTGCAACCTTTCCCAGACTTTGCCACCTGCTCTGCTGGGCATGGTCAGAGCATCTGGCCACCAGGCAAAGCTTCAGTTCTGCTTGCCAGGCACCTTGTAGGATGTGCTCACACTGAGATGCAGTTGGAAAATAACAGATGTTACGCTGCTGTTCTGCATTTTGCAGTGTCAGGAACAAGGCTTTTATACCAACAATCCCCTGAGCTCCTTGCCAAGGCAGCCTCAGCCCAAACAGCACTCTTGGGCACAAAGGCTTGCTCTCAGACATCCCCATCCCATGTCACGTGCCTGCCCTGCTGCTGGACACACGACGTGGCAAAAGGAGTATATAGCAAGGGCAGAACTTCCACACCCAGATGCAAGACTAAGCAGGACCACAGGTTTCACCATCAACTGCAACACCACGCTGTCCTGAGCCCAGACAAGCCTCCAAGCCAACAGCAGGCATCCTGCTAAACAGGGCAGCTTTCAGGAGCTGTGCAAGCCAGGCAGGACCTGGCAGCTGCAGTTAGAAGCCTCCAAGTTGTTCCACTGCTTCTTCTTCATCCCTATTTCCCCTCAGACAGGTCCACTCCAGGGTGTGAATGATGTGTTTCCAAATTGTCAGCTCTGGCAATTGCAGGACCTTTTATTCAAACCCCTCACACCCATTCCAGAATGGTGCTGAGCCCAGCACCACACAGCACTGGCCGCAGCATGCTCCCTGCCCCCTGCTCTGGGGAGCATCACATTAGGAGACTATCAGAGCATTTAGTCCACCATGCAGCACCCCTCAATCCTGCCACAGTCCTCCAATCCAGTTTTTCTTGAGCACACTGCTTCCAGGTCCCACCCTGCCTCCTGCCAGTGAGGGGCCCATCAGGCAGCTGCCACCTCCTCTCCTGCATGCCAGCCCAAGACTGGTACACAGCCCAGCTGTGGCTGCAGATACAAATACCAGACCCTGATCAAGCATCTTCTGAAATGCCCTGTCAGTGGCAGGCAACAACCAGAGACCATCAGGGTAGGACTCTCTGTCTGGGATCTCACGTGGAACAAACAACTGTCCCATCCCATTGGCACTGGAAGCTCTAAAGACAGAGCCAAGCTGCCCCACACCTCTGCCCTTAGTGCATCGCCCCAGGGCAGCAGATACTGAGCCCCTCCATGCTCTGCTGCCAGATTTCACAGCTCATTCCCACCACTCCCTTCCATTCTCTTCCTGTTACTGGCATAGCATAGACACCTCACACTGGTCTGTCCAACCCCACAGTTGCTTCTGGATAGCCAAGAGGTGTTCCCTTCTCCATCTGCTGTGCCTCACGAGGAGCTGGGTAAGCTGATGCTGCGTAGGAATGGGTCAAATGGAGCTCAGAGACTTAATGACTTCAAGGTCCCTTCTATACCTGCTACTGTCCTAAAAGTCCTTCTCCCTTGACACGAAGGCAAGACCAATGTGGACCTACCAGAGGATTTTGATAGTCACCATCTCCTTGCTCTTGCTTGTGGACTCAGTGTGCCCCTGCTCAAGAAGGCAACTGGTCTCTGTGTTAGACCTGAGCACTCAGAGCAGACCTCAGAGAGAGCCAAGAGGGATGCAGCCACCACAGCTGAAGCTGAGCACCACAGAGCTCTGCCAATTCCCACACTGCCTTCTGATGCCTTGGCAGGATCCTGCCCCTGGGTGAGACCCTGCCAGCCTGTACAGCAGCTCCACTTGTCACTCTGAGGCTCTGCCCGCCCTGCCCACCCTGCTCTCAAGCACCTTCATGCCAGCCCTTTGGGAGAAGAACCTCTACATGGGGTCTAGGAAAGAGACAGATCCAGATGTAAGGTGCTGGGCAACATCTTTAGTATGGGCACAACTTTTCCCTCCAACACCACCGCCCTAGGTGCACCTTGTGTGTTGAATATGGACATTTAGAAGCTGTGCCAGGCAGCAGCACACAGACCTTGCCAAGATGGGCACTGCAACTCCATTTCCTCAGCAGATGACTGCACAGGGCCCACATGCCCAGGTCCAAGGGCTGCCCTGCATCTTGAAGGCTTTCACTCATCCCCTGGTGCTCCAGAGGTTGAGAGCTGCATGTTTGCAGGTGTCCAACCAAACTCCACATCTTGACTGCACAAGTAACCATGGCAACTGCACATGCAAGTGACAAAGCCTTGAGCTGGGCTAACTGCAAATGCAAATAAAGCAAACACATGCACAGTGCTAGAATGTGACCTCTGAATGTCAGCCTTCACCGTTCTGCAGACACCAGCTGTGCTGATGGTCACCTGCAGTGCGTGGACCAGGAGGAGGTCTGCTCCGACAGTGACCTCAGGGCACCCAGCCCTGCGCCAGGGGTTGGCATGGGTGCTCTGGAGCAGAGCCAACACGCGTGTGTCCCAGAGGTGGGAGTGACCCCCGCCTTGGCAACGTGCAGCTCCCTCACTAAGGACACCTCCACCCTTCACCCAGCTGGCAGATTCCACAGAGCACCTTGGTTTCCAGAGGAAGGATGGTTCCACCAGGCTAACGTGAAGCATGGCGGCATAGGCGCTCATGGGAAGCTGACTGTCACATCTCCCACTTGAAACATATGCCCAACCATGAGGGCACCTCCAGTGCCTCTGTCACTGCCTGGGGTGAAGGTGGCAGCAGCACTGAACGAGGCAGACTCAAAGTGTGCAGGGAAAATCCCAGCTTCACCAGGACTTCATGGCTGAGCCACCTCCCTGGGGGAGGTCTGTGGCCTTGGTAAGGGCTGCCAGCAGAAGCACCGGAAGATGTCACCGTTTGGAAGACTTTGGTCCAGAGACTAGCTGGCAAAAGGCCTCATGTGGGTCATTACTTCTCCTTTCCCTCACTGCTGCCAGCACATGGAGAGACCTCGGCACTGACCATCACCCACCACACCTGTCCTGCTCTGTGGCTTCAATCGTGACTGAGACAATCTCAGGGAATGATGCCAGCTCCAGCCACAGCCTGTATAGATGGAGTCACAGCAGCCCCTGTGCCGTGCACCTGACCCACTGCTCTGCTCAGGGGCGCGCACACAGTGCAGTACAGCTCCTGTTGGACACCAGAGCCCCGAACCCGCCCTTTAGCTACAGGCACCTCGCGGCTGATGCCATCCCCAGGCTATGTCTGGCGCACGGAGACAAGGACATCTCCCGCCTGCCCTTCACCCGGGGATGCCCAAACCAGCACCGCGCTGGCCAGCACCGGGCACGTCCCTCTACTTCAAGTAGGTGGCCGACGCCGTCTGCACCCCCAGCGCCCCAGCTCGGGCAGTGTCTCTGTTCTAGGGCAGCGGCATCCGAGCCGCGCAAGATGCGCTCCCCGCGCTGGGCCGGGCGGGCGCAGGCCGGGGGCCGCGCAGCTGAGGCGGGCGCACAATCCCCCTTTCAGCGCGTCGCCATGGCAACCCGCCGGCTCGCCGCGGCCCTTCATCCGGCCCCGTTAACCCTCCCCGCTACCCCCCGCGCTCCGTCCTACCGCTACCCCCAGCCACCCGGCCCCGGCCGCGCCGACCCCCGGATCGGGATCGTTCCCGGAGCCGGCGGCGATACCGACCCCGCGGCCAACTCTCGCTCCCGGGGCCCCTCGCCCGTGCTGCCGGGCCGG
>VWZI01013030.1:1014373-1057473 GCA_013396835.1 Psilopogon haemacephalus | reverse complement strand
GAGGGGCCGTGCCGCAGCACCCCTTCGCTGCCGCCGCCGGTACTAGGACGCGTACGGCACCGATGGGCCATACGCGGCCCCGGTACCGCCCGCCCCGGCACCGCCGAGAGGGTGTCGCACCCGCCGGCCACCGCGCAGCCCGGTACCGCACCCACTGGGCGCCCGCGCTGACCGCACCCGCACCCCCGGTATCCCGCACGGCCCCTGGAACCCTCCCGGCTACCGGCCCTGGGCACCTCGCACCGCCTCAGCCACCGACCCTGCCTGGGCGGGCGTCCTCGCATCGCCACAATCATCTTCGTCTACCCTGCGGAACGCCCTGAGCCTCTCGCACCATCCTGGACACCCAGAGCCCTTCCCCGCTGTCTGCTGTACCTGCCCCAGCTGCTCTGCACAGGCGACCTCCACCCCACCACAAACGCCTGGGCTGTGCTGCCCTGCACATCCCACAACAGCTGGAGCATCCCATGGCCTCCAGTGCTGCCCTCTTTCCCTATGGCATCTCCCACCGCTCCACAGTGCTCAGCTGCTCCATCCCAGCCTCAGCCCTGAGGCCGGACGCAGGCCCTTGCCACACACTGAGCTATGGATTGAGCAGCTGCAGCCCCACCAGCCCCAGCAGCACGGTGCAGCAAGGCCATTCCCCTTTCCTATTGGCATGACCCTTCCCAGTGCAGGGATATCTTTCCCTCCCACACATGGCCTCCTTGCAAGAAGACGATTCTTCAGCCTGCTCCCTCCCATCGTGGGGCTACCTCTGTGTTTCAGTCCTGCCTGATGGGATTACAGAAATCATTTGAAACAGGGCATGATATGGGTCCTGCTGGCTGTGTCTTGCCACTGCATTGCTCTGCCAGAGCCAGGGCTGTGTCAGCGGTGATGCCTAATCAAAGAGGATGTGCAACTGCAGACCCTTCCATGCTTTCTGCTTGGGGTGGAGGAAGCTGGGCTTTGCCTCCTTTGCACTGCTAGAGCTGCAGCACAGCCCCTGCTCGGGCTCTGCAGCATGGCCGGGTTCAGGGCAGGCACTCAGTGCTGCTCCCCTGCATGCAACTGGTGAACGTGCAGCTGCAGGTACATTCCCCCACCCTGACACAATTTGGGCTTCACCTGCCCCACTGCAGAGTAGGTCAAAGTTTTCCTGTCCTTCCTACTCCACTCCCTCACCAGCTGCTCACTGGTGGCTACAAGCCTGAGCAGTTTAGTTGCTGGCCCATTGTATTAAGGGTATGCCCTTGAGCAGACAGCATGGTCCAGCAGCCTGTGGGATGGATGCACAACCCTGCCCTGTGCCCACCAGGGTTCATCAGCCCTGAGAAGAATCGTGTAAGGGGCATGGGACCACCCCTGGGCTGCCTGCCAGGCACAGCTCCTTGCATGCCCCTGTTCAGCAAAACCCGCCCAGGTTAGCCAGTGTGGGGAGCATTGAATTCTCCCGGAGCTCTTGCACCCCTGGCTTCAGCTGCTTGATTGGGCAGCAGGTGATCCTGATGAGCCAGGGTGTGGCTCATGAGGAGAGCCTGTGTCAGGCTTCTGGGTGTGAACAAAATTCAACAAGTCTAAAGTCCTGCACCTGGGTAAGAATAACTCCCTGCACAAGCACAGGCAAGACCTGCTGGAAAACAGCTCCGTAGAAAGCCCGTGGAGAGCTGGTCTGTGGCAGCACCCCAGCCCTGCCCGAGCAGCCCACTGCAGCCCTGCCCGAGCAGCCCACTGCAGCCCTGCCCGAGCAGCCCACTGCAGCCCTGCCCAGCCCCACCCATGGCCATGCTGCTTTCTGGAGCCCTGCTCTGGTGGTGGCTGTTGCAGAGTCACCCTCCTCTCATCTCCTGCACAACACCAATGCAGAAGGCAGCACCTAAGATGCTGCTTGGCACAGGCTCTGCTGCCTCCCAGGGCTGGAAGAGTGAGCCACTGGCTACAGCCACACATGCCAGGGAGAAGGATTTGTTCTGCCCAGAGACAGTGCCCAGCTCCCCCAGGCTCTTCTCCACTAGTCTTGCATCACTCCCTGCCCACACCCCAGGCAGGATGGAAGTAGTATGGCCTTCCTCCTGTCCTAGCCATGGGCTCCTCAAAGTAGAGGCCAGCTGGCACAGTCATGGCCATGAACAGCACCTCCACCTCTGGGGGTCACCCAGCACAAAGCTGCAGGCAAGCAGAGCTCCTGGCACAGGCCTTCTATGGGGTGCATGAGACCTAAGAGCTAGCTCAAGGCTGTTCCCCAACCTGATCCTCACAGAGGGAGCCAAGCAGAGACACACAAAAGCATCAGCACACTCATCTGTACTCATTGAGGCCTGGCCAGAAGCACCTTGCAACCCAGCTGCAGCATGGCAGGAGGCTGGCACAGGTGCAGTGTGGGGCTAAGCAGAGCGTGGGTGTGGTGCCAAATAGCTGCTGTCCTGCTGACAGCAGCCACTCACCTGCTCCTGAGGAGGAAAGGGTTCAGCTCTTGGGGCAGCACAGGCCCAGAAGCCAACAAATGGGGCACTGCCACCTCTCATGCCTGAGCATAGCTGAGGGCTGAAGTCCTATCATTGCTCCTTCCTCTCCGCTCCCTGAGCTTGCCTTGCCATGGCCTATCCCCTCCTCCCCCAGACTGTTTATTTCCCCTAGTTTAAGATCAAACAATCTTCCGTAAGTCCTTGTGAGCTTCACCCTATCCCATATGGACAGGACAGAAAAAAGATATCGGCCAAGAAAAGCTATGAGAGGGACCACAGGTCAAGCAAATTGGTGAGGAAGAGCCAAGGAATGCAGAAAAGTGCTGGAGGGATCCAGGTTCACTAGAGAGCAGCAATGAAGACTCAGAGAATCAATCAGGTTGGAAGAGACCTTCAAGCTCATCCAGTCTAACCTATCACCCAGCCCTATCCTATGGCACTAAGTGCCCCATCCAGGCTTTTCTTGAACATCTCCAGGGATGGTGACTCCACCACCTCCTGGGCAGTCCATTCCAATGCCAATCATTTTCACTGTGAAGAGCAGAGAGAGTACCAAGTTAAACCAACCTGCTACAGGGATGAAGCCATGTGAGCCAGTGAAGAGTTGAGAATGCAGCACGTCAACCATCCAGAGAAAGCAGGAAGCAGAGGAGCCTTGGCACTTACCAACAACATCAGGGTTGGGAGGGCACTGGGTCTGCAGCTCCTCTTAGGCTGCAGAGGCAGCAGCTTGAACAGCTGGGTCCCTGCTGTGGCTGGGGAGCTGAGCTGAGCTTGTCAGGGCTGCCAGCTGCCCCGCAGTGTCACTCCCCCTGCTCTGTACCTCTGTCCTGCCGCAACATGGCACAGAGTGCTGGAGAAGCTCTTAACAACATACAAATCCCACCAGGCTTGCACAAAGCTCAGCTCACGGCCCAAAGAGGGAAGGGCCTTTCTTTCCCAAACCAGTTTAGCAGCTCACAAAAGCTACTGAGAAACAGACGAGGACCAGGAGCAGAGGAGGAGTGCTGAGGAGGCAAGGCAGGCTCTGAACACACACTGCTTTTGCAAAGTAAGCTCTCTGTATTCATCCAAGAATGTGCAGCACGGGGTTCATCTGGTATAAATAAAGTACAAAATTTTACAATGTCTTAATCGTTATTTTAACAAAAATACTAAAAACTGAGTAAAAACTGAAACCAAAGTGGGAAGAGAGACTATCGGCCACAAGGGAGCTCCAGAAACAGCTGTAGAAATTGGAGAGTAAAAACACTTTTTCTGTACAATAAAAACCATCCTCCTGGCATCTCCCTGCGAGATGGGCAGCAGCAGCAGCACTGGGGGCACAGGCTCAAGGACAAGAGGCTGGGGGCAGTCCCAGTTTGTGGGTCAGGCTGAAGAGGCTGCATCCAGTCGACAGCAATGTCTCCCTCACGGATCAGGCTGAAGGCCACCGGTCAGTAGCGTCCAAAGGGGTTGTTGTTCTGCTGTGTCTGTGTGTCTGTGGAGGCCAAGACAGAGTTAGACAGTCACAAAGCCTGCCTCAGGAAGGAGCTCCTTCTCCCCACCATCACCAGCACAGCGTAAGGAGCGTGCCACAGGCTGTAGGAAGAAAAATGCAACCTTTATGGCACTCTCTGCTCTGTGCACTGGTCTGAGCCTTGAGGCAGCAGCACAGTCAGGACCCCACACACTGGGGAAGAGACAGCTACATGCCAGTCCCCATCCTGTGGCTCCAGAGGAGATCACTTCATCCCTTGTGGTGGAACTGGTGCACTGAAATGAAGCCCTGAAAGGTGGCAGCTGGCTGGGAGGTTGAGTTTATCATTTTGAAAGAAAAAATCATCCCTGTAAGACTGCACAGCTGCAGCACAGGGCTGCGACAGCCAGCACCAGTCACTTTGAGGCACACCCAAGAAAGCACAGTTAGGCAAGGGTTCACAGACCACTGTCCTGGCTCCCCATTGGTGTCTTGGCACAATGGAAGAACATGCCCAAAGGACTTCTACATGGCACAAAAAGGGCAAGTAACATGATTAAGTCAGAGTCAAGAAAGTCATGAACCTTCAAACCACTAGCACTGATGCTTTGTGCTGCACAGAGCCCATGGCAGACCTGGTTACTGTCCATTTAATGAACTGCTGCAGTTTTCCTCCTGAAACCCCATGAAGAGACCAGCACTACCTGTCAAACCTGCTCTCCTGAGCACTGATGGACTAACACATTCAGGGATGTCATGGAGCCTCCTGACATAACCTATCCCGGGCCCAAAGAACACTTGTTCCCCTCCTGCAGACTGCTCCTGATCTTTCCACTCCACCCCAGGCTCTACAAATAAGAACTCCAGATGGCTCCTGGTGGAACTGATGCAAACCCAAGGAGGAAGCGTGGAAGCTGCATGCTGCCACAAGGCTGCAGTGGCCCCACGCATGTGTTCTATATAGCACAGCTCCATGTGCTGTGCAGACAGGATACAGAAGTGTGGCTACTTTGCTATATTTGGATTCTCACAGGAGGTCTTCCTGTGCTTGAGCGTCCTGGCTGGGATCCTTGCACAGACTTGTGCTTTGTGAATCAAGCTGGTGGGAAACTTAAGAGCATTACAAATTCTGGTTTGGGGAGGTGGCTCCTTTCGGGCACAAGGATTAAGAATTTTCCATCAGGGAACAAGCATAAGCATAATCTCCAGGCCATATTCTCACACTTAATGCACTGAAAAAAAAAAAAAAAAGCAGTGCCATTTCTGGACATTTTCATAGGATGTCTGCCACTCTCCTGGTAGAAAAAGGATCCAGTGAAACAGCAGCCAGTCAGAAGGGAGCAGCACAGAGGCTGAGTTCTGTTTCTAGATCCTCAGTTAACGCAGATTACTGGGATGCTGAGCACCACCTAGACCCCATCTGTGACAGCAGCCATGGAAGCTCAGAGAGCACTGCAAACACAGCAAGTGTGCAGCAATACTTCCCAGGATGCCCTCCCTAAATCCTACAAGTCTGGTCCTGATTATAACACAAACACTTCACTGAGTGCCTCGGGACAACAGCCTCCCTGTGCCCCCTCAGAGATCATCTGCAACAGAGGAAGCATCTCTGAATACTTTAAAGCTGCAGACTGGATCCTTTCAGGAAGGCTGCATGGCAGCCTCTCCAAAGTCTCAGCTCCCCTGTCCCTCTGCAGGCAGCAGAAGGAAGGTCTGGAAGGCTGCTCACAAGCTGGCAAGCAGTGTCTGGCCTGCTGCCGTGCCCTCTTGGGCCAGGAGCTTTAAGTCCTGACACCATCTCCCTGCCAGCATCATTTATGGCCTCAACAGTCTGGGTTGACTTTGCTTCTCTACACCAGGGTACCTGCAACAGAGAACAGTGAGGAGATGGCTAGAGACAGGATGAAGCACAAGAAGGCTTACTGGAAAGCTGCTGCTGAAGCTGTCGAACCAGAGCTGCTGTTTGCTGCTGCTGCTGTGTCTGCTGAAGGCCTTGGCGCTGAAACTGAGAGAAAGAGTCAGAGCTGCAGCAGCCTCAGCACTCACAGGGGGCCCAGGCAGGGCAAGAAGAAAGGGGAGCCGTGGGTGGAGCACTACTGGAGGGCACTCACGATGGGCTGCTGGGGCGGCAGGGCCTGCATCCCCAGCCCAGGGGGCTGGCCCTGCGCCTGCGGCTGAGGCACTGTGGAGACCTGGGGCTGCTGCTGCGGTTGTGGCGGCTGCGGCGGTGCCTGCTGCTGCTGCTGCTGCTGTTGCTGCTGCTGCTGCTGCTGCAAAGACAAAAGAGAAGTGTCTGGGCAGTGCACACAGCGAGAGGGCACAGGCAGGGCAGTAACATGCCCTCTAACTCCACTTCTCTCACACCTACCCAAATAACCCAAACTTCACCAGGACACTGGCCAGGGCTGAGAACTGGGAAGAAACACAGGGACAGAAAAAAGCTCTTCTGCAGGTTGAGCTACCAACAAGTGGCAGGAAGAGACACAGGAATCTGTCAGCTGAGGAGTGGTTAGGAGCAAATAAGATACAAGGATAGAAACCAACTAAGAGCTACCTTCAGAGGCTGCCTCATTCACCTTTTGCCATGTGCTGGAGGTCAGAAACAGTGACTGCACTGGGATCTGCCTGACTTGCTCTCAGGAACTTTCCAGAAGTACCAACAGCTCCTGTAACCTCCTGAAGTCCACTACAAGTCACAATGATCCCTACTACTGGAGTTTTCCCTAATGTCTACCTTGGATCTCATCTGTGGTGATTTAATGCCAATTCTTGTTCTGCCCAGGGAGGTGGTGGAGTCCCCATCCCTGGAGGTGCTCAAGAAACCAGTGGCCATGGCAACTGGGGACATGGTTCAGTGGCCATGCTGGTGTCAGATCGATGTTTGGACTGGATGATTTCAGAGAACTTTTTCAACCCAGGCAAGTCTATGGCTCAGTGGTCACTCACACAGCTGGTGCTGCACTTCGGTGCTCCAATCCAGAAGCAGTCGTGGTGAGAATATTCAGATATACCCACAAATCTCAAGGGGTTTTAACTTCCCATTTTCAACCACTTTTCCCATTTGCCAATAGGTCTTGAACTTTCCAGATGGACAGAAAAAAATTTATGGGAGCAACAGAAAGCTACCAACACCATCACAGAAAAGTAACACAGTAATCCTGGCTGCAGATTTGATCACTGGCTGAGAAAGGCAAGGTTCAAACCTTGAACAGAGTCAAAACCCAGACAAAACTACATCAAGAGAAGGGACAGGAGAGGATAGAAAATGCCCGCCCTGTGGAAGCTCCAGGTGCTCCCTAGGAGTACAGAGGGTAAGCACCAGAGGGAAAGAAGAGCCAGTGAAAAGCAGGGCACAGAGGACAATAACTGGGTACAAGAACCTGTCACAAACACGTTGGGGCTCAGGGCAAGCCAAAGGGAGTGAGTTTCTACAGCAGTCTCCTAATTATTTTGACCACTGAGAATGGTGGCATGAGCAAGAAGGCAGGTGACTGATTACATGAGCCAGGATACCCCTGGATTTCATACCCTGCCTTCTTGCACCAGCTGACCACCAATCCATGCAGGACACAGCAAAAGGCCAGCAGCCCCTTCTAAAAGCCACCGTGGCAGCCAAATCAGGCACCAAGAGTGTGCTCCTCACCTGCTGAGTCTGATACTGCAGCAGAAGTCACAGCAACAAAGGCGAGCTGGGGCTTTTTTGGGTCTTTTGCTAAGCAACCAAATAATGTCAGCTAAAAGCTGAAGATAGAGACGAAGTTACTAAGCCAGGAGAAGTGGCAGCAATTTGCTTTTCCTCTTCCTAAACATGAGGGGTGAAGATTACTAAATGAAACCAAGTGAAGAGTCATGGAGAGCTGCTCAGCAAGGGGGCTGACAGCTGCTGCCCGTGCTGTGGGAAGGCTTTTTGCCACTGTGAGGGTCACAAGGATGATCCAAGGGCCGGAGCTGCTCTGCTGTGAGGACAGGCTGAGGGAGCTGGGGGTATTCAGCCTGAAGAAGAGAAGGCTGTGGGGGGCCTTAGAGCAGCCTTCCAAAAGATGAAGGGATCCTACAGGAAGGCTGCAGAGGGACTTTTGCTGAGGGTGCCTAGAGACAGGCCAAGGGGGAATGGTTTGAAACTGAGGCAGAGCAGGGTTAGACTGGAGCTGAGGAAGAAGTTCTTCAGTAGGAGGGTGGTGAGAATCTGGCACAGGCTGCCCAGGGAGTCTGTGGCTGCCCCCTACCTGGAGGTGTTCAAGGCCAGGTTAGACTTGGGCAACCAAGTGTAGTTGAGAGGTGTCCCTGCCCATGGCAGGGGGGTTGGAGTAGATGATCTCTGAGGTGCCTTCCAGCCTGAGCCATTCTGTGACTCCATGACACTGCAGCTCTCTGCAGGAGCCACTGCCTTGCTCAGGCCTCTCTCAGAACACAAAGCTTCACTGCTCCATGGGTAGAGCCTGCAAATGCCCTACAAGTTTTCCAGGCCTTGCTGTAAAGTCAGCAATTCACCAAGTATCCCAAATGATGCCTGCATTTCTCTCTCAATTCCCTACATTTCTGTAACTCCAAGGATACATTCCTGTCTGTAGAGAAGTACTGAATATTCTTGAGATCACAATGCAAACCCATGGAATACTCCTGTCTGCTGACACACACCTCTGGACTTCCAGAGCCGTGGGTCTAACAGTTCCCTTTGGATCAGCTGTCACCAGCTGCTGCTAGGTGTGGAGTACCTGGGCTGTTTCACACCACATTTCCTACCCCTGGAAACTGCAAACCTTCACTCTGATCTTGGGAAAATGCAAATATGGCCCAAAAAACAACTCTGCCTGCCCCCATGGTGCTCTGCCCTTTTCTTAGCTCCTGCAAGGCAGAGAGCTTACTGCACAACCTTCTGGGCTCAGCTGGAGCAGGAAGAGGTGGGATACAGGCTACAGAGAACTAAACAGACTGTTCTGCTTTTAGCTTCCCTCCAGCTCCTGCTGGGTGACTGGCAAGAGGCTGTGCAGCAGGTGTCTCCATCAGGAATGGCTGTAAGGCGGGGAGAGTCCCCTCGTGGAATGTTACAGAGCTGGTGTTCTCCTTGGCACAGAGGGGCAGAGTGTTGCTGGCACACAGGCAAGCAGTGCTGGGCAAGCCTCCATCAGCTCCAGCAGCCTTCCTCCTGTCAGCAGCCACTCACCCTCAGCATCTGCTGCTGCTGCCTCAGATACTGCTGCTGCTGCTGGTCAGGTAGTATCTGGCTGGGTCGAATTCCTGAGGAGACTCCTTGTGGACCCAAATGGTTCATCCCACTCATCATGGGGGCCTGCTGTATCGACTGGTGAGGAAACCTGCAGGAGGAAAGGACAGGTTCTTGGAGTAAAAGATTCATAGGTAGCCAGCTTCTTTAACCCAAACCCTACTTCTTTTATCAATGAGCCAGAGAACCCAAAAAGCTCCTTGTGTGGACGCCTCTCTGCAGAAAGGTGAGAGGCACCAGGGCCTCTCAAAGCCTTCATGATTTTCCTGCTCCATTTATGGCCTTTCAGAGGAATCTTATGGTGAGAATTAAACCCAAAACTATGACTCCTCTGGTCATTTCCCACTTCCCTCTTTTTCTGGCTGGTGACACTGCCTCCTGCCTTCAGCTAGCACCTCTGAATTTCATCCTGTCTCTTGTTTTTTCGCAGGACTGAAAGCTGGAAAACAAAGTTCTGCACCACGAGGGTGCTGGAACACTGCAACAGGTTGCCCAGAGAGGTGGTTGAGGACCATCCCCAGAGATATTCAAGGTCAGGCTTGATGAAAGTCTGAGCAACCTGCTATAGCAAAGGATGTTCCTGCTGACTGCAAATTGGGGTTGGACTGGATGAGCTTTGAAGGTCCCTTCCAACCCAAACCATTCCATGATTCTGTGGTGTCTCGGTAACAGCACAAGGACTCAGCTGCTGTGTAACAGCACAGGGAGCAGACACTTCACAAATTGCTGCCAGGCTTGCCTCAGAGCACAGCTGGGAAACCTTCACTGAAACACAACCTTCTACCATCCAGGAGGGTGGAAGTACCTCTGTGTGTTGCCCAGGGTATGCCCATAGCCAGGGGCCTGCTGGTGGACGTAGCCGCTGGGTCTCTGCTGCATCTGTCTAACAGGATCCACCATGGCAGGGTTGGAGCTGGGGTGGGAATTCTGATAGGGCTGGCCAGAGTAGGTAGGAGGTACAATGGTGCTGGACTGGGAGGGATGCTGCTGAATGCCTATGTGGGAGACGTAAGGTGTGTAACCCTGAAACAAAACAAGAGAGGCAGCAGTCAGGGGTGAGGTACAGAGAGCACAGGGCAGAACCCCCTGGGTACCCTCACACAACTGCTCCTCTGCCAGCAGCCCACTAACCACTGCTGAGCCTGCAGATAGGCACTGACAAAGCAACAACACCACATCCAAGGGCAGTGGAAGGAGACTTCAGGGCCTCAGGACCACTGGAGCAGAGCTCTCCTCTATCCCCCCAGCTGAGGGGTGGGAATAGACAGGAAGAGCCAGCACCAAGCTTGGTGCCTGCAGCAGGACTTTGGAGTCTTTCATCATGGGCTGATTTACAGGACACAAGGTCTGCTGACCACAGATGGGACAGACCAAAGACAACAGGAAATGCATCTGCAAAAGTCTTGGCAGCAGGAGGAGGCCTAAGGAGAACCTTTGGCCTTTGCTGGGAGCAGAGGCCAGAGGGAACAAAAAAGCTGAGGGACTCCAAACCTTCTGTGCCTCAGCCTTTAGAAGCAGAGCAGTTGTCTGCTGGGGACCCAGCACAGGCTGCCCAGGAGGTGGTGGAGTCCCCACGCAGGGGAGTGTTAGAAAATAATAAATAAATGTGTAGAGATGGCACATGGGGGCATGGTCTAGCAGCCCTAGTGGTGCTGGCCTGAGAGTTGGACTCAGTGAGCTTAGAGGACTCTTCCAACCAAAATAATTCCATGATTCCATCTCTGGGATTCAGATTCACACTTCCCAGTAAATGAGGAATGAGAAGAACCAGATTTCAGCATTTAGCAGCAGAAAGGAAGATGCTGTCCTGTGCCCAAGTCAGACTGCAGTCTTACCTGGGGCCCCTGCCATTTACCTGGGAGGGCTGCAGTGCTCCATAGGATGGGGTTGGAGCCATCTGGCGCACAGGCTGCTGTCCCATTATGCCCTGGCCCTGCTGGAAAGTAACAGAGAAACACTTTCTTCAACATCTGCAAAGGGGAGCCCACTGCTGTTCTCAGCAGCTCCCCCCAGAGCAGACAAGTAGCTTCACTGCTGTGCCTACAAGACTGCTGCACAGCATGCAGGTGCTGAAGACTTCTGCCTCACCCTGGCTTAGGACAAACAGGACACCAACCTCCTACCACCCCAAACCAGGATATGCCTCTCTCGCTGCCCAAAGGCCACAGGCGTCTCAATACCTCACTGAGAGGCTCCACCAACTGTTAGTGATAAAGGCCCAGGGGGCCCCAGTGCTGCCCCAGATCAACAGACATAAGAGGCATCTTTCCAGTGCAGAAAGGGACAGGGCTGGAGAGTCCTAACTAGGAGAGACAGCCCCAGGAAACACCTTGGGCTTGCCAGGGTGCAGAGACAGCAACAACATAGCTCTGACTTACCAACTTTGCCTGGAGCTGCTGCCTCAGTATCTGTCCCTGGGACACTGGGGGCTGCTGTCTGTACACTGTTGGCTTGTAGGAAGGGTCTATGCCCATCATGCTGCCCATCCCTGGAGGCAGCACACCACTGTAGGGAGGGCGACTCTGCACCAGTTTGCCCAGTGGCATGCGCACAGGCCTGTAGGACGTGTCCAGGCGAGGGCCACCTGCGGGAGGCAGAGACGTGCTAACTGGAGCCCTGCCACTGCTGAGCCTTGCAGCTCCAGGACTGCTCGGCACTATCCACATACATGACAGGTGAGAGGGGACGGTGTAGGGACTCTGCAGGACCATTTCACAGAAGAGGTTCTTACAAGAGGTTCCACAGAGGCACAAATGCTCATCACCTCTCCTGTGTACCTACCAGCTGGGAGAGGCTGATTCTGGGCATAGATACTGGTGACTGGTGACTGCCCATAGGCCAGCCTCGACATAGTGCTTCCTGACTGGTGGTGCAGCAGCTCCGTAGGCATGCCGTAGGACACCCCTCGGCTGGGGCCCAGCACAAAATCCTGCAAAGGAGGAGCAAGAAAGATCAATGTGCACTGGGAATCCAGGAACGGGTGCAGAGCATGAAGGGCTGCAAAGCCCAGAGGAAGCCTGACATGCCACCTGAGCTGGGCAGCCTCCTTCCCTCCCACCACACATTAAGAAAAGGTTTGCCCTGCCCCAGCCTAGACAGCAGTACAGAGCTCAGCACTCCCAGCTGGGAGGACACCTTTGCCATCATGGCACTGCCAGGCTGCTCAGGCAGAGCCAAGGGAGTGCTCTGTGCTGTGGGGGGCAGGCACAGGAGGCCCACAGCTGCTGGCAGTCACTACCTCAGTCTTGCTGGCAGACTGGTTGCGCTTCTTGGTTTTGCTCTGCTTCTTCTTGCGCTCTTCAGTGGAGGTGGCAGGATTGGAGCTCGTTTTATCTGCCTTGGCTGGCTCCACAGCTTTCTTCTCTGGCTCTAAAGTCACAGGTGTAGGAGGCTCTTCCTCTTCAGGGGGCAGTGGCAATGGCTCCAGGTAGTAACTGCGGGGCTTAGGCTTGAGATGAGTGTGGTACAGAAGAAGCCTCTGCTGCTCCTCAAATCTGGACACCTTGCGATCCACTCGGACCGTCCCAAACCAGCCCCAGGAGAGAGGGGCTGAGTGCTTTAAGCCCTCAAACAGATCCCAAGGGGAAATCTTCTGCTTTGTAGAGACTTGCAAACCCTTTAAAAACAAAAGAGAGAAGAAGCTCCAAGATCCTTTTCCTATGAGGGTACAAGAAATTCTTTGCTTTCTTCAGGCCCTGCTTCACATGTCCCAGTAAACAGCCTAAGCCCTTACTTGTGGTGCCTCCTCTTCCACATGACAAACAAGTCATCTCTAAAGGCCTTCATCAACAACTGCCAGACACCATCACCCCTTCTCTGCCAGTCTTCAGCACACTGACAGGGACTGTGGGTTTCTCTTTACGCTTTATGTGGCCATAAGTACAAACCCAAAGTTGAAACAACAACTCCTTGGGCTGCAGCAGCAGTATGGCTGAGCATTAACACCCAGCTCTGCCCTTTCTGGGCACAGCTATGTGGCAGCTTGTCCCTGTGCAGCTGGTCATTTCAACCTCAGCAGGAAACATGGTGCTGCAGCTAGAAGCCTCTCAAGCTGTGTAGATTCAAGGCATCAGAGGATGAGGTAGTACCTGCACTCCGGAGCTGTGATGCAGACAGAAAAAAAGCTTCTCCTACCTCCTTCTTGAAGATGGAGTCAAATCCAGCTATTTTATTGCCTTTGGTGTCAATGAGGGATCCCTGAGGTTCACAGGTGATGACATCTCGAGTCTGCTTAGGAAGTGGCAGGAGCTGTCGCACCTTCTCCAGGCTGTCAGACTGCCGGTCTCCCAGCTCCTTCTGCACCAGTGGAATACAGAAGACTTGAAGGAAAAAAGAAAATCACCCAAAGCCCACCTGTGCCTCTTCTGGTGACGATCTCCAGCCCTGCATTACACCCTTCTGCCCTACGGAGCTACTGGGGCCACCCCCACTGCTTCACCTGACCAGCAGCAACAGGACAAGCAGCATTCCTGAGGCACAGGTAAACCTGCCCAGCTGGCCAGGCACAGCCTAGAACACACTGCTCCCCACACAGGGCCTGCTGCTTCTCACCCTGAGTTTCTTGACAAGGTTCATGTAGGCTCTCTTGTTCTCCTCCATGCTGCCCTGAGAAATGCTGGACATGTCAGCAGCCAGGGTGCCGTTGATGAGGACACTCAGCATGTCCAACACGGTAGTGAAGAGCTCACTGTTGGGCAGAGCAAAAAGGTCACAGTCACCTGAGAAGCAGATCTCTAAAGCCTCTGCCATCAGAGTAACATAAAACACTGTGAGATTGCCAGGAGTACTGCCTGCAGTCAGGAGTGCTCTTCAGAATAACCTCCCACACTAATCCTCCTTTGCTTATACACCACAGGGCACTCACACCTGAGCCCAGTGCGGTACAGATTGAGACTGGCCCTGTCTGTCCATTCAGCTTCTCCAAAAAGCAGGTCCAGAGCCATCTCTCCCCTACATCTGGAAAGCCAGGTTTGCTCTGGATACATCAGAATGCATTTGGACACTAGGACCTAGCTTGTTGGCTGCCACTCCTGCAAAGTCTCTTTTGGCTGCCACAGTACTTCTGACAGCTGCTCTGGAGAGCCAGCTAACACACATGAGAAAAGGGACAGCTAACGACTGCCTCCCTCAGGAAGGGTACGGATTGGAAGTCAGCCAGAAAGTTACTTGTTTGACTGCATGTCCACAGTGCCACTGCTGATGATGTCCAGGAGAAGCACAGCCCATTCCGTTGTCTGCTGTGTGCTGCGCTGAACCGTGTCAAACATTCCCCCCACCTGGCAGAGAAAAGCAGCTTAGCCACAAGGACACCGTGAAGAAACACTAAGATTTAAAAGTGAGCACAAGGAACTAAACCCGAGCAACTTCTGTGCTACACCAACTCCTGAGGAGAGCTAAAGGAGACTGCAGTCAGCAGGACAAACCTCAGACACAGGCAGCAGTGCTCTGTACCGCAAAAGCATTGCAATCATAGAATGGTTTAGGTTGGAAGGGAACTCAGAGCTCATCCAGTTCTAACCCCCAGCCACAGGCAGGGACACCTCCCATTAGAACAGGTCACTCAAGGCCTCATCCAGCCTGGCCTTGAACAGCTCCAGGGAGGGAGCAGCCACAACCTCCCTGAGGAACTTGTGCCAGTAGTTCAAATCTCCCCTCTGCTAGTTTAAACCCATTCCTTCTCATCCTGTCATTACAAGACCTTGTAAATAGTGCCTCCCCAGCCTTCCTGTAGGCCCCTTTTGGATACTGCAAAGCTACTGTAAGGTCTCCTCGAAGCCTTCTCTTCTCTAGGCTGAAGAGCCTCAACTCTCATAGCCCGTCCTCATAGCAGAGGTGTTCCAGCCCCAGAGAAGGCAAATGTCTAAGAGAGACCAAGGCTGTGGAGTTCGTTTTGTGAAATGGAGCAAGGGCATTTTTCTGTGCATGCTATCCCACTCAGGGCTCCAGACCTCGAAGAAGCACAAATGCCTCTCCTTTCCTTGCCTCAGGACATAGGTAGCACCTTCAGTCTGTGTGTTTGTATTTTTTGCCCCGTATGCTTCAGCTCTTTCTGCATCCACTTACCAAGTTCAGGCGTAGTTTCAGGGCCTCATGCATCAGCTGCTTGGCTTTGCAGTCATCTTGGTACTGATCTTCACGCCAGTTGGTAACAATCTAAGCCATTTGGAAGAGGACAGACCTCAGGAGCTGCACGCTGCAGTTCGCAGAGAGCAGCTGCTACTGCCAACTGTCCAGCGCCTCAGAAATGGTCAGCTCAAGCACCCTGTACTAAGCAGGGTGAGTTCTTTGCCTCAGAGGGTGCAGACAACATTCCCAAAGACATGGCCAGCAGCCTGCCTGCTGAAGGAGTGAGCCCTTGAAAAAAATGAGGGGAGAAGCAAGGCACCTACCTGCTGGACTTGACTGTAGAGAGATGTCAGGAGGCCTTCCCGCTGCTCATCCTGTCCTTTCAAGCATGTTAGCACCAGTGACAGAAAGGGCTGCTGGCTCAGGAGGGACATGCTGCAGAGAGGGCAGAGATGGAGCTGCTCTGCCAGGCTGGGGGCCCGCACAGCACAGGTGGCTGCTGCTCCCCAGTGCTCACCTCTTCTGCTTCTGCCGGTCCCGCTCCTTGCGGGACGACGACCCCAGGTGTTGGCCTTTCTCCAGCTCTTCTCCAGCTGCTTTCAGCACGTGGCCCTGCACCGAGGTTGGAAGTTTGGCAATCAGAGGGGCCACCAGCCACACTCCTGATCTCTCCAGGGAGCTATGACAACACAGGAGAAAAAAAGCAGTTGGGAACCTAGCCTGTAATTCAGACCTGTCCACAAGGCAGCTGCATGCTGGGACCACACCCACCTGAGGATGGGCTTGGATTTGTTGCTGGCAGGTGTAGCACTTGCTGAGCCACTGATATTGTTGACTCCATTGCCAGCTGAGCTAGCAGAGCTGGTCTCTGCTGACTGCTGGAATACCTCAATGGTGGCCTTGGCTATGTTTTCTAACAAGGAGTTCATTTCCTGGAAAGAGGGAGGGAGGAAAAGACAAGAAATCATGGTGGGAGAGCACCCAGTGACAGGGCCTGCACACTTCAGCACAACCCCACAGCTTCCCCACGCCTGCTGCTCTTCGGCTCTCAGATGTGAAGCATCTTCCTCACGCTTGGCTTTCACGAGCCTGACTATTTGTTTATCTTCTCCCTATTCCCACTTCTGCCAGGCCACCTCCTCACCACCTCAGAAGCAGCCACTTCAATACCGGCAACACACGTCCCTGATTGATGTCTGAGCAGAAACTCACGTTGCTTGCCGTCTGCTTAATCATGAGCTGCAGCTCCAGCGAGGACTGCCTCATAGTCCACTGGTCCAGGTTCTACAACACACACATGCACACCTCATGAGTCCTTATCTCAAACCACAAAAACCCACATGCTCAGCTCCCAGGACAGAGAGTGTCAGACCCTCAGAGGGCTGCATTTTGGATAGCTCCACTCTAACGCCACACTGGGCACTTCCTGGGATGCTTAGGATGTGCCAGGAGCTCACACCTGTAAGATGCGCTTGATCCTCTGCCGCTGAGGATTTTCTCCTTCCTCGTTGTCTAGCAGCCGGTGTGGGTAACAAATCAGCTGCATCAGCCTCTGGGCCTGGGTGCTGCTAAGCACAGGGTCCTGCAAGTCATTGCTGTCTTCACAGAGGGACTTCAGACACCGCTCACCTACCCACTCCTGCGAGACAATGGCAGAGTCAAACCGACATCTGATCCCCAAACCAGCAACCCTGCTTTCAGCTTTGGAGAGATGCAGGGCACATATCCAACTCCTAAAAACCTTACAAGCATGCAGTTACAGCAAATAACCTCTTCTTAAACTATGCTCTCCTGATTCAGCAAGCATCAGGCACAGCACAGCAATCACAACAGAGGGAAGATCAGCTTTGACAAGGCAGCAGTGGTGAAGCCCAGCATCCGCTGCCTCTCTGCATGAAGTACTGGGATGATTTACAGTACAGTCACTGCCATGTCCAGGCTCCACCAACACTGCTGCTTTGGCTCAAAAGACCAAAAGGGACCACTTAAAATTACACCATCTATTGCCTGAACAACAAAGCCTTGGAGCCATTCTAAATTAAACCACCCAGGGCTGTAGCAAAGGCTGAATTAGACATCTTCAGCAAAAGCATGCCCTTTTCTTCTCACCCAGCCATAGACAACATGCTGCTGAACCCACTGAGAACCACTGATCTGACTTCCCAAAGCCTGGAAAGGGATTAACTGACCAGCAGGTCAACAGCAGGGATTCTGTCCCTCTGCTCTGCTATGGGGAGACCTCAACTGCAAGGGAGACATGGACCTGCTGGAGAGGGTCCAGATGAATCCACCAAAATGATCAGAGGGCTGGAAAACCTCTGTTGTGGGAAAGGCAGTCTGGGATAGTTGGGACTGTTTAGTTTAGAGAAGAGAAGGCTCTAGGGAGACCTTAGAGCTGCATTTCAATATCTGAAGGGGACTTAGAGGAAGGCTATAGTTCTGTAGTGAGCATCCACTACTTACACTGGAGGTGCTAATATTAAGCACATCAATTTTATGGGCTCTTAACAGCTGCAAGAACCCTGCAGGAGTGTGACTCAGTGTGCTGGTACTCATTGGTGTGTACTGGAATGCTCACATAAGCAGTGCTGCAAGCAGTGACTCCTGGTACTGCTCCTCCCTCCTGTACACAGCCATTCTGCCTACTAGAAGTCCTTCCCGCATAGACTGGGACAGGCAAGAGAATCTCCACTTCTGTTCATGCTACAGCCTGGTTTCAGTAACACCAAGCATGCCAAATTTATGCTCACAAACAGGTGCCTCCAACTCCTTTTTGCTGGGCTGGTACCGCTCTGAGCTGGCTCCCCAGGCAGTTGACAGAGCAAGAAAGCCTGAGCACAACACAGAACTAAGGTCTTGGCCTCTGGTTTCAGACAGTATCTCTGCATCCTTCCTGCTGACAGCATAAACTTGCAACCAAGGCCAAGGACACCCTTCAACACCCATTTTCATTCACCAGTGGTAAGAGCCACTCTGTTCAGCAGCTAGGTACCTTTTCAGCCAGGTTTCAATTCCTCAGACGTCTCTTTTCCACAAAGCAGCTGTCAGCTGTCAGCTTAGCTAAGCAAAGGGTTTTGTCGTTGTTCCTTTAATTGACTATACAGGATGCTGCAAAGCCCAGGGATACATTCCCAGCCTAGCTGCAAGCTGCAGTCTGAAAGGCACCATTTATCACTTCAACAAACTGTCTTTTTCATGCTTATCTTCTTGGCCTCTAGCACACATCTCAGCAGATCACTTCTAGCACTCCCCTCCTTGGATAGGAGCCCTGTGCTGCTGCCAGGACAAAGGAGAGGTACAGTCCCTGCACCCTGTATCACCTAATTCTGGACAAGTGTTTGTCCATTTTTTGTTATTGTGAGCAGCCCTCAGCACCATCACCTGGAAGAAACATTGCAGGTTCCTGATTAACCTTTCAAAGAAATGCCTGTCAAAGCCACAAAGTCACACAAGGGGTAAAGACTAACCTACAGATGGGACAGACTCACCTGCTGACAAATGCTCCTCAGTACATACTTGGCATAGATGTCCAAGCTAGCTGTCTCTACAGTCACCACCCGACCACTGGCCTTCCTGGTGCCCAGCTCATCATCCATAATATCATCCACACCTCCAGGGTGGGAAAAGCCAGAGCCTTTCAGCTCTGCATCTCCTGCAAGGAAAGCACAAATGTCACTTCACTAATGCTAAACACAAAGCCTGGCCCACAAACACCCCGAGTTTTGTAAGCTCTCTGCAGTTAGTGATCTCCTGTGGCCAAAAGACACAAATCACTCTGACAACTCAACCAAAGGGCTTAGGACAAGCCACACATCCACCAAAGCAGATGTCTGCTGGTCTTATGTATAGGCAACACATGCAACTCAGTGTCTTTCTGCCAGGCCCACAGCACACGTTCTTGCAGGCTGACGTCCAGAGAGGTGCCTACCTAGAACGAAGACAGCCTTCAGCACTGCAAAGACTGCCCCGTCCACGATGCGGTTCTGGGACGCTGCCAGTAAATGCCGGTCGCAGGAGGAGCGGATTCCCACCGTGGGCTTGTCTGCAGAGAAGACAGTGGGGAAGGGCAATGCTCAGCAAGAGAGAGGTGAGAGCTCCAGAGCTGCCTAACTCACATGCCAGCCATTACTGTGGAATCCAGCCCAGGGAATCCTGAGGCCTTCTCCCAGCTGTAACAGGGGGTCAGTGTAATTAAGTTTTGCAACGTGCGGCACAGGTCACACTGTGACAGCTCAGCTGTCAAACTCAAGTGCTGAGCAACAACTCTGCCACAAGCTCTGTGCTCCAACAGAGCCCTCACCTAGAATACAGGCTGAGCTGAGAGATCTGAGCTATGAGGAGCCAAGAACAGTGCTTTTTGGACTCCTTCCTTCATCAGGCAAAAAGCAAAAAGAGAGTGCTGTAAAATAGCACCAAGTTAAGAGGTTATACAAAGCTCAAGACAAAAAGAGAAGTGATCATTACTCTAATGGCTTAGTGACAGCAAGGCCACCTCTACTGGCTGGTTTCCTGCCTCTGAAGGCCTCCTCCCCAACATGCATGGCTACCGTGGAGTGACATAAACGAAAGGATATTGTCCTTTGTCCTCTGCAGAAAGCTGTTATTCACAAGAAGCAGGTCGTGATCTCTAAACATAGGGTCCAGTATCTCTTTCTTGAGTTTCATGAGCCTCAGTACTTCCACAACAAAGAAAAGCTCTACTTCCATTCACTTACTGCCATCTTGCTGGCACGGGTTCAGCTGTGGAGTCTTAAACAGATGGAGCAAAATCCGGCAGGTCAGACGTGCTCCTGGTTCAGAGTCCTGCTCACTGCAGGCTGTGTAAAGAAAACAGTCAGCTGAGAGTTCCTAAGCACTGGGACAGCTGACTCAGTCCAAAAGCTACATTGCCCTGGAGCAGGCCAGTCGAGAAGCTGCAGCAGCCTTACTCCATTTACAAGCCTGGTGCATGTTCAGCAATTAACAAGCAAGTGAGCAAACCCATCAGTAATGTCCCCAGTAACAGGGACTGCATTCTGCTGTTCTGTCTTTCCAGTTTCACCCTGTCAGGGTCTGGACACTACAACCCCCAAAGCAAAGCTAAGAAAACTGGTGGCAGAGTCAAGGCAGCATGGGCCAGGTAGGCCCACTTGGTCAAAATGGCTTAGGTGAATCATACCAGCAGTCAGAGGTGTACTGCTGGAGTTCAGAGCTGACTGCACTGGTCAGACAACGTGGCTGGTAACATCTTGCAGTGCTAATTCCAGCTTGCACAAAATCTCCAGAGCAAAACATTGGCAAACCTTAGCACCACCAGTTTTTTAGTAAAAACCAAAAGGTCAGAAACTCCCTAAAGCAAAGAACCAAATTCTTGAGTGCCACACTATAAGAGAAGTACTGCTGGTGTACTCCACAGTTCTGAGGTTCAAAGAGGATCTGTGCAGCACAGGCCTTTGGGCCAGAACTGAAGCCAAGCCCACCTTCCTGCAGGCATGCACTTACCAGCATTGAGGAGGGAGGGGATAGCAGCACAGCGAATTAGGTCCTCCAGCAGTAAGCACTGCCGAGCTATCAGAATGGCAACGAAGGTGGCCAGGGAATCATGGAAAGATAAATCACTGACCTGGAAGAGAGGAGATCAGCCTCATTTTCCCTGTCAGCAATTTGTCAGCTTGCCTAGGAGGTGGGGGGTGAAGGGCCCATAACCCCAGGTCGGTGTCCAAGATCAGCCCAGGCTGCAACGAACACCAATAGGTAACCCCAGTATTTGAAGCCTTTCCCCTGTCCTCAGAAGACAAAGCCTCCATCCCTTCTTCTTTCCTGCCTTCTCTCACTCCTGCTTCAATTCTTTTTCCCCTTTTGAATGTTTGCACTTGCATCAACGTTGCAGAGGAGATCATTGAAGCCACAGGTGCCATTGTTGGAGGAACAGCACAAGGCTTTGAGCACTCCCAGCCACTCGGCGCTGAGGGACTTGCAGTAGCCGGTGAGCTCGGCACACAGGATAGCGATGTCATTCACCCTGCAAACAAGGAATACAGCAGAGGCTCAGCTTTGCTGCTTGGGTACACTGTCAGGGCAGGGATGCTCTAAGGGATCCCAGCCTTGGCTCCTTCCTCACACCCAAAGACAGTCAAAGAATGGTTACTAGCTTTCACACAATCACAGAATGCTAGGGCCTGGGACATCTCTGGAGATCATCGAGTCCAACCCCACTGCCAGAGCAGGGTCACCTAGGGCAGATCACACAGGAATGTGTCTAGGTGGGTTGTGAAAGTCTCCAGAGACTTCTTACCTTCACCTAAAGATTTTACTATCTCAGTACAGCCATGCAAGCTCTGTCTCTCACCTGTCTGGATCATGGTGTCCCACACACACGTGCATAAGAGCATTACAGACAAAACTGTAGCGGTTGGCTGGGTTCTCATTGAGGCTCTTGCCCAGGTTGGTGTAGGTAAAGTTATGTGCAGATGGATTTTCAATAGTGTCAATCATGAACTCTGGTTCCCATAGCATGTTGGAGTCAGAGGGCTCCACATTGCAGTAGATTGTGTTCTTCACCTTGGAGCAGAAGTCACTTAAGAAGACAGCAAAGAGAGAACAAGAACACAAAAGTAAGCTTGTGCTGGACTCTGAGCAGAGCAACCTTGTGCCAGATAGGCCCTCCCTGGGCAAGCCTGTGTGGAGAGTACCAGCCAAAGCTCTCCCAAAAGAATGAAGGTGATTCTTTGTTTTGGAAGCACATGGAAGTTATCCGTAGGCTTAGTGGACATAACAGGGCAGATATGGGAACACTTAACCCAGCCCTTGGTGTCAGAAGAGCTGCCAGCCAAAGCAAGTTCCAGAGCAAGGCAATGCTGCTCCATCCTCTGCTCTGCTGCAACTCAGGGCTCACAGACATTCAGAGCTAAGGATAATGCTCTCCTCAACATTTTAAAATCCTGCATTTGTCCAACTACTTTTTAAATCCAGTGTGTTTTTGACCTGCACACCATGGAGAGAGCTGCATGTTAACCATCAAAACAATGAAGTTTGTTCTTCTGTTCTAAATCTACCTTTTGTCATTTTCTGCTTGTCCCCTCCTCTGCTCGCCTTGTAAGGCACTGAACATTCTGCTTATTTTCCCAACCAACCAGAACCTGACAAACTTCTATTATTCCTTCTCAGACCTCCTATTCTGTGGGGAGGAAATTCAGTTCCTCAGAAGTCACTTCCAAAATCTGGTCTCATCTATCCCCTCAGCTCCTTGAGATGTTTTTTGTAGTCCAGTTCCTCAAACAAGGAGGCACAATTGTACCATGGCTCAGACAGTGACCTGATGATGCTCTCCCATGTTTTCCAGTTTTCCCCCAAACATTTCTAACGTCTGTTTTGCTTTTTGACTACTCCTGACCACTATGATGACATTTTCAATGACATATCTGTTACAGCTCCCAGATCCTTTTCCCACCTGGATGTCCATCACTACATGGAGTTTAGAAGGAAACAAAGAGAATCCCACCTGCATCCCTTTGTGTTTAACTGCAGTGAATTTCACCTGCTCACCACCACTGCACCCTCCTGCAACAAACTGCAACTGACTTCTACTGATAGATTACAGAATCACAGCATGGTAGGGGTTGGAAGAGACCTCCAGAGGCCATCAGGTCCAACTCCCCTGCCGAACCAGGATCGTCTAGGGCAGGCCACACAGGAACACGTCTAGGCTGGCTTTGAAAGACTCCAGAGAAAGAGACTCCACAACCTCTCTGGGCAGCCTACTCTAGTGCATGAAAAGCTTTGCCATCACCACTCACACAATTTCCCAGGAGTAGAACAGCACAACCACCAGCAGAGTCCTCAGGCAGTGAGCACCCTCAAAATACAAACTCCTTCCCACTCCACAAGCAGAGACCTCTTAATAGAATTACAGAATGGCTCAGGCTGGAAGGGACCTCAGAGATAATCCTCCTCCAACTCCTCAACTACACTTGGCTGCTCAAAGCCTCATCCAACCTTGACTTGAACACCCCCACGGAAGAGGCATCCACAACCTCTCTGGGCAGCCTGTGCCAGAGTCTTCCTACTGAAGAACTTCTTCCTCAGATCCAGCCTAACCCCCAGCTCAATCAGCCTGCCCTCACAGCAGAGCTGATCCAGCCCTTGCATCATCTTTGTGGCCTCTTCTGGACTCATTCCAGCAGCTCTGTGTCCTTCTGCTGGGGACAGCAGCACTGGAGGCAGGATTGGAGGTGAGGTCTCAGCACAGCAGAGTCCAGGGGCAGAATCCCCTCTCTTGCCCTGCTGCCCACACTCCTCTGGCTGCAGCCCAGCACTCAGCTGCCTTCTGGGCTGCATGAGGGCACTGCTGGGGAGCTGCTCAGCACCCAGCACCCCCAAGGCTTTTTCTGCAGGGCTTCTCTCAACTCACTCTGCACCCAGCCTGGAACTGTGCCTGAGGTTGTCCCAACCCAGCTGCAGGACCTTGCCCTGTGACTTTGTTGAACCTCATGCAGCTGGCACTCTTGTTTGTCCCCTAGAGCTCCTGAAGACATTCAAGGTGAGGCCTGAGTGGGCTGTGGGTGACCTGATGTAATAGGGGATGTCCCTCCTCACTTTAGAGGTCTCGTCCAACCTGGGTGATTCTAGATTTGCTTTAATCTTGGCCAATTACTTAACAGCCTTGCTGAGCAGCTTCTGGTGATTCCTATTCAAGAGATTAACAGCAGGTTTCTCCTTCTGCATGTGATGACACCTTCAAACAACCCAATGCTCTTGTGACCCTCTGCCTCTCAATTCAGATTGCAAAGGCCCCTAGCCCCTGACATAAAGGCATAAGCCACTCTCACACTGCCTCCGTGGGAGGTGACACCATGGGCTGGACATCCCTATGGGACACCTGTACCGGGAACACCAACAGGATGCAGAGACTGCAAGAGAAGACAAGATGAAGCACTGCACAGGGCTGTCAGGGGAACTACCCCTTACCAGGATGGGGTAAGGAAAAGCCATGGAGATCTGTGGACTCCACAGCTCTGGGCTGCTAAGGGAGGAGCTTCGCAGGAACCCGATGGGGTCAGCTTCCAAGGGAAGGAACTGCAAAGGGCAGAAGGGCAAAACATAAGCCCACAGGACAGAGCCTGGGAGCAACATCACCAGAGCAGAATTTTAAGAGCCAACAGGGACAAAACAAGGATAAAGAGTGCAAAACACAACAAGAATAAACCCAGAACCAGCAAAACAGGTTCAGAAGCAGTCCACAGATTATTAGGGAGTTGAACAAAAGCAGAAAACAACCTTTAGTAATCAGAGATGGGTAAAAACAAACCTCCCTACTTCTGTTCTCCAAGGACAGTGTAGGAACAGACCTGTGGAGGTGTAGAGGACCACTGAGGGAAGCTTACCAAAGCCAACATGATTATTAGGAGTCAAGGTCATCTCTGGGTCATCACTGCCTGTCAAACCGGCACGACTCACAAAACTTCAGTTCCCCATTGAGAGGAACAATAGCATCAAACAAGATCACAAGCAAAGCTTAAGCCAAGGTCAGTACCCACTGCATCCCACCTGCCTCAGACTCACCTGAAGAGCTCCCCAAATTTACTTTTAAGGTGACTGCAGGAGGTGTAGAGGTCATAGAGATAAGCCAGGATGCAGCGCTCTGCTGAGGAGCCGTCTGAGCGGTTCATGCCATGTTTCACCACCCCACACAGGCTGTAGAGAGACCAAAAAAAGCTGCAGCAACACAAAAAGAAAAGCTGAAGGAATAACCTTACCACACAGAAAAGACCCTGAGCTCACAGCAACAATGCTCACTGGGCAACATAGCCCATCCCCCTCAAACTGTGAGCTGAAGCCTCAGGCACAAAGTTGCTGACTTTTAGGAAGGACACGCACACATCCATCACTCACAACCCCCCAGGAGATACACTGCTCCCTCCACACAGTGAGGGGAAGAGTCTCTTACCCTTCAAAGACCTGAGCCATCTGGTCCTGGTTCAAGATAAGGCAGGAGTGGTAGTGCCGCAGCACAGCCACGATGCACAGGCACAAGCTGGTGGTGTAGCTGCCAACAAGGTCGGAGGATTTCAGCAGCAGTTCTGCCTCCACCACGCTCAGTTCATTCAGCAACTGCACCCAATGACAGAAAAACCCTTCAACAGCCACAGGGGTAAGGTATGGTCAGAGAGGGAGCAGAAACACCACACCTATGGCCTACAGGACCTGCTAGGAAAGCAACTGGCAGCCACTTTCAGCCTAACGTATCCCTGGAAATGTTGGCACCTCATACTCAGACACAATTTCTCACTCAGGCAGCATAAGAGGCTGTCAGCACTTGGGAATAAGAGGCTGATTGGGATATGGCCACAGATAGTAGCAGACAGCTTGCTTGGCACACTCTGCCCTGTATAAACCTCCCTCAGCTCCTTTTTTAAGGCTAACAGCCACAGCAAAACTTCCAGAGACACCTGGCACAGGCTGCAGAAACAGCAACAGGATTTTAGCAGGATCCAGAAGGCAGCCTGCGCTGCTATGTGCCAAGGATCCTTCCAGAGGAGCAAGGTGGGAGAGCTGCCAGAGACACATGATCCCCTTCTCACTCAGAACGAGGCCTTGCTGCAGCCAGGGACAGAGATGCCATGGAAATCCTTTGAAGATGCCCTAAAGCCTCTGGAAGCACAACCCTCAGAATGCAAGACTGCCTGCCACAAACAGCTGCAGCCCAGCTGCAAGGACCACCTCACCTGAGCACCTCCACAACACAGATCAGAGGGTCCCCGAGGATCCCAGCTATGGCAGCACAGATCTGCCACCCTGCAGGCTGCCGAAGCCCTCCCCAGGAAGCGTCTGAGCACACTGCACTCACCTGGATGGCAAAGTCAATCAGCCCACTGATGTTGAGTGAATACTCCATCAAGTCAAATATGAACTGCACGTGCTGCACCAGAGGCAGGTGGTAAGACATTCCCAAGGCAAAGCTGGTTATCTGCTCCAAGACGTTGCGAGATACCTGCAAGCAGCAGAGGACACAGGCTACCATCACCCCTGCATGGGGCCCTCAGCGGGCACACCCACACCCTCCAGGCAGCTGCTCTTGGTAACACAAAGCCACACAGAAGTCTTGAAAGGGTCATACCTGAGATGTGACTTGGTGCTGATCAAAGTGAGAAAGGTGCTGGAACTTTGCAAAGATATCTTCAGCTGTTGGGAACGCTTCTGGCTTGCTCTTTTTCCTCTTCTGGCCCTCCTCTCCACCTACCAAAGGTGGAAGGGATGAGAAAACAGCATTAGGCTGCCTCCCTCATCAGAGAGGATTAGACACCAGACATCAACACCTGCCAGTCCCTCAACAAGATCCTCCTAAGCAGCACAGCAAGAAAGGCCTGGGCCCCAGACCCTAAAATGATAATGACCACACTGAATTCAAACCAATGAGCTGCTGAGGAAGGAGAGTTAATACCTAGCTCATCCCAAGAGGAGCCACTCCTTGGAAAGGAAAAATGCCTTCTCCATTTAGATGTTGTATGGATTGCCTGAGGAGAACAGATGTTCTGCACTGGAGTTGTTTGACCTCAACATTTCTCTGTCAGAGAACCTCATCTTTAGAGAACCCTCTCTCTACCACATTTCAGAATAAGAGAAGAAGAATTGCAGCCAAATAAACAGGTCAGATTTGGACACAACTACCCAAATTCCTCATCCTGCACACTGACCATGTGCTCCAAGCAAAACAGCAACCTACATTTAATCAAAGTCTTTGCCAAACAGGCAAAGGCAGAGGCCTCTATTTCTCTTGCAAGGATCTGAATGCAGAAACTAAAGAAAACTACATCTGCAAATCCAAAGCTCTGTCTGGGGTCTCGCTCTGAACCAGACAAGACTCAATCCTGAGTTCAGCTGAACAGGTACTGCTGGCAGCAGACCAGCTCTGTAACTTGCCATGGCTGGGAACAGAGCACAGCCCCAGACCCGGCGAGCAGCTACTGTAAAATCCTACCACTGCCAGACACCAGACAAAGGACTCAGCCAACTGGAAAGATGCTCATCCTTTGGGAAGGAGTGGCTGGAAGTCTACTTGCCTGTTTCTGCAGTGCTCTTTCTGTTCAAGACTTTCAGAATGTCTTTGGTTATTTTCTTGATGGTGTGCCGAGCGTCGTCCCGCTGCTTCCCAACCCCAAAGAGAACCACCAGCCGCTGGTTGCACTCGTGACTGCAGGACTCCTCCTAGAGCACCAACAGAGACTATGCTATTGCTCTTTCAGGTAGGCACTCATGAAGGAGCAACAAGTCCAACGGCAGTGAAGGGAGACTTCAGGGCCTTGGGATAACTGGTTAAGGGATCCTGAGCACAAGCAGTGCTCAGCTGAGGGCTGTGATGAGGAAGGAAGAGCCAGTAGGTTCAACAGCTGGCACTGACCTTGGCATCACCAACAGAAAGGTTCTGCAGAGGGATCTGGACAGGCTGGATTGATGGGCTAAGACAAATAGGATGAGGTTTAACAAGGCCAAGTGCTGAGTCCTGCACTTGCATCACAACAACCCCACAAATGCTCCAAGCTTGGGACAGAGTGGCTGGAAATTGCCCAATAGCAAAGGACCTGGGGTTGCTGGTTGACAGCAGCTGCAGATGAGCCAGAATGTGTCCAGGTACCCAAGAAGGCTACCACCATCCTGGCGTCAATGAACGATGGTGTGGACAGCAGGAGGAGGTAATCATGCCCTCTGGACACTGCTGAGGCCATACCCTAAGTACTGGGTTTGGTTTTGGGGCCCTCACTCCAAGAAGGACATTGAGGGGCTGAGGCAGGTATAATAAAAAAAGGCAAAGAAGCTGGTGAAGGATGTGGAGATGCAGGTGAGGGAACTGCAGGTGTTCAGTCTGGAGAAGGAAGCTGAGGGAAGACCTCATTGCTTTCTACAACTCCTTGAAAGGAGGCTGGAGCAAGATGGATGTTGGTCTCTTCTCCGTAGTACCAAGTGATAGCATAAGAGGAAATGGCCTCATGGTGCCCCAGGGGAAATTTAGATTGGCTATTAGGGAAATTTTCTTCACTGCAAGAATGGTCAGAGATTGGCACAGGCTGCCCAGGGAGCTGGTCAACTCCCCATGACTGGAGGTGGTCAAGAAACCTGTGGCTATGGTGCTTGAAGACATGGTTTGATGGCCATGGTGGGGTTGGGTTGGTGGTTGGACTGGATGATCTCAGAGAGCTTTTGCTACTACAACAATTCTCTGATTCTGTGCTTTAGCAACCATGAGGCCAAATATTTTAGTCTTGTTTCACAGATGAATCTCTTAAAAAAAAAAAAAAAGGGAAAAAAAGAAAAAAAAAAGGGAAAAAAAAGAGGGGGAGAAAAGGGGGAAAAAAAAGGAAAAAAAAAAGGAAAAAAAGGGGAAAAAGAAAAAAAAAAGTAAAAAAAAAGGGGAAAAAAAAGGAAAAAGAAAAAAGGAAAGTTCATCTCAGCAGTTGCTCTGGGAAAGAAGAGAGACACCTTAAAGTAGATCACCTCCTGCAGCAGTGCAGCAAGTCATGACTGCTCCTTCCCCACCCACAGCAGTAGCACAGAGAAGCAGAGCAGCCTCACAGCCAGAGCACAGGGCAGCAGCAGGGCAGCAGCCTGGAGCAGGTCTCATACCTGAGGAATGGGAAAGTGTGTTGCATACTGAATGTGCCGAGGCTGGTCGTACAAGGATGCCAGCATTCCCTCCACAGACTTATCCTTCAGCAGGGGCTTTGCTTCCTTCTCAGGATCTGTTTTTTCAGGGGAAGGGCTGGCTTTAGCTTCACAGTGCATTGGAGGAGAAAACATCTAGGGAGGTGTAAGAACAAGGGAAGGCAGTTAGGGAGCATGGTCATGCAACAGTGCGGGTTGCCGAAGGCTTAAAAAAGGAGCAGGGAAACATCCACCTTTTAGGGCATCAACAACACAATGTGCTAAGCCACTATTCCCATTTGTGCTTCCAGTTCATGTGGTATTTGGAGTTAAAAAGCGGGAAATCAGTAACCACGACTTTAGATTTTGGGGACAACTACCTCCATGGAACAAGTGAGGATCCTGGGAGAGCCATGGCAAAGCCACATAGCTCTGCACATGACACCTGCTTAACACATACCTTGAGAGGCCAAAATTGGCTGCAGTGACTGAGGGATTTTTCAGCCACAGGTTCTTTTTATTGCTCAGTGCCTCAGAGCAGCCTGCAGCCATGAGCTGTGCACACAGATATTGAGAACTGGTACAAACAGACCGAGTACTGAAGGTCACACGGCACAATGATAACAGACCTGCATCTTCTCCAAGGGGATCAAGAAAACCCTGCTGGCCACTCCCAATCTTCTGCTGCTACCAGGGTCATCCATTTCCCATCCACTCCCACACTGCCTGCTCACTACCCTGCCCAAACACTGGGCTGGCAGTGGCCAGAATGAAAAAAGATTTACACACCTACAGATATCTGCAGGGTGGCTATCAGGAGGATGCAGCCAGGCTCTTTTCAGTGACAGCCAGTGATAGGACAAGGGATAATGGACATAAACTCAATCACAGGAAATTCCCTCTCAACATGAGGAGAAACTTCTTCGGTGTGAGGGTGCTGGAGCCTGGAGCAGGCTGCCCAGAGAGGCTGTGGAGTCTCCTTCTCTGGAGACTTTGAAAGCACAGCTGGACAT
This sequence comes from Psilopogon haemacephalus, assembly GCA_013396835.1. Lineage (NCBI taxonomy): Eukaryota > Metazoa > Chordata > Aves > Piciformes > Megalaimidae > Psilopogon > Psilopogon haemacephalus. The sequence goes on along the minus strand of VWZI01013030.1, from coordinate 1,027,650 downwards.
GTTCCTGTGTGACCTGCTCTGACACCGGTTTGGACTGGGTGATCTCCAAAGGTCTCTTCCAAGCCCTAGCATTTTGTGATTCTATGAATGACTGGGACTCCCTCCACTGTGATGAAGCCTGACCTGCATAACCAGATTACATGGGCCTTTTCACAGGGTCAGCTGCTTTACAACCCAGCCACTTCCAGTGCAGCAGCTCCAAAGCAGAGAGGGAGCACTCCAACAAAAGCAAGTCCCTAGTCCCACTTCAACATCCTGACCTACTCACAAGTAGCAGGTAGCAAATGCAGGCACGTACCGAAAAGTCTGTCTTCTCCATGTCATCAAAGAGCATGCTGGAGTTGTGGTCAATGTCCATGGGCTCAGAGAGACCTGTGTCCTGGGAACAGACAGAGCAGCTTTACATCTCGGTGATGCACCAGGGAACACAGCACTCCATGTTGCAATGTGACAGCCACGGTGCCTGGCTGGACCCTGACACCCTGCAAGCACATGGGACAGGCCTCACACAGTGCCTCCCAACGTGCTGCTCTGCTCCAAGCAGGGCAAGATTTTCCTCTCTACCCCTTACATTCTGAAGGCCCTTTTCAGCCACTTACAACACAGCCTTCTGAAACTGAAATACTCAGGAAATAGGTTGGTGGAAGGGGAAGTAGGGGCCTCTGGTACAGGCTCCAGCAGGTACAGCGAGGAAGCCGCAAAGCTGGCAAGAAAGGGACAGCATAACACAGAGAGGTGCACAGGAGGGCTGCAGTGCCTGTGCTCACCTCTAGCTTGATCCCACTGTTTCCTTCTGTCTCCTTCCTGTCGTGCTCCTCAGCAGGGTCATCAAAGGGCGAAGGGGGGCGCGGGCCATGGGCGTCCAGGGCGAGATCCCCGCGGGAGATGAGCGTGCACATGTAGATGTTGTGAGAGAAGACATCATGCCGGATCAGCTCACAGAACAGCAGCACCAGGTTGAAGAACTCCACCTTCTCATTCTCCTTCCCAGGATCAGCTGAAGGGGCAGCACAGACAGTCAGGGCTATCAGAGCTCTGCTGCAACACTCTGTGCAACTCCATCCCACCAGGACTAGAGGAAGTCTTTCCAGAGATCCCCACAGTGAGTGACTGATACACAGTTCTGAGCTGAGAACTGCCCAGTTTCAGGTGTCAGTTAAGCAAGTCAAAAGTTTTTCTCACAGACCAGAGACATAGGACTTTAGCCTGGAAGTGCCATTCCTGGGTGCACAGTTGCCTGCACCATTCAGAGCTCTATCCTGTCCCTCTTAAGCTGTTTGCAGTGTTTCTACTGAGACTGCTCCAGAGCTTTGTCACTTACTAGTAAGAAACCTCCTGCTAGTTCTCAGCCAGATTCATTCACTCATCTATTCTTGGCCAACACCCTGTTAACAGAAGCATTTCTACATTATCTTTGTCATCTGCCCCTTCAGGCTGTTTTCCCTTCCTCTTTCCAAGGCATGATCTGGATTGCAAGGAATCTAGAGGGAACTGTAGTACAGCCAAGACCTTCACCCAAGAGAAGAGCACAAACTCAGAGTGCACAGGAGAGGGAAGGCTAAAACTTGAGAGACCACAAGTTCTTATTACATACTTAGCATAGGAGCTTGAGTGTCAAGGAACTGCATAAGGACATCCTGAAAGACAGGAGCGCTGGCTGCTGAGAGAGAGCCCGAAGAGATGGAGCCTTTCTCATCCACGACTTCAGACTCCCCACATCTCTGCAGAGAAAAAGTTACCAACTGCTGTCACAGAGCAGAAATTCACCATCCATAAACACCACAAAAGGAGTCTTCGAGTGACTCTCCCTATCCTGCACTTACAAGAAAGCCACTACCTAGCTTCCCACAAGCCACTTCAGTGTCTCCCAAGTACACCAGTACTTCCACACTGCATCCACCTGTCTTCAGCCATGCACACAGGATACAGCACCCCACAGGCTCACTGAGCACCTCCTTGGGGTTAGATGGAGCAGATGCCGCAATGACCAGTGCCAGCGGCAAGAGGCATCGCACTGATCTGCCTTTTGGTGCAATGACAATCCCAGTCAGGCAGCCTCTGCTCCCCTTCACTGCTGCCAGCCTTCCAGGAATAAGGAGTTAATTACCTCAGCCTCTATCTCTGCTTGACGCTTCTCCAGGAGTTTGGCCACGACCATAGCCCTGTGGCGCCCAGAGCGCTTGTAGCTGACAGCCCACTCACACAGCAAGGCCACCACGGCGTCGTCATCTGGGGAAATCTGTTGAGATAAGAGCACTACAGTGAGAACCTGAGCCAAGCACAACTGTGCAGCTGAAGGCCTCGTGGCCTTGGATGGAACAGCAAGTCTGCCTCTAGCACAGCACACTCCCCTCAGCCTAATAGAGAAGACAGATGTTATGCCAGAGCCCTCCCGCTTTATCTCTGTTTTGACTCCACTTTGCAACACGAGCTGGTCCACAGCCCCTGACAAATCCCCAGGCTGGTTTTGCTTCAGAAGATCATCTCTCTTCCAGCAGCACATATATGCAGTGCTGATCTTAGCACAGAGTGAAACAGCTTCTCACCAGCAGTACACAAAGTATGCAAACGACCAGTCCTGCAGCTCATCTCCAGAAGCCAAGGCAGCACTGACTGCATTATGGTCCTAAATAAATGTCCCATGCTAAGAGGAACCTGAACTGTGAGCTTCCAGACTCAGGAAGCAGCTGCCAGCCCAGAATTTGATGAGGATAGGATTTGCTTCTCTCAGCCTTGTAACATTTCTCTCTACCATCAATCTGCTGTGAAGTCTGATGCATTCCACCAGGAGACTCTCCTCAGTGAGAGGCAGATTCTTGCAAGAGTACATGAATTTGTCAGCCTGGGCTTTCTAGAGCACAAACCTCCCCATTCTCACTTTACTACCTCCCTAAAGTAAGGCAAATCCTTCTAATGGAGATCACATCCCTTGACCAATGGCCACTACCCGGTTACCCCTCTACAGACACAGGACAGTGACCATGGAGTAGAAAAAAGAACAGAGCCTAGCAGCAACATCTCAAGGCACCTCATGACTGTCTTTGGTTGGACCTAGCCCAAATATCCTGTTGTACAAGGAATCCAAAGAGTTGCTGAAGTCAGATCTTTCAAAGCTGTGACTGTCCAGAACTTCTAAAGTGTGCAAGACACGGCCAATAGTGAAACCTAGAAGAGAACAGAGAAGAGAAATGTGTTGACGAGTGGTACAAGACTCCAGAGCCAAAGGACACTGCTGTAGCATTCAGGCAAGGGTCCACCTAGATTTGTCTCCTGACTCTTATAGTGGGCAACAGCAGATGCTAGAGAAAGCGTCAGAACATGGCACACATACAGGAGTATAGCTACCTGCTACACATTTCCAGCTCCCAGACAAAGAAACTCCCCCCTTACCCGGGCAAATGGAGCCATGCCAGACTTTGCATTGGAAAGAAAAAGAGATGTCTGGGTTTTTTCCTCTGCTGACAGTAAACACCAAAGGCAGCAAGATGGAAAACAATCCCAAAACAGCCAGAAAGCTTCTCAGGGTTACCCATGGAATAGAGGAAGAGAAAGTGTAACTGACAGCAAGTCACCTGCTGTGGTTTCCTGGCACTTGTCAAATGACCAGCGGACCTCCACAGCCTGCCCACGCTCCTTGATCTGCTGCTCTATCTCACGCAGCTTAGCCCGAACCTAAAAGCAAGGGACTTGTGTAAACAAAGAGATGTTTGAGGAGTCCTGTGGACAAAGCTATCAGAAAACAAAAAGCATAACAGTAACTGTACTGAAGGTTAGATTTTGCTTGTCTCCCAAGGACATGGCTGTCTTGCTCAGGGCAGAACGGGAGCAGTTATCTCCTTGGGAATGAGGAGGTACTTCCAGCTCTGCTTATCACACAACGTGAAAGGTCCTGGCAGAGCTCAGATACAGCCATTATCCTGGATCATGAGAGCTTCCTTTTTGAAGGCTGCTCACCTGCTGAGTAAAGGCTGAATTCCCTCCTGGCATGGGCAAGTTGGATGGGGCTATAGGCAGGTGGTCCAGTGGAGAGCCAGTCTTTATTCTGCTATCAGTCAGTGAGTAATGCCAGACAAGGGCACTTGGGCAACACAAAATGATACTCTGCAACACACAGAAGTCAGTTAGCATCGAGCTAAACAGCTCCAGACAACCCATTCAGGTTGCATTCATCACCCTGCCTGCATATTTACTATTAAGACAGGTTTTTGGACAGATTGTGTTCTAAGCTCTGGAAGAGTCTTTAGGCTAAAGGCCACACTAGAGCAGAAACTTCTGCTGCACTGAGTTTCTTGCCCTAGGTATGCTTACGAAGTCACAACCAGAGGCTCCACATTATCCAAAAGCAGAGCTTCCTGCTGCTTCTAACCAGAACTTACTTTCCACAGCTGACACTATCAGCACACAATCCAGCCCTTGCGGCCCAGGAGCAGTGTTTACATCACACAGCAAGGGCAGTGTGAGAAGAAACGGGAGTCAAGAGAAACTCATTCTACTCTTATGTGTAACTACAACCATGACTGCAGTCCTGATTAAAGCAAAACCATTAGATGTGCACTTCCATTGTTTCTGATCTTGTGCAGACACCCATCCAAACGTCACTGAATGATTCTTAGGATTGCACCCCTACTGCTTCTGCTCCACAAGCAGCCAGAGATGAAGGTGGACAACCAAGGCTGTTTTAAGCACTCAAACCAAAGAATCCATCATGCCTCAAGAACACCTGAGCAAAAGTTACCTATGTCCACTCTTATAAAAGCATCTTTCTGCAGCCTGACTTTACCCAGCTCCACCCTCTGAGCTTTAGGTCTGACCCTGCCTTAGCCTCATCTCCTCTCTGCAGGTCAGATTTGTGAATCTTCTATTAGAAGTCTTTTTCTTTCTTCTGAAAAAGATTAGATGATCACTAAGCAGTTGGGACTTTTGGAGCAGGCTTCCCAAACAAAGGAATTTTGTATGGGAAAAACACATGCTTTGTAACACAGAAACCCGACAGAAAAAAAAACCCAGCTTAACTGAAAATAAGAAATACCCAATAGGGATACAAAGGGGCTATTTATAACCCCCACATTGCTCCCTCACCCTTGCAGACAGATTTGTTACCTCTAGCCACCCATATCATGGAAATTCTCTTTTCCACTGTTTGAGAGCTGGCTTGCTGCTTCTTGACCCTTTCAGGGCTTCTTGATAACAAATTTCTCTGCTGAGCTGCAGATTCTCAAGCTATGTTAAACACTTCACCGCCTCCTGCTCCTTCCTGCCTTGCTCTCGTCTCCACCTCCTGCTCCATCCTGCATTCTCTGGGGTCTGCCTTAATGTGCTCCTTTCTTCTCCTGTAAAGGGTATCTCCACTTCTTCTGCAAGGACTCGCCTGACCTAGTCACTTTCCTCTTGAAGGAGCAAAGCACACCCATGAACATACACGCTGATGAGAATTCATCTACCTCCCTCTGACACAAGGACAGTAGGGACTGAATCCCACAGTGACACAACAGCACTTGCCCTTCAAACACCTACCAAGCAGACTTCAGGAGCTTTGCTCTTTTAGCACCAGTAAGGTTTAACCAATTTTAGGGATAAAGATTACAAGCTTTGAGTTGTTCTTTTTCATGGCCTGATGCCAGCCCTGAGGAGAGTGCTGTGCTTCAGCCACTCAAGGTGGGGTGGGGGTGCTGGTTTTGTGTGTGACCTGGTTGTTGGGTTGTTCTGTGGGAGTGGGATTGTCATTGTTTGTTTACAACCTAAGAAAGCACCTTTCATTCCTGTCATTATTGCCCTTCTTAGATGACAACCTGGTACTGGACCAAACAACCCTTTCTCTCCCATCCCCTCCCCTGCAAAGCTTTCCCAGACACCTGAGGAAGCTGTGACTAGAGCAAAAGGCTCCAGTCCAGCCTGGTTTTCTTATATAAGCCAGCCGAGGGTGCTGTGACAGCAAGGATGTTCTGTAAGACATCAGCAAAGATCTGGCCTGTGACAGCCCTGCTTTGAAGCTTCTGTACTCAGGAAGCTGCTGACTCAGGCTGGGACAGTTTCCTGTAATGGCACACCACACAAACTCTCCCTGCGGACCTGACTATCACCAACCACTCCCCACGCTTACCTGAAGGATGCAGCTGAGCCCATACACCACGGGCCGGTGCTGGGGGCACAGCAGTAAATCACTGAAAGGGCTGGGAGGAGGATTGACTGCAGCTGGCTGAGGGGTGGGAGTTGAAGGAAGAGCATTGCCTGCCTGGGCAGACAGTATGTGGGGTGGGTGCCCACCAGCACCATCCAGCTGCATGGCAAGCCTGCGGGTGCAGAAGTAGGCCAGACGTCTGGACAGGTACGCAGACTGCACAAACTCTGAAGAGTACTGCAGGGAAAGAGGCAAAGGGGAAAACATCCTTGTTGTAAGCAACATGAGAGAAAGCCTGGAGCGTCCCAAAGGACACGGTTGTGGCACTGCCCCGTGGAGACAGACTCCTCTGACAGCTCCTGAGCAGCAGTGATCAGCCACTGCCTGCTAGGCATCAGAAAAACCCTTTGAACGCTCCACGGCAATGACCTCAAGTATCAGAACGTAGCCACACCCAGCCAGCCCGGGGCTGCAAAGCTCTGCCCAGGACATGCTGCATCAGAAAAAGCTTCCACAGAGTGGGGTGCACTGAGTGCAGCTATCACAGCTCTGGATGGGCAGGGATTAGCAGTTACTGGTGGTGACACTAGGGTTGAGTGCTACAGGTTAGAACCAGGAAGAAAAGCCAAGGCAGATATCCTGGTGGGAGTCTGCTCTACGCCACCCAACCAGGATGAAGAGACAGAAAAAATATTCTAGTGACATCTGGCAGAAGCCTCTTGGTCGCTGGCCCCTGTTTCTTGTAGGGGACTTCCAACTTCAATGACATCTGCTGGAAAGGAAACACAGCACAGAGGAAACAGTCCTGGAGGCTCCCAGGGTTGTGCAAGAGAACCTGGCACAGCTGCTAAGAGCCAAGGAGGGAAGGTCCCTGTTGGGCCTGCTGCTTGTGAACAGAGAAGCACTGGTGGGGACTCTAAGGGCCAGGGGCTGACTGGGGCACAGCCATTAGCAAATGCAGAGCTCTCAGGTGTGGCAGAAGTGAAGAGGGGGTCAGCAGAGCTGCCCATGGCACTGTCAGTGGGCAGACTTTGGCCTGCTTCAGACACTGGTGGGCAGAGGCCCTCGGGAAGCAGCCCTGGAGGTCCAAAGACTATAGCAAGGCTTGCACCGCACAGAGGGAAGCCCCAAAGGCATAGAGACAGGCTGGCCCCATAGGCCCAGAGCTGAGTCTGGCTGAGCAGAGGTTTGGGAGCTGCCTGGGGACAAAAGGGGCCTGGGGCCATTCGGAGAAAGGGCAGCACACTGAGGAGGGCGGCAAGGCTGTCTTGAGACTGTGCAAGGGGAAATGAGAAGGGCCAAAGCCCAACTGGAAATGGATTTGTCTTCAATTGTCCAAGAGAACAGGAAATGCTTCTGCAAAACAGCTCTCATGCCTTAGGTGACAGGAAGGGGGCTGTCAGTGCTCCCGACTAAACCAGCAGCCATTCTCACCCGCAGCAGCAGGGGTAAGAGCATTTTCAGGAATTCATCCTCTCCTGACCGTATCTTCTCAAAGCACTCCAGGACCCAGGTGAGGAACTCATGTCGGTCCAGCATGCCATCCTACACACACACAAATGGACAGAGCTGAGCAAATAGCCACCAAGGAAAGCTCACTGCTTGCTTTCTAACAGTGAAAATACCTCTAGGATGCTGTACTACCCGTTCTACTGCCTCTGAGCTCAAAGCTGCATCCAGCCCTAACGGTCTACTCACAGGGAAACAAATCCATTCGCATCCACTTCCCACAGCCCTCCTCTGCTACAAAGCCACCCAGCAGCCCCAGGCAGGCTGGCTCACCTGGAACATGAACATAGCTAGCTTCTCATTGTAGTCCCACTGCTTCAAAGCTTGTTCCACCTCTTGGGGCATTGGTCCAGATGGTGAACCACAGCCCTGCCCTGGGAGCTGCCTGTAGAACTCCGCAATTTTCTGCAGCTGCTCTGACAGGTACTTAGTGATGATCTGTGTCCATTCTGGGGAAGAGGAAACAGGTCAGCAATGAGTGTAGTGGCAAACACAAGTAGGGAAGAACCAAACTGGTGCAAGGCTATAAACTCAGCAAAGTTCCTGTCATTTGAAAAGGACAGAAAGAAAAAAAGAAAAGGTAAGTGCCACAATGTTAGCTTTGCTCATGGCTTGGGGGTGGCAGGGGGAAACAGGCATGCATAAAAGCAGTGATCAAGGAGTAAAACTTCTGTGTTTGGGAAGAAAGATTCCTCAAACGTAGTTGTTGATAATCAGCAGGTGGAGGGAAGCTTTCCAGCAGGGAACAGTGCTGAGCCAGCTTGGTTTAGCATCCTCAACAACCTGACAGTAGAAATGCTGCAAACACTTCAGCTCTGAACTTGTTCCTAAGCTCTTTCAGGTGTCAGTGTAAAGCCATGATCAACACTTTCAAAATCATTGTGTTTAATAAAACCTAACTGCACAAGAGACAAACTCAACAGACGAAGTAACAGCATGATTACACTCCTCTGGGGCAATGGCAAGGCACAATATAAAGCTGGTGAAAGCAAACATTTAGAGGGTCAGCAGTAAGACAAACACCCAAAGGAACAGGAAATGGAAGAAAAGCATCTAACAAATCCATCAACCTCCAACAACAGAGCTAAGAAGCCTGCGTAGATGTTGGTGATAAACAAGATAAGATAAACAAGAAGGAACAAACTAAATCCCCAATATTTCCACAGTCTTCAGCTGCTGATTCTGCTTTTTAAAGCAGCATGGTCATAGACTCATAGAATGGTTTAGGTTGGAAGAGACCTTAAAGATCATCCAGTTCCAACCCTGCGCCATAGGCAGGGACACCTCCCACTAGATCAGGTCGCTCAAGACTTCAACCAGCCTGGCCTTGAACACATCCAGGGAGGGAGCAGCCACAACCTCCCTGGGCAACCTGTACTCTGGAGAGCACAAGATGCAAAGCATGCTAGACACAGGACCCAGTCAGACTTAAGGAAGTTGAAAACAGAGCAGCGGATCAGAGCTCTCCAGGAAATGTGTTTTACTCACTTGAGAAGAATCTAATCAGTCACTGTGAAATTGTAACACTTACAGTCTTTGTAGGATAAGAAAAACCAAGTTCTGCAGCAGAGGAGCAGAGCAGAACTTCACAGGGAGAAGCAGAGGTAGGTTCTCAGGAAGGATTGGTGACTGCTAATGGTTAATTCTCAGCAGTGTGCTCACAGGTGGGCCCTGCTGTCTTGGACAGCTATGCACACCAAAGCACTGGCATTTATAAACAGGCTTCCCAGGCTAGCTCTTGCTATTCAAGAGCAGGCTGAGGAGGAAGCATCGCCAGAGGCAGCAGCAGTGCTCCAGACAAAGGCTTACCAATGAAGGGGTCGATGACATGACGCTTCTTCACCTTGGTTTCTGTGATGGCAGCATAGTAGGCACAGGTCATTTTGATGAGCCAGGCTGCTCTCATTACTGGAACAGTGTATTTAGCCAAATAACCAAAGACTTCTTCCTTCTTGCTAAAGATGGGCACCTGTAGCAGAATTCAGGAGAGATGAAACCAAGGGTTTAGCTGGGGACTACTCCGAAGCAACCTCACGAGCTGCAGGTGCTGCAAGCTCTGCGAGAAAGGCACAAGCACTCTGTGCTCTGCCTCTCAAAACACCTGCTGCAAGAATTCACCTCTAGGCAGACACCAGCAGTGCCAGAGCTGCATTTCACTACTGACAGAACCAAAACAAAACTGAAAGAAGACAGAAAGACTCATTACATCACTGCAAATCCATGCCCTGAAATCCTGCAAACAGCTCTGAGGGTGTCCCATAGGAGGATATGAACAACTACACTAGATACAGCCTGAAGACGAAGTCAGAGACAGAGCATCCACTGCACAGGCTGCAGATCAGGCTCTTGCTATTGGAAACAAACCCCAGCATTACAGAAGCCATGACTGCAGATGTGCAAAGCAGGAAGCAGCAGATGAATAGCACATCTGTGGGGCTCCTTTCCACAGAATGCTACAGCAAGCAGAACCATGCCTGTGTTCACATGGGAACGAGACCGGCTCAGAGGACAGTTCCATTTGGTAGGCATCTCAAAGCCCCTGAACTGCCAACAGTTAACTGCTCACTTGGTATGTTTCTTAACATTCTTCCCAACTATTTTCCAGTGCCTTGAAGCCACAGGCTCCTTGCCTACCAGCAGCAGCTGCTTTTGTGTCTAGGTTCACAAAATCCGATGAAGCCCACTTGCAGGACACTAGGGGAAGGCAGTGACAGGTTCAAGCTTTCACAAAGACCCCAGGAAACTGACAGCCAACACACAAAAGAGCACACAAAGACTAAGTTTGTAAAGAGGCAGGAAAATGTGCTTATTTCTCCCACATGAGTGACTCAGAACATTAAGGACCAGCCTTTAAACTACATGCTCTGCTACCACTCAACTGGGAGCTGTGGTTTTCCACAACACATACCAGAGTGCAGAGCTCCTCATTTATAGGCTCCTCTTGCTATCTGTCCCAACCAAATGGTAGAGTAGGACTCTTCTTTCACACTCTGCAGAACTCAATGCTACCAGGGGGTATGCAGCCCTAGACCCCAGGGCAGAGAAATACTCTTGGCTGGCTGAGATCACGCTGTAATACACATGCTCTTCTCAGCTTAAAATCAGAAGTGTGGCACTGCAATGCAAGTCTGGGAACTACCTCAGTTCATTGTTTCCAGTACTTCCCACTATGACTTTTGAAAACTTGAGAAGTCCTCCACAACAGGAACAGTCCTAAGCAAAACAGACCAAAGGCAGCTCTTCTGAAAACCACCTGAACCTTACACATCAATTTGTGGTATCATACAAGCCAAAAGGCAAACCCAAACACAATCTCCACACAACAAACAAGAGAGCAGTTCTCTGAGTGGGGGCAACCACAGTCAGTGCACTACAACACCAGGATGGGCTTCTCAGGCTAAAAGTTTCCAAAGATGGAGAGAGAAAAAAAAAAATCCCAAACCTTCACCAAACGGTGAAAAACTTCTACTACATAAATACTTCAGAGGCACGCAAAGACCGAATGCTCTGCCCTGACAGGCAGCCTCTCCTGCAACACACCTTCTTAGCAAGATGAGTGAGGGGCTTAGTTCCAGCCAGATCTGTGAACCAGTTGTTTATGGCACTCTGGGAGCGTGCTGTCACCAGCCAAAAGTTATCCTTCTGATTGACCTGAGGTTTCCGTCTCCCCGTGTCGGGCAGGGTGTTGCACCGCAGCTTCTCCGCAATGATACTGCTGAAATTTGAACTGATCTGGAAAACACAGAACAAAAGGCACAAATCGCATTGCACAGGTCAAAGAGCTATTCCATGTGCTTTAAAAGGTGGCTCTGGTTGAGTCTCCATGGCATCAACTTTTGGAACAGAAAAAAAATCTGCCAGTAACTCCTTTTGTTATACTTGCGAAGGGAAAGCTTCCAGACAACTCGTACAGTAACCAAGCAGGCACTGGAGCTGAGACTGACACAACTCTCTAGAAACACCTGTCAAACTAGGGAGAAGGCTTCTTGGACAGATATCAGCCAAGGAAAATGAATATACTGTGTTTACTGATCACCTTCCATCCCAGGTCCTCTTGTCAGGGAGGGCAAGAAGGTAACAGTTTGATTTTACAGACTGGAGAAACAGAGCTGACCCTTGTTATATAACTCCCCTGTTTAAAATGCCAGATGGTTCAAGAAATCTTACTTCTCTTCCACTGGGGCCAGCATGTAACCACACCAATAAGAAGAAGCTTCCCACTTCTGGCATCTTACTCTTCTGCTTTAATTGCAGAATATAAGGACACTGGTTTAACAGTTACAGATCTGTCCTTAAGACGGTGGGATACAGTTCCAAACAAAACATAGAATGGTTTAGGCTGGAAGGGACCTCAAAGCTCATCCATCATAGGCAAGGACACCTCTCACTGTAACACGTCGCTCAAGGCCTCATCCAAATGCAGAACCTTGATTCTATCAGGACAGAGAGTTAGGTCCTAAAACACCCATCCCTAAAAGGGATGAGTCTCCTGGGTCTCCTGATGCTGGCCACGGAGAAGTAAAGAGATGCAGGACTGTCCAGTACCCAGCAGCCTGTCCTTAGGAGCAACGAGCCCTGTCAAACCCCCACAGCTTCCCGATGGATCTCACCTTCGCTGGGTTGAAATTGACATTTTTGGCACTGCCGTGCTCGTCCCCAGAGACCGCCGGCTGGTTATTGAAGCCTTGCTTGACGTTCAGAGCAGTCAGCTCATCCTGCGAGGGAAGGACGATCAGAAGGGCCCGGCAAGGCCCCTCGACGACAAACGCCCGCAGACTCTGTGCCCGCCGCGGATGCTCAGCCAGCATGGGCACAGGGCAGGGTGAGGGCCCGGTGGGTCCGGCAGGCCTCCCCCAGGCCCTCGGTGCCCCAGGCCAGTGCTGAGACAGAAACCGCGGGTCCCTCGGACAGGCCCTTCACTCACGACACAGGGACCCGGCCGGACAGGCTCCCTTACGCCCAGCCGCAGGGCGCACGCAGGGCTCCCTAACCCTACCCCGGAAGGTCCCAGTGCCCCTCGGGGCCTCCTCAGGGCCAGCCCCAAAGCCGCGGCCCGGCACCCCAGGTACCCTCACAAACCCAGACCACGCACCTCCTTCTGCTTGGGGTCCTGCGGATAAACATCGGGCGGGCCGAGGCGCGGGCGCTTAAGCGGGCGGTGCTCGTAGCTGAGGACACCGAAAGCCGCCATCCCGAGCCGGCCGGCGGGCGGAGGCGGCCGGGCCACAACAAGGGCCGCCGGAGCCACCCGCGCCTGCGCCCTGCGCCGGGACCGCCCGAGCGCCCACGGAGAGGCCCGAGCGACACGGCGTTGGCACGGGCGCCGCCGAGGGAAACCGGAGCTTCCCGAAACCAGAACGAAGGAAAACGGAGACGCCCGAGCGGTGCCGAGGAGAGCCCGAGCCTGCACCGAGAAGAGGCGGAAAGTGCCGAAGATTGAAAGTGCTGTCTGGCGCCCCCTGGCGGAAGCGCTGCGCCGGCGGCGCGACAGGTCCAGGTCACGTGACACGCGGACACCCAAACACCGTCTGCGTCCTCCCGGCTGCCTTCACCCTGACCCCCGCCACTGCCCCGCAGCCCCAGGTCCCTCAGCCTCTCCTCCCCAGCCAGTGCTGCAGTCCCCTCAGCATCCTCACAGCCCTCCCCTGGA
>VWZI01013030.1:1003118-1014367 GCA_013396835.1 Psilopogon haemacephalus | reverse complement strand
CCCGCCTTCGCCCTGACCCCCGCCACTGCCTTGTGGTCCCCCACCTCCGTCTGCCTTCGTCTTGACCCCAAGCACTGCCTCGCACCCCTCTGCTGCCTTCACCCTTGCCCTCTGGATTGCCCTGTTGCTGCCTGCCCCGGGCTGTGCTCACTGTTACTCTGGCACTGCATCACAGCCCCTTCCCTTCCTGTCTGCCTTCATCCTTACCCCAGTAGTACCCTGCAGCCCTTACCCCCAGTACTGCCCAGCACCCCATTGCACCTGGCTGCCCTCACCGTTACTTCTGGAACTGCCCTGAATCCCATTGCCCTTGCTGCCCCAGCTGTCTTGGACACCTCTCCCTGTGCCAAATGGTCACCATCCACCTGACCCCACCCTCATCGCTGCCATCACTGCTGGCACCATCACTAACCTCTATGAACACCTCCCATAACTGACCTCTGGTCCCTATATATGCCCACAGGAGCCCCTTTGTGACTTTCTCCCCATAGCTGCTGCCCAGGACAGCCTCAGTGCTTACCAGTTCTGTCCAGGACTACCACAGTGGTTCTCAGTTCTGCCCAAGGCTGCCCCAATTCTGCCCAGGACTGCCCCAGCAGTTCCCAGTTCTGCCCAGAACTGCCCCAGCAGTTCCCAGTTCTGCCCAGGACTGCCCCAGTGATTTCCAGTTCTGCCCAGGACTGCCTCAGCGATTCCCAGTTCTGCCCAGAACTGCCCCAGCAGTTCCCAGTTCTGCCCAGGACTGCCCCAGTGATTTCCAGTTCTGCCCAGGATTGCCCCAGCGGTTCCCAGTTCTGCCCAGGACTGCCCCAGTGATTTCCAGTTCTGCCCAGGACTGCCTCAGCGATTCCCAGTTCTGCCCAGAACTGCCCCAGCAGTTCCCAGTTCTGCCCAGGACTGCCCCAGTGATTTCCAGTTCTGCCCAGGATTGCCCCAGCGGTTCCCAGTTCTGCCCAGGACTGCCCCAGTGATTTCCAGTTCTGCCCAGGACTGCCTCAGCGATTCCCAGTTCTGCCCAGAACTGCCCCAGCAGTTCCCAGTTCTGCCCAGGACTGCCCCAGTGATTTCCAGTTCTGCCCAGGATTGCCCCAGCGGTTCCCAGTTCTGCCCAGGACTGCCCCAGTGATTCCCAGTTCTGCCCAGGACTGCCCCAGCGATTCCCAGTTCTGCCCAGGACTGCCCCAGTGATTCCCAGTTCTGCCCAGGACTGCCCCAGTGATTCCCAGTTCTGCCCAGGACTGCCCCAGTGATTCCCAGTTCTGCCCAGGACTGCCCCAGCGGTTCCCAGTTCTGCCCAGGACTGCCCCAGTGATTTCCAGTTCTGCCCAGGACTGCCCCAGTGATTCCCAGTTCTGGAGCAGGGGAAGGGAAGGCAGTGAGGGTTGGAGGGGCGAGTGCCTGGGCCTGGGCAGGAAGGGTGGGGGTGTCCCGTGGGGTGAGCTGCGGGACGCTGTTGGAGTGGGGCCCTGGCATGGTGACCCCCGTCCCTGCTGCAGCGACCCCCGGGCTCGGTGCGGGCTGAGGCCGTGCTGGCAGGCGGTGCTGCAGGCAGGAAGCAGCGCGGTGCGGAAGTGGGGGGCTGTGCGCACAGACTGCTGCCTGGGCTTTGTAGCTCGCCCCGCCATGGCGCTGCCCACCACCTTCCTCGCACCTGTCCTCCTCCTCCTCCTCCTCCTCTGCCGGCTGGGCCCCTACCTCGTCGCGGCCCACAGCCCCCCAGGTAAGGAGGAACGTGGGCCCCAAGGAAGGCAGTATGGCACCGTGCCCCGTGGGTGGTAGGGATGGAGGCTGTCGCTCCTCGCTGATGGCAGGCGAGGATAGGTCGTGGGGCTGCCAGCTGGCAAGTTGTTGGGGCGTGTGCCAGAAAACCCTTGGCTGCCGATATGACTTGGGACCCCCAGCACCTGCCAGGACAGACCAGCTGTGCCAGGGAGCCCTGCTGAGTGTCTTTGCTCCTGCCTCAGCACCAGAGCATCGCTGGCAGCATGGCCCCCCGTGGCTCTACTGGCCCCACAGTGCTGCCAGGAAGGCCCCTGGCCATAGGGGTCTCCTGTGGTGGGCTGGGGCAGGGGGGAGCCCCAGGATGGTGTGTGCAGATGCTATCAGCCCCAGGCAGCAGCCAGGAAGGGCAGCAGCCAGCAGAGCTGCGCCATCTGCTCTTGCTATCACAGTCACATCAGCAGTGCTGTGTGCAGGTGAATGGCAGGGGACAGGGCACAGTGGCTCCACTTTCCACCTGGAGTTCTCACCCCAACTGTCGTTTCCTGAGGAAAAAAAAAAAAACAATGCTTTTAGCTGGCTGTCAGTAAAGCATCAGCTCCTCTGTACCCCTGGGCTTCCTGGGCTGCCAGGAAGATGCTGCCCTCTCCATGTGTGGAGCAGCCAGAGTGCAGAACTGGTTTGCTCTGCTGTGTTCTGTTACAACCCAAGGAAGCCTCCACAGTGCTGGCTGGAGGGTTTGAACCATGGAAGGGACCAGATGTCCTACTGCCTGATTTTCAGGGAGAGAAAATCCCATTTTCTGAACTGACACCTGCAAGATCTCTGCAAGGCACCTCAGTCCATCTGAGGACCTCACCCTGCAGTGATCCATGCCTCCAGCCACCAGAGTGGACAGAGGTATGATAATTGATGTGGTGACTGGTACCGCCCTGGTGGCCCTGCAGTACTCAGCCAGCTCAGGATGTGGCCTCCATCTGCGTGGGCAGGACCAGAGCTGGCACAGCATGGCAGAAAGAGGGGGCAGAGAAGCCAGCGTGGGTGCCTGGAGCAGCTGCTCAGCCCCCCGGGGCTCGACAGTGCTTCCTACAGAGCCCAGACTGCTGAGGTTCAGCCTCTGGCCCCATGGCAGAGTGGCTGCTCTGGAAAGCAACAGCCCAGCATAGCCCCCATCACCCAGACACAGGGGCACCTGCAAGCACCCAAAAGGGTAACAGTGAAGGGAATTTAGCCAGAATGGAGACATCTGGCACAAATTCTGCAAAACTTCCACTTTTCTGGTGGGACAAGCAAAGAGGTGGTAAGGAGGGGTTTCCATCCTGCCCCACAGTACCGGGGGCTGTAAACAGCAGCCATGGGGTGACGAAGTGGAGCAGAAATCCGAGTGAAACACCACAGCCGCGGCAGGAGGTGCCTGCAGCACGGCCGCAGGTGGCACAGCTGCTGGGGCAGCAGCAGCAGCAGCGCTCCGAAGGAAGCAGTGAGGCTGCTCACAGCCCATGCGGCACCAACACAGCATGTGCCGCGGTGGGGAGGGGGCCGGCATGGCAGGCAGGCGGCACCGCAGCTCCGGCAAGAAGAGCTGGGCTCACGCAGAGGAAGGTGACGGGGACACCTGGACACTGGTGCAGCCACCCACCACCGTGGTGCCCGCTGCTGTCTGTCTCTTGCAGGAGTGGACTGTGTCGTGTTCAACGAGGATTACATGACCTGCACATGGGGGAGCAGAGAGAGACTCAAAGCCAACTACTCACTCTACTACTGGTAGGTGGTGCCCTTTCCCCAGAGCCCAGCCCCACAGCAGCATCCCGCAGAGGGGCCCTGCATGGGAGGGTGCTGTCTGCATTGCTGGTCTCAACCTGCTGCTGTTCCCCAAGCCTGGAGGAGAAGAGTCTCTGACTCCAGGGATGTGCTGGGGACGAGGTTCCTGGAGAGGGCTGGGTGGGGTGTAAGTAGTCTCAGGGAGCCTTGTTAACCTGCTGTGGCATAGGTATGAGAACAGTTTGCCCGTGGTGGAGTGCAAGCAGTACCTGCAGGACCAGGGCATTCGTGTTGGTTGCCACTTCAACGAGAGCGAGATCCTCCAGTTCAAGCATTTCCACGTCCTCGTCAATGCCAGCCTCGATGGCAGGATCCTGCAGATTCCCAGCAAGATCATGGAGCTGCAAAATCTGGGTATGGAGCAGTGAGAGGCACCCGCTCTGTGGAGCTGCTGTGTGGCAGCATCAGGGCTGTGGGTCCCCGGGGCTGTCACATCACACCCTGGCTGGCAGTAGGGCCACCAGGGCATGAGGACAGCACTCACTGGGAATCGCCTGTTGCTTGAAGTGAAACCAGGGGTGCCTGTGAACCTGACCATCCGCAACATGAGTGGCAACCAGCTAGAGCTGACCTGGACCTCTCCATACAGGAGAGCTCACTGCCTGGAGCATGCTGTCAAGTACAGAAGCAACAAGGACACCAGCTGGACGGTGAGAGGCACCTGGGCACAGCACCCCCACAGCTGTGCCTAAAAAGGAGCTATGCAGCAGCATCCCTGGCAGTGCAGGCTTTCATCACATGGCCCACATTCTCCTGCAGGAGCATCGGGTGAAAGGAGAGATCTTCTCCTTCCCCAGTGTGGACTACGAGAAGTACTACATTTTCTACGTGCGCAGCAAGATCAACAACCTCTGTGGTAACACCCAGCTCTGGAGCGAGTGGAGTGTCCCTGTGGTCTGGGGCAGCAACTTCACCACCAAAGGTAGGCCCTGGGGGCTGTGGCAGGACAGGATGGGCTGGGGAACCATGGGGCTCAATAGGCCAGAGACAGCTGGACAAGTGGAAAAGTGGCCTGAGGCAGCAGCTGGAGGGACAAGACCCACATGGGCATCTGTGGTGCAGGCAGTGCATCCACCACTGCATCCTTTGCACTTCTGAAACCCAAATATCCCCTACCAGTGGGACCTGATGGCTTTTACCAGGGGTTTCTTAGCCCTGGAGGGCTGCTCTCACATAGCTGACCAGTTGAGCTGACAGCGTGGCAGGTTTTGGGGATGGGTCCCTTCTTATCTTCCACTCACAGCTGAGCCCTGTCATGGACAATGCTGAGCTCTCAAGGCCACCCATGAAGGGCCACTGGCATGTCCACCCCACTGCTGTGGTGGTGCCCCAGCCAAGGGTCTGTCACTCTGGCTCTTTCCAGGCATGGCAGAGGAGCAGCTGCACTTCTGGATCCACACGGTCCTGATCCCCATTGCCTCCTGCCTGCTTTTGCTGGTCCTTGTGGTCCTGCTGGTGCGCATGGAAAGGTGAGTGTGGAGAGCTGGCGGTGGGCAGCGGCACCGGGCTCGTCCCCTCTGACACATCTCTCCTGTGCAGGGTGTGGGTCATCCTCATGCCCCGAATCCCCAACCCTAGCAAGAAATTTGATGAGCTCTTCATCACCCATAACGGCAACTTCCAGGTAAGGCTGCTGAGGGCAGCCCTGCCCTGGGGCTGACACCTGGCTCCACAGGGTTGGCAGTGGGCTCTGTGGTGGCTCCTCTGACCCTGCTCTGCTCCCTGCAGGAATGGGCTGGGGTCCCTAAAGACATCGTGGAGAGTTTCAAACCCGACTACAGCGAGAACATCTGCTATGTGAGCGAGCTGTCCCCCAAGGAGAGCTGCGAGCCCTTCTGGGAGAACAGCAACCACTCGCTGCCAGTGCTGCCGGGGGCTCTGGCTGCCCCCCGAGAGCACAGCCCCTACAACAGCAGCTACATGGAAATGTGACCCCCGCGCCGCTGCACCCCTGCGCCCCACGCGCTTTGCACCCCTGCTGCCTGAAACCTCGCTGCCCTCTGGGCCTCGGTCCCTCCTCCCACCCCAGCCCTGCTCTGCCACGCCACGGCGGCTGTGCTGCAGCCTGCTGGGTGCACTGCAGGGTGCACTGTGCGCTGCAATGGGGGCACTGCTCAGTGCCTGTGCTGCCCTGGGTGCATGACTCGTTGCATGCACCTGATGCGTTGGGTCCAGTGGTTGCTGCTCTGGGCGTGTTGCAGCACACTGGGCACGGGGCCCGATGGCTGACCGGGTGATAGAAATAAATCTACTGTTTGGATTTCTGTGTGGCTGTCTCTGTGTCCCACCTATGCTAGCACACACACCACTGTGCCACTCCCCACCCCGAGGGCTGCCGCCCTGGGGACACAGAACAAGTCCAGCTGTCCCTCAGGGGTCTTGCCACTCCTTCACCACCCCAGCTTTCCTGCTGCAGTAAAGCTCTGAGGCACCAGGGCTTCAGCTGGGCTTATCTGTCAGGGGCAGTGCTGGCAGAGCCTGGGCCACCTCTGACCCCCACAATGCAGCGGGGTGAGGTCCAGCCCCACCTCCTGGGTTCACAGCAGCAGCACTTTCATTTATACAGAGCATAAGGGTGGGTATCCTCCTGGTCATCCCCTGGGTGCTGTTACCCAGGCACAGGGTGGAATGCACTGCGCCTTCACTGGGTGCCACTCTCAGCGCCTGGGCTCTGCCAGGGCCCACTGCTGCCCTCAGCCACCACTGCTGTCCCTGCAGACAACCAAAGCTTTCTAGCCAGCACCAGCTGTGCCATCCTGCATCTTCTTCCCTTCATGAGGAGGATGGTGGGGGTCCCTGACACCAGTGAGCCCTGGCTGTGGGGCTGCAGCTCTCCCTTTGCCCTGGCTGAGAGGTCCCCAGCTCACCACGTGGGCAGCCCACAGCCCCCCTCCAGATTTTCTAGATGTCATTGACCTGTGGGATGATCTGGGTACCCCTAAGCTGCTGTTACAGTTGACCAGCCTGAGTGAGAAGGCCAACAATTTCCCCAGGCTCATGGCACCTACTGTGTAGTGTGTGCAGCCTTGGCTGCGGCTATCCCTGGGCAAGGTGGAAGGGTGGCAGCTGAAGGAGGGGATGAGGACAGTGACACGCCGGCGTCACTGACCGAGCCACCACTACCGCCACAGCCGTGGTCTTGCCTTGCAGGGGGACGGAGCTCTGGCAGGTGGAACGGTTCACATTGATCGGAGGGGAGGGCGAGCTGGGCCCCCCCAGCCCTTCTGCCATGGCTTCTGGTCGCAGGCCACAGGAACTGCCGAACTTCTCCATCTTCCTGTGAGAGGTCTGTGCTGCCAGGGTCCAGGGCAGCTGCGGACACATGAAACTCCTCATGGGAAAGGAGGCAGCAGGAGGGGAGCGATGCTCTCCCATGCCCAGATCTTCGAGTGGGAACAGAAAAGGAGGAGGGTTACGGCCGGGAAGGGTGTGGAAGGGGCACCGGAGGCGATGAGAGATGCTGAGGAGACAAGGCCGGGGGGATGTGGCTGGTGATAACAGCAGGAGGCAGCCTGGGCTGAGCAGGCGGGCGGAAGCCGAAGGAGGGGACGAGGACAGGGGAACACAAGGAGAGGGGGACACAAAGACAGGGGGACACCAGGAGAGGGGAAAACAAAGACGGGGACACGGGGGCATGCCTGGAGCCCGGCCCCAGTGCGCCCCCGAGCGGCTGTCCGGGGCAGGAGCTGCCTCTGCGCCTGACGGACAGAAAATTTTCCACCTGCCCACGTGGTGCGTGGGGTCCCGCCCCCTCGCGGCCCATAGGGGGCGCGGCGCCGGCAGCCTTGCCCCCTCGATTGGTGGAGACGAAGCGGGGGACACGCCCCCCCACGGCTGTGATTGGTGAAAGGGAAGCGGTGGCCCCGGTCCCTCACGACGCTGATTGGTAATAGGGAAGCCGTGGCCCCGCCTCTTCACAGCGGTGATTGATGGAAGGGAAGCGGTGACCCCGCCCCCGCGGTGCCCGGCTCAGCGCTGCCGGCAGCCGGGACGGGGCAAGAGGAGGCGGGCGGCAGTGACCGGTGCCGGTCACTGGCGCTGCAGACGGCACCGGCTCAACATGATCGTGTGTCCCCAGAGCGTACAGCATCCCCGAGGAAGTCGGTGCCAGCGGCTGCCGGGACAGGTAGGACCAGACCCGCCCCGCGGCACCGGAGCCCGTACCGGAGCACTGGACTCAGCCCTGCTCGCCACCTCCTGCCCGGCGCGGCTGTGGGGCCAGCGCGGTCTAATCTCCCGATACAGTGACCGGCAGCCCGGCAGCAATGCCATTGCAGCGGCGCCGTCCCCGTCCCCTTTGTGCGGGATGCGGGAGGCGCCGTGCCTCCATCACTGCCAATCAAACTTGTTTTTCTCTCTCCGCCTGCACTGCCCGCAGCGTGCACCGGGGGCGCTGCCGCCGCTCGCACAATGAGCCCCGGTTACCGGTTACCGGCTGCCGACGCTGGGCCTCGCACCGCAGGCACTTATCGCTTCCCCCGTCCTCTCGAGAGCTGGGGCAAGGGACCGGACGAAAGGTGTTGTCCGCGCCCCCAGCGAGCATCACCGGCGGGGCCGCTGGCACCGCCGGAGCTGTGGTCTCGTCTTAGGAGGGAGGAGGGGATCACACCACTGAGCCTTGCCCGGTCGAGATTGAGGCGGGGGTCCCCCAGTTCTTCTCCCATCGCCCCAGGCACCCCCGGACTTGCTGGGGTGGCAGGTCACTGGAGCGGCCGAGCGTCTCCATCGTTCTGCCTGCTTTACATCCAAACTGCTGCTCGGCGATTGGCTGCCAGGACAGCGCCAGGCAAAGCTCCCCAACAGCCCCTGCCCGGGCAGGGAGGGGGAGCGGTCGGGGGGTGCTTGCTGTGGACACATGAAACCCCTCCTGGGAAGGGAGGCAGCAGGAGGGTCAGATTCTCCCCCGTTGCCAGGTCTTTGAGTGGGTGCAGGGAAAGAGGAAGGTTGTGGCCGGGAAGGGTGAGGAAGGTGGCACCGGGGGTGACGAGAGAGGGAGGTGAGGTTGGGCGGGGGATGCGGCTGGTGGTGACATCAGGAAGCACCCTGAGCTGAGCCGGTACAATGGGGAGCAGGCAGGGGTGCCCAGCTGGGTGATGAGCATAGAGGTGAGGAATTGCCCTGCCCCTTCCCTTTAGCCTCCCCTTCCAACTCATGTCTGCCTGGGACCTCCAGCTGTCATCACCTCGAGGAGAGTGAGAACTGGTGGCCTGGAGACTTAACCCTGGGCTCCCACACAGCTCATCACTGGGGACCATATTCCCCTGGTGGGAGTGGAAGGGTCCCCAGCTCCTCCACCTCTGCCCACCAGGAGGAAGACCAGCAGCTGTAGACCCAGGGGTGTCCTCAGGGCAGTCATTTCCCTTAGCAAAGAGACTCTGGCATACTTCTGCAGGTTACTTCTGGTTTGCACCTTCTCCCAAGGGACAGAGAAGTCCTTGCTCTCCATAACTCCCCAATTCACTGCATGCTTTGAGGTTTTTTTTTTTACTTGCTTGGCCAAAAGTGAAGAGGAAGCTCCAAGTGGCACAAAGCACATCTGATAGCTGAGCCACAGTGCTTTTGTCACAAATGCAGGGCAGCAGAAAACTGCCAGAGCTGCTTCCCTGTGCTGCTTGTGTGAGTGCAGCTGCTCCATGCAGCTGTGTGGCTCAGTCCCTCTCTGCCACTCCCCTTACCCTGGGGTGCTCCACGCCATGCCCCTTGGCTCTACTATCTTTGGTGCTGCCTTGACCCTCTGGGTAATCCCATGGCAGCATGTCAAGCTGCTGCTGAGATGAAGGCCCCATGTAGCTCCCTGATTGGCAGGATAGCTGTAGGCAAGGTGAGGACACACATAGAGCTTTCAGGGCCCTAACCAGGAACTCTGATGCCCTGTGGAGGGGCATTGGGGTTCCTGGTCAGGGCTTTGAAGGCTCTGTTTGTGTCCTACCAGCAAAGAACATGTAGCCATGCTGGGGCTGATTTACAGATGTGCTTCTGGTTTGCTGCTGTGTCACCACGGGCACTGTGCCTCAGTCACCAGCCTTTGGCAGAGGGCACTGGAGAGACAGGTGGGAGGGTCAGTGTGGCGGATTGCTCCCAGGTGAGATTTTGGTTGGAGCCCCAGGTGGGAGGTGCACCCTCTGCATCTGCTGCCTGGGCTGCTGCATGTGAGCGGGTGCCATGGCTTTCTGTGTGCTTGGAGTTGGCATCTGCTGCACCCATGGCTCAGTGCAGGTGAGCTGCAGGTGCAGAACCCACTACTGGGTAGGAGGTGTGGCACCAGGGCTGTTGGGGCAGGAGCTGCCTGGGTGGCATTGGCACATCCCCACCCTCTGGTGCCACCACCCTCTCAGGAGGGATGGGGGCAGTGTGGCTCGTGGCTGTGTTTGGCTGGGGTGGGTATGTAAGGACCTCCCTCAGCAAGCTACCTGTCTTTCCACCACTGCACAAACCTGGCACCAGCCATGCCACTGAACCTCCTTGGGCAGCGTGTGGAGAGACCTCTGATACCTTTGTGTGCTCCCACCCATGTGGTGGGTAGCAGAACATCTTCTGACCCTTGGCTTGCTGGGGCAGAAGTTTGGGAGCAGCTCAGCTGGCACCACAGCTCTTCTCCTGTCCCAGTGCTGGGTGGGAGGCCTCAGTGCTGGTGGTGCAGGGCTCAGGAGATAAGGCTGATGGGCTGCTCCATTTTGGAAGGTCTTCCACCTGTCACTTTTCTCCTGCTCTGACCTGGCATGTATCACTATGGCTGCAAGGAATTCTACTCTGCCCTTTGCTTCTGCCTTCCAGGCAATGCCGTCTCCCAGACAGAGACCAACCTGTGCTTCTTGCAGCCTGTCCTTCCGCTAGCAGTGGCCCCACTGAGCAGTGCTCTCCCCAGCTCTCTGATGGTGTCCCCCTGGGGGCGCCAAGCTGGGAGAGTGGATCCCAGCCCTCACGGAGCCCGGGCTTGGCTGGGCTGTTGCAGCAGGGGGTGCCCTAGGAGAGCTCAGCAGAGCCTGTTCCCTACAGGTGGTGAAGATGTCCAGCAGCGACCCCGAGCGCCCCCAGCTGCTGTTTGTGAAGGTGCTGGCGAACCGGGGGCGGCTGGAGGCGGTGACCCAGCAGATGGGCTACCACCCGCAGTACCTGGACAGCTTCCTCAAGACGCAGCACTACCTGATGCACATGGACGGGCCGCTGCCCTTTGACTGCCGCCACTACATTGCCATCATGGTGAGCTGCCGAGGGGCTCCTCGCTGCCCCTCCGCCAGGCAGCTCGTGCCACGGGCCCAAAGTGTGAGATAGTGGAGGGGGGGTGCGAGGTGGGTGCTGGCACCCGGGACCCCTGCCCTGCGAGGGGGCTTAGGGTTAGCCCAGCATGGGGGTGCTGACACAGTGCCCCTGCGGGTTTAGGGTTAGCCCAGCATGAGGGTGCTGACAGTGCCCTTGCGGGTTCAGGGTTAGCCCAGCGTGGGGGTGCTGACACAGTGCCCCTGCGGGTTTAGGGTTAGCCCAGCATGAGGGTGCTGACAGTGCCCCTGCGGGTTCAGGGTTAGCCCAGCATGAGGGTGCTGACAGTGCCCTTGCGGGTTCAGGGTTAGCCCAGCCTGGGGGTGCTGACAGTGCCCTTGCGGGTTCAGGGTTAGCCCAGCATGGGGGTGCTGACAGTGCCCTTGCGGGTTCAGGGTTAGCCCAGCATGGGGGTGCTGACAGTGCCCTTGCGGGTTCAGGGTTAGCCCAGC
>VWZI01013030.1:974539-1002914 GCA_013396835.1 Psilopogon haemacephalus | reverse complement strand
GTGCTGACAGTGCCCTTGGGGGCTTAGGGTTAGCCCAGCCTGGGGGTGCTGACAGTGCCCTTGCGGGTTCAGGGTTAGCCCAGCATGGGGGTGCTGACAGTGCCCT
This sequence comes from Psilopogon haemacephalus, assembly GCA_013396835.1. Taxonomy (NCBI): domain Eukaryota; kingdom Metazoa; phylum Chordata; class Aves; order Piciformes; family Megalaimidae; genus Psilopogon; species Psilopogon haemacephalus. The sequence continues at coordinate 1,002,808 of VWZI01013030.1, read as the reverse complement.
TGCGGGTTCAGGGTTAGCCCAGCATGGGGGTGCTGACAGTGCCCTTGCGGGTTCAGGGTTAGCCCAGCATCGGGGTGCTGACATGGTGCCCTTGCAGGCAGCTGCCCGGCACCACTGCCGCTACCTGGTGAACCTGCATGTGCTGCAGTTCCTGCAGGCGGGGGGCGATCCCCAGTGGCTGCGTGGCCTCGACTACATCCCCCCCAAACTCCGCAACCTCAACGAGATCAACAAGATCCTGGCACACCGGCCGTGGCTCATCACCAAGGAGCACATTGAGGTATTGGAGGGGGCTTTATCGGCCAGGGGCAGGGTGGCAGCGGGGGACGACAGCATGCCCGGGGGCTGCTGGCAGCCTGCCTGCGTGACGCCCCTGTCCGTCTATGTCCTGCAGAAGCTGCTGAAGATCAGCGAGTGGAGCTGGTCGCTGGCAGAGCTGGTGCACGCTGTTGTCCTGCTGGCGCACTGCCACGCCCTGGCCAGCTTTGTCTTCGGCTGCGGCTGTGAGCAGGACGAGGGGCTGGGGGGCCGAGGCTCACTGAAGGCCTTGTCCCCTGGGAACCAGTGCTTCTGTGAAGCCACCGCCGGCAACGGCTGCGGCCAGGAGCTGCTGCGCATCAACCGCAAGCGGGTAAGCCTCTGAGGGTGGCTCTGCAGGGGGACAGGGATGTGGCTGCAACTGCTGCCCTCACCTCTGAACATGTCTGTGCAGTCCCTGGACTCCTGCATGGAGCTGGATTCTCTGCGGGAACGCATGCAGCGGATCCATGTGGAGACCGACGGCAGGGAGGAGATGAGGCTGCTGCAGCAGGACCGGGAGGAAGGTAAGGGGTAGGGATGGAGGTGGGTGAGCAGGATGGGAGTACCTGGATGTTGCTTCCCCTGTGTCTGTACTTACATCTTCTGTGATGTACACTTTGAAGAGGGGCTTCTGGGATGCTGGTGGGGAGGGAAGAAGGCAGTGGTGCTTTCTGAGGAAGAACAGAAACGCCCAAATTTTGATGCTTGCTGCAGCTGGGAACAGGGCAGCTGTGCCTCACCTTGACTCATCTGCAGGGCTCTCCCCTCCAGCTGATCCCGATGGGGAAGTCACCGGTGCCACCAATCTTGCATGCTACATGCAGGACCCTGACTTTGGATACCAGGACTTTGCGCGGCGTGACGAGAATCAGACGCAGGTATTCAGAGTCCAGGTGAGGTTCCTGCTCTCCCGGTGGGCAGCAGCCCAGCCTGCCACCTCTCCTCTCCTATTTGCTCCTGGTGGAGAGTAAACAGTCATGTGGGGTTCCTTGCAGCCCAGACATGGTCCAGCTGCTTTTGCAAAACATCTGAGCAGGAGAGGGCACCTGCCTCACTAAGCCTGGGGAGAGGGAGGTGACCTGTGACTTCTGTTCTCAGTGGTTGCTGATTTCTTCACATTGCCCTCATGGAAGCAAGGGTCAAAAGCATTCAGAAGCTGGCTGATGTGGGATACTGTGATTGGTGGCAGAGCTGCCCCCAGACCAAACATTTGGAACTCTGCTGTGTCCCAGATTCTCCATTCTCTGGACCCCTTTTTGCAGTTGCAGAAGCCTCTTTGTGTGCTCAACAGGATTACTCCTGGGAGGACCATGGCTTCTCACTGGTCAACAGGCTCTACTCTGACATCGGGCATCTCCTAGATGAGAAGTTTCGGATGGTGGATGGCCTGCAAAGCACGGCCATGGCCAAGAGGCAGGGCTGTGAACCCTCTGTCTTCAAGCGGGGCATCTGGAACTACATCCACTGCATGTTTGGCATTAGGTAGGGAAACAGCCCCATGGGGCGGGGAGGGGGAAACCAAAGGTGACATGAGTGGGGGAAGGGTGGGAGGCACTTGGGCTGTCTTGCAAATGGAAAAGAATCACAGAATGGTCTGGGTTGGAAGGGACCTCCAAAGCTCATCCAGTCCAACCTCCCTGCAATCGGCAGGGACCTCCTCCACTATATCAGATTGCTCAGAGCCCTTTCCAGCCTCACTTCGAATATCTCCAGGGATGGGGCCTCAACCACTTCCCTGGGCAACCTGTTCCAGTGTTCCAGCACCCTCCTGGTGCAGAACTTGTTCCTCACATCCAATCTCAATCTGCTCTGCTCTCATTTCAAACCATTGCCCCTTGTCCCGTCACTGCAGGCCTTTGCAAACAGTCTCTGTGCAGTTTTCTTGTAAGCCCCCTTCAGGTACTGGAAGGCTGCTCTATAGTCTGCCCGGAGCCTTCTCTTCTCCAGGCTGAACAAGCCCAGCTGTGTGCATGGCCTGCCTGGCTGTTGGGTCAGCCTTGCTGGCTGTGCTCCCTGTGCAGCTGTGCCGTGCCCTGGGCAGAGCCCGCCCGGGGCGCTCTGCAGGGCCGCGGTGCTGGCTGTGACTGGCGGTGGTGCTGGCAGGTACGATGACTACGACTACGCGGAGGTGAACCAGCTGCTGGAGAGAGTGCTCAAGGTGTACATCAAAACAGTCACCTGCTACCCAGAGAAGACCAACGCGGAGATGTTCGACAGGTTCTGGAAGCAGTTCAAGCACAGTGAAAAGGTAGGACAGGCACTGCTCGTGCTGCGGCCAGGAGCGGGAAGGGGCCGTGGGCTGGGCTGCTCCGGAGAGGTTGGGGGTACAGGAAACCTTTGAGCCACCAAACGACTTTGAGGTAGGCAGGGGGGAAATGGAAACTGGCTGCTGGTAAGGAGTTTGGCTTAGCGTGGCATGGGGGTGGCCACAGCGTGGTCAGCACAGGGCCCACTGGCAGCATGGGGATCTCCCAGGCCATTATATAGCACAGCAGTGGATGCCTCCAGGTGAACTTTTGGTCCAGCTGGAACTCATAGCGGTGGCTGCTGTGGATGGCAGGGACTCTGCCAGTGCCAACCACAGCCTGGTGGCATGATGATGCTAAGTGCCCCTAACACAAGGCTCTGGGAGGCAGTCATAGGACTGGGAAGAGGGGGAAAGGGCATCTGCCTGTGCTGGAAAAGCTGGTGGCATTTTTTTCCCATGCTAGCGTGGGTGCTTGCTTGCCCCACCGCTGGCAGCATCCTGCAGCTGCCTGAACCTCTCCTGCTTCTCCATTAGGTCCACGTGAACCTGCTCATCCTGGAAGCCCGGATGCAGGCAGAGCTGCTGTATGCACTGCAGGCCATCACCCAGTACATGATCTCCTAGAGGGTGGGGAGCTGTGCTGCGGCAGGGCCGGGCACCACTCCCTCCCTGGACTCGTCGTGCTGGGATGGCCGCCGAGGGATTGCTCAATTTAGCTGACCTGACTGTCTTGTTCTTTTGCCCACCCCCAACACCCCCTCGTGGGGCTTGCTGAGTGGTCCCGTTACGTGCAATTACCAAACTGTGAGGCAAATCCGTGCTGCTGAGATGTCAGTGTGATGCTGGAGACTTGAACTTGTCCAAGGAGGACTGCCAAAGCCGCAGGAGGTGGGAAGGGACTGGGGCTGGTTTCGAGGGCTGCACCCCTGCCAGCAGAAGCTCCATGGCTGTGTGCTGCAGGAGACTTGGTCACTGCAGGGAGGGCAAAGGGAGAGCTGGTTTCCTTCCCTGTGCTGCAGCAGTTGCCCTTCTTGCAAGCCACCCTTTGGTGCTTGGCCTTGTTGGGGTGATGCATGTCTCTTGGGAGCAGTGTCAGCAGCTTGTGGGTGCATTGCAGCATCCTGAGTTCCATGGTCAGGCAGGGAAGAGTGTGGGCTCCAAAGGAGGGCTCTTCTCCAGCCCAGCGTGTGAAGGGGATGTGCTTGCTGCCTACCTGTCCTGCCCTTTAGGTCTATGTGCCAAACCCCTCTGGGATGGATGAGCAATGACCCAGATGAATTCCAAACTGTGAAGCTCTTGCTGGCGGGGTTCCTGTAGTGCTCTCACAAGGTGTTGAGGTCTCTGATAGCATTCAGGCTTTGGAGGTTCCTGCAGGGGACTTTGGGCAGTCCTTTTCGAGGTTGTCCCCAACCCACTCCTCTACTTCCTATTAGCAGGGGGGCCAGGAGGAACAAGAAAAGCTTCCTGAGTTACTGTATCTTCTAAGAGGGCTTAAGGTCCTGTGCACAGTCCTTCAGTGCTGAGCAGCATTGTGGACCAGCCTGTAGCCACCACAAGAGAGCTACAGAAAGCTGCCTGAAGCTAGGCTGGCCCTGCCGGAGCAGAGGCAGCCCAGGCCTTGCCCTCTGCCTGGCAGGCAGAAGCCTGCACCACTGCTCCAGAACTGCTCTCTGCCTAGGCAGCAGCCCTGGGCAGGGGAGGTGCTACAGAGAGCAGCCCTGGAAGAGGAATGAGGCCACCTGTGCTCAGTGGAGCCTGCAGCAAGGGCAGCTGTGGAGCCAGCCCAGCACACACTGCTTCCGTCGACCTGTTTACTGCGTAAATGTACCGGGAGAAAACTTTGTGTATGGAAGCTACAGAAAAAGCCTATTTTTGCTATAAATATATTATGTTTGACATGGATGCATGCTTTATTCCTGCCAGGTGTTGGGAAGATGATCTGAACTTAGATGGCTGCTCTGAAGGCAGGAAAGCTGTGCCTGGCTGACTGCAGCCCCGAGATGGCTCCAGCTGCAGCTCCAGGAAATGTTCTCAGCTGCAGTGGGAGCCTGCAGCAGCAGCTCTGGTGCAGGGCCAGCAGCTGGGCACAGAGTCTGGGCCCAGCCTGTTCAGCTCAGCTACGTCCTCTAATCATGCTCAGCTGAGCAACTCCTGCAGTAGGAAAAGGAGGAAAGTTTTCAAGGGATTGCGATGCCCTGGCAAGGAGGATGGTGCTGGAAGAAGTTGGCTTCTCCCATACCAGGTTACCTGGCCAGAGGTGGGCAAGGTGTGGGTGAGTACTGCTTCTGCAGCTGAAGAAGCAGCTGCTTGGTAAGTCAGGCCAGAAACCAGGACCAACTCTTTCTCCAGCCATGCTGCAGCCGCCCTCCCTTTAGCACAGGCTGGAGTAACCTACCCTGGGGCTGGGCTGGCCTATACCAAGCCAAGCTGGTGTCAGGACCATGCTTTCTTACCATAGTGGTGGAAAGGGAAAAATCCAGTATGTGGGTGCTAGGGACAGACTCAAGCCAGGACAGCTCTAGAGCAGGCAGCACAGTGCCCCCACAACAGGCCATGTGAAGCAGGAGAACAGCTTTCCCTGCTGTGCTTTCACACACTCAGCAGGCAGCCAGCAGCTGGGGCAGAGCAGGGTCTGTGGCCAGAAACTGAGCCGAGCACAACAGCTGCAGAAGTCTGCACTGCCTTCTGCTTTGCAGGCAGCTACTCCACAGGCTGAAATGCTTGTGGTGCCAACAAGGTCTTCAGGACTAGAAAGGCTGCAAACGAGCTAGCAAATCTACACAGCTGCTCAGAGCATAGCAGCAGGACTCTTGGTGCCTACCACAAGTGTCGCAGACATCAGAAGTGACCCTGAGCCAAGGCATCCAGGTCCCAGCCTGGCATATTTGGGTGACAGGCTGGAAGTGTTGGTGCTGCTGGGGGTAATGTATGGGCATGCCATAAATGTATCCAGTCTGAGCTGATTACCAACTGCAAACCCACCCTTGGCATTTCATTCCACCAACAGCACCTCCCATTCTGAGCTGCAGGAAGCCCTATGAAGTGCCCAAGGAACAGATAAGGGACTGACAGGTCCCCTAAGGATCTCCTGCTGATCCCATTTTTGGAGACTGCCTTTAATCTTGAAGAACCCTCCCAGCATTTTGTTGTAACCCTTTTCACCCTCATTTATCAGAGGCATTCTTCATCAGGTCTCAAGGGACTCCTAAGGATCCAATCCACACATGAGCAGTCCACGGAGTGACCTCTCCTCAGTTTTGGGAACACCCCTGCCTCACTCCCTCTAGCCAGGCCAGAGCCATCTCATGTGCTCATGAGTGCTCTACATTCCTTCCCCTCTTTTCTCTCATCTCCCCACCTGCCTCCACTCCAAAGTAGTGCGACAGGCTCTGAACCAATCTCATCTTCTGTAAGACCTCTCCTGAGCATGGAGTGCACAGAGCACACCCAGGGCACAGTCTTCAGCCTCATCCCAGGCAGAGCTGCTAGAATGACAAGCTGGTTTGATTCAAGGGCTCCACGTTCCTCACACTGCATTACTGGCTCAGAGGTGTCTCCTACTCCTTGCCTTATGGTACCTGAAGTCTCCTGCCCACAGGGTGCTCTTACTCACACCTCTGAGCCGTCCTGAGGAACAATATGCTCCTGACTTCCACGCTGACATTTATGTCTGGTTTTGATGGGCAGCTCCAAGGAATTATCTTTTAACATCAAAAATGCTTCCCAGCTGTGGTAACCTGCCTGTCCTAACTGTCCACCTCTGCCTGTGGAGGGGAAAGAAGAGGACAGCAGCAAATTCACCTATTTCTAGGGCTGCTGACACTCAAAGATGTTTGAATGTAGCTGTATAAAATGAATGCTGCCACCCTCAACACTCTGCTCTAGAAGGGCAAAGAATAAAGGGGATAGGATAACTCCAGACTAGGCCTGCAGAAGTTAACCCTCCCCAGGGTCACTGTTAGGGCTTGGTGACCTCAAGGGTCCCCACATCTCCCCCAGCGAGTCATAATGAGGGGCTCTACCTGCTGCAGAGCACACTGGAGCCTTTGAGGGCTCCCACACTTAATTTTCCACCTCTGGCCTAAGCTAACAGGGCAGAGGAAAGAAACCAAGGGCAAGGGGGAAAAAAAAAAGTCCTCCCTGGAGAAACAGAACAAAGCTCGTGAGGCATAGAGCAGAGGATTAGAGGTTTTTATTTGTCAAACATTCCCCCCTAGTCTAGTACATTCTACAGTCTTGCTAGCACAGATGGTAACAAAGAGCCTGCAATGGTTCAGAAGTTACACTGCTACAGAGCCAGCAAAAGCAGAGATTTATCCTGTAAAAACATGTGAGAAACGGGGGGAAAGCCTGCAGAGGGCAGGGGGTGGAAGCTGCCAGCTAGCGGTGCCTGCCCTGCGTGCAGCAGACCTCTGCTAGCTCTGCAGAAACCCTTGCTCGGATGGCATCAGCTGAAGACTGCTGTGCTGGGAGCATCCTTTCACAGAACCACCCCCCACTGCCCCACGAAGGTCACTTCCAAAAGGAGCCTTCTATCTTCTACCTAGCCAAACCTCTCAAGACAGCTTGGGGGGCACCACAGCAAGCACCACGGCACCAGCTGTGAACATACAGCAGAACACTGCCATAAGCGCACCAGCAGCAGCTTCTTTAGCTTCTGCTGCCTCTTCTCCCTGCTTTACACCACCCTTAGATGCAGCCTGGATTCCAGCAGAGATTGCTGTCCCTCAACTACAGACACATCAGGGTGTGGGGAGAGACGAGCAGACCACTGTAGAGAGGGGATTCCTTGCATGAAGGAGAGCAGCTGTGGAGATGGGTTCCCGGAGGTGACCCAGCTCTCACGGGGCCTCAGGAGTCACCTCCTGGTCTTCCCCACGCTCATTAGAACATGTTTTCAGCCATGCAACTGAGACAAAGCCCAAACCATCCTCGGTCATACTGATTGATGTGTTGAGAGGGTTTTGACAGTGGGTCCAAACTTGCACTTTATTTGGTGGCAGTCTAGGACACCACTCCCAAGGCACTCTTGACCTGTGGCACCAAACTCAGGTCCCTGCAGCAAGGCTTAGCCCTGAAGCATTTGACTGTGACTATAAATAAGCAACAAAAGTGAGAAAATTAACAAATTATGATCTCTATAAAAGCCTTCTAGGCATTTGCTTTGGGAAAGCTGATTAGTGCTACTTGCTTCTAGTAGGAACCTCACTCACTCTGCATTCCCAGGCTCTGGAGTGCTCTCTCTTACCAGGATGATTCAGCTGCTGCTTCTCAAGCAGTGCAAGATAGGGGATGACATGTTTTTGAATACCCCAATGAGGACAATTAAGGGCTCCAAGCTCTCACAGGAAGCTGGGAGTGTTGTAAATTATGCTGAGCTTACAAAGAAGGCTCCAGCAATTTGCTGCCTTCAGGTGAGTCTGCCTCCTGCTAGGATCCATGGAGCTGGGCACCCAAACCTTCACAGCACAGGGCTGCATGGGGGCTTCACACCGTGACAGGTCAGCTGCACTCCTCAGGGGATGAAGAAATTTGTGCCAAGGCTCTCCTGCCCACTTTCCCCAGGCATTTATCCAGAAGCATCACTCCACATGTTACTGGCCCCTTCCCTTCCTAAGCAGCTCACAGATGCTCTCAAAATCCCAGCCCAGTCCTTCATCAGAGCAAAAACTGCTGTGGGGCCTGCAGTGCTGATGCTGCAGGAAGATCCAGCAAGATCCTCTCCTGAGTCCAGCAGCAGGCAAGAACACAAAAGACTTGACCAAGCCCCTGCCAGGCACAGCCTTGCAGCAAGCAGCAGCTGAGAAACTGAGTTCAACATCTCTCACATATTATTAAGAGATATTCCAGAAGAGCAAAGCTCAAGATTTAGGCAAAGGAAGCTATCTGAGAAGGGGCTGAAGAACTCCCAGACTGTGCATTCTGCCCTCTGGCTCCATGATCCAGGCTGCCCTGCTGCACACCCAGAGAGAAGCCAAGCTGCCTGCCTTCACCAGTGGTTCACTGAGCACTCCCAGAGCAGTGTAAGCTTTCTGAACTCTTAAACCACTGCCAGCTCCTCTTCTGTGGAGCAGACAGAGAGCACTTGCATGGACTGCCAAAAGACAGAGATGTTAGCACACTGGTACAGCAGCACTCCAGTTGGAGCTCCTTAGCTGCACACTGCCCAGCGCTCAGGGCTGGGCTCTAAGGTCTCCCTGGAACCTTCTCTCCAGGTTGAACAGCCCCAACTTTCCCAGTCTGTCCCCACAGCAGAGGTTCTGCAGCCCTCTGATCATCTTGGTAGCCTCCTCTGGACGATCTCCAGCAGGTCCATGTCTCTCTTGTGCCAGGGTCCCACAGGTGGACCCAGCAGTGCAGGTGAGGTCTCCCCAGAGCAGAGGGGCAGGATCCTCTCTCTCCATCTATGCCCACACTGCTTTGGATGCAGCCCAGGCTGCCCTTGACCTTCTGGGCTGCCAGTGCCCATTGCTGGCTCCTGCCCAGGTTCTCTCCCACCAGCACCTCAAGTCCTTCTCTGCAGGGCTGCTCACAGTCTCATCACCCCAGCCTGGACTGATATCCAGGGTTTGTCTTTTTGTTACAGGGAGGTGCGGACAGACATGAAGACCCTAGGTAAATGTGAACCATCTCACCATAAGGTCTGCCATGAAGGCAGCCTTCAAAAGCAAGGATTATCAAACTATTGCAAGGCTCTGATGACAGAGCAGATCAAAGGGAAGACTGTTGAAGACTCCTTGTTGCAGGTAACCAGGCAAACCACTCCTCTTCCAATCTCCATTCAAATGAAAAACCAAATGAAAGCCATGAAAAAAAGAGCAGAGGAGGTGGTAGAACAGCATGGGGCATTCCTCTGCATGATCCAAACCTTCTCCAAGAAGTCACTACCACCTTCAGAAACATGGCAGAGGCTTTCTGCTAGACCAAGCCTATCAGAACACCATGAAAGCACCACGCCTGCCAGATCCTGCCACTGCAAACACCAAGAAGGCAGCTGGGACATGCTAGCTAACGCTCTGAGCTATAATCTCTTATTTCCTAGCTTCTGTCCTTCAAGAACAGAGAGGTCAGGATCTCAGGCACATCCCCAGGGCTCTGCCTACAGGCTTCAAGTCCCCAGAACTAGCCAAACTTCAGCAAGAAAACAAAACCCTCTGGAAACCAAAAAGTGAGCCACCAACTACAGGTGCTTGTGCCCTCCAGAAGGGCTCCTCAGAGTGTCAGCAGATCTTCTAAAAATCACAGAATGGTTTAGGTTGGAAGGGATCTCAAAACACATCCAGTTCCAACCCCCCTGTGCCATAGGCAGAGACACCTCCCACTAGAACAGGTTGCTCAAGGTCTCATCCAATTCGGCCTTGAGCACCTCCAGGGAGGGAGCAGCCACAACCTCCCTGGGCAACCTGTGCCAGTGTCTCACCACCATCTAGCACCATCCAGTCCCTCTCATCTCCTCATCAGCCCAGGGAATCTGTCCTGGGGAGCAGCTACTGCAGGGATTAGCTTAGAAGTGTGCTGTTAGTGATCAGCATCCCCTCACATCAGGCTCTTGCCTGGGAGTGCCTAGGCCAGAAAAGGGACTGAGCAGCTGTGGCACTATGCCACACCACACAGGGACCTGCCACCTCTTCTGGCCAGCGTGGCCTTTCCCCAGTGGCACTGCTGGGGCCTTCCCCCTTTTCCAATGACATTTTCAGCTTCTTGGCCCAAAATGCCTCAGGCCTGTCCCCCTCCCAGATCCTAGTGTTATGTGGTATCGAGGGGACAGATGCAGCAAAGGTGGTGTGTGTGGGTTTTTTTTTTTTTATCCAATAATCTCATTTTCAATTAAAATATATATCTTCAAAGGTTTAGAAAAGCTTCTATGTCGTTTGCAGCTACTTTTACAGATAGGTTACAATAAATGTACAACTCCTTCTTGAGGTGGCTGGAAACCATGGGGACCTCCAAATTCTTTCCCCTCAACCACAGATGTTACTCAACAGCCAACTCACTTGTCCCTCACACAGCGCTGCAGAAGAAGTCTGCCACTGGTACCTCCTCCTCAGGAGTGATGCCTAACACACCTAATGGGGACACACTTAACATTGGCTTCAGATTCACTGTAGAAAGTTCCCAGATTAGTAAAAAAATATTTAATCTATAGAAAATGCCCTTCTGAAAAGCAACCAGGGCTCTGTTAAGGCCACACCCAGGCTTTCCATTTCTCTGCTGTAGCAAAATTGATCAGAAACAAACCCAGAAGTGATGATTTTTCTGTGCCAGAAACAGCTATTAGCACCTGTGCTTATTTTACAGCAGCCTGGTGTATTGGGAAAGTGCTGAGAACAGCATAGGGACTCCTCCAAACCTGCTTCTGATTCGGCGGGGCTCAATTGGCACAGTGAAAAACTCCACAGCCTCCTGCTCCGCTCAGGCGGCCAAGAGGAAGCCTTCTGCACATCCCACCCCCACCCCCCTTCCATGCAGAACAAGGCTGGGTGCTCGGGAAGGGGCTGACCGGGGCAGCACAACCTTTCCACACGCAGGTCTTCCACCACGAAGCTCCTTCCAATCCCTCTGTGAGTCCGCGGGACACCGAGTGCACATCTGATGGCTTCCAGAAAGCAGCCAAAGGCCGCCCCGGAGGGCCAGCCCCGCAGGGGCACAGCCAACCCTCCCCAGTGCCAGGCGCCGGGAGGCTTTCTGCCATAGCAGAGAGAGGACAGCACTGAGAGATTCCTCCAGGAAACCCAACTCTTCCCACGGGACACCACCGTTTCCTGGCACAGAGTCTTGCGGCCGAGGCTTTCCCCAGGGCTCCTCTCAGGCGCCGCACAGCCCACGCTTGCTGCAGGTGCTCCGAGGCGGGGTCAGGGTTGCGGCACAGGACAGGGTGATTCTGTATCTCCTCCTGCTGCGGCACAGGACAGGGTGATTCTGAATCTCCTCCTGCTGCGGCACAGGACAGGGTGAATCCCAATCACCTCCTGCCACGGCACAGGACAGGGTGAATCTGAATCAACTCCTGCTGCAGCACAGGACAGGGTGATTCTGTATCTCCTCCTGCTGCGGCACAGGACAGGGTGATTCTGAATCTCCTCCTGCTGCGGCACAGGACAGGGTGATTCAAATCTCCTCCTGCCATGGCACAGGACAGGGTGAATCCGAATCAACTCCTGCCGCAGCACAGAACTGGGTGATTCTGAATGAACTCCTGCCGCAGCACAGGACAGGGTGAATCCAAACCAACTCCTGCCGCAGCACAGAACTGGGTGATTCCAAATCAACCCCTGCCGCGGCACAGGACAGGGTGAATCCGAATCAACTCCTGCCGCAGCACAGAACTGGGTGATTCCAAATCAACTCCTGCCGCGGCACAGGACAGGGTGAATCCAAACCAACTCCTGTCGCGGCACAGAACTGGGTGATTCCAAATCTCCTCCTGCCGCAGCCAGATGCGGGTTGCCACATGGTCTCAGGTGGGCAGCCCCTTCTGCCCAAGGCATGGTGTGCAGGGAAACTGAATCCAACACGCTCCAATTCTTTTCTCTGCCGGGGGTGGGAAGTGAAGTCAGAACCCAATGTTCAAAACCTGAAGGACACTGGGGAAAAAGACAAACCAGAGCGAAGGGTTAGATCTCAGCTCCAGGGGGAATTCCTGGGTGCATGGACAAGGAGCTCACTGCTACCTGGCAGCTCCTGCTGCTCCAAGGACACCAACTTCCAGCAAGAAACAAAGGCAGGTCACCAGAGGCCCTGTTCAATGGAGGATGCCACTGCTCAGCTCCAAGCTTCACAGAGATGCAGGTGAAACAAAAGCACAAAGGTCACGAGCAAGTGCTCGCCCTGTAAGCTGAGGGCACCAGCAAAGCCCTGCAAGATGAGGAGGTTTCAGGAATGACCTGGCTAACACCAGAGGCATTGCAGAACAGCAGCAAGGAAGAGGAAAATTACTCAGCACCTAAAGCAACCACAAATATCAACTGTTAGGGAAAAGACTAGACTAAAGACAGACATTTTTAGAGCTCACAGATGGGAACTGTTCATGCTCACCCACTTTAGGAAATCCCACACCCACCTACAAATCATAGACTCACAGAATGGGTTGGGTTAGAAGGGACATTAAAGCTCATCCAGTTCCAACCCCCTGCCATGGGCAGGGACACCTCCCACCAGCTCAGGTTGCTCAAGGCCTCACCCAACCTGGCCTTCAACACCTCCAGGGAGGGGGCAGGCACAACTTCCCTAGGCAACCTGTGCCAGTGTCTCCCCACCCTCGCTCTCAACAATTTCTTCTTCATCTCCAGTCTCACTCTCCCCTTCTCCAGCCCAAATCCAGTGGCCCTTGTCCTGACACTAAAAGCCCTTGTCAAGAGGGGAGGTTCTCCAGACCATCTTCGTAGCCTCCTCTGGACCATCTCAAACAGTTCCATGTCCTGGAGGCAGTGATGCAGGGGGGATCTGAGCAGAGCAGAGGCACAGAATCCCCTCCCTGTGCTGCTGTTCTCCCTGCCCTGAATACAGCCAGCACACAGGTGCCTTTGGGCTGTCAGTGACCAACTGACATCCCCAGGGCCTTCTCAAGGCTGCTCTCCAGCCACTCCTCACCCAGCCTCGATTTCTGCTTGGACTGCCCTCACCCAGTTGCAGGACCTTACACTTGGCCTTGTTGAACTTCATGTGGCTGGCTTGGGCTCGCCTCTGCAGCCTGTCCAGGTCCCTCTGGATGGATGCTTTCCTCCAGCCTGTCTGCCACACCACACTGCTTGGTGTCACCTGCAGACTTCCCAGAAAGTACCTCTTCAACTTCACACATGGAATAAAGCAAATCCAGGGCTTTTAACATCGGAAAGCTCTTCTGGTTTGCTTTAGCCAGGTTCATGCTAAGTATGGGACAATCACATGAGATGAGAACATAACTACGGATCTAAGAGTTCATGTTCCCCCTCGGAAGCACATCCTCACCAGTACCAGATCCTACCCTCTGATCAACATTCCCTCAGCTTTTCTGCTTCACAGTCTTAAAAATAACCTCTGCCTAGTATTGTGTGGACAGAGGTCTTGTCTATCCAGGCAATGACTGCAGCCAGGGCTGCAGGACAGCTTACAGGTGTTTTGAAAACACTCCTGTGAAACCCATATTGCTCCAAACACATATGCCCCAGACAGTGGCTGCCCGAGCATGGCATGGAAAAGCAAACCAACAAACCCAGTCAGAACAACATCCAGGGAAAAGCAATGGAGGCTGTGGCCTTTGGAGCCTGACTTGCAAACAGGGAAACAGATGAGTGCTGAAATCAGGAGACTTGAAATCAGACCTGAGTTTCTATATTCCACCTGAAGCTGGGATTCACAGAATACAACACATTGGAAGGGACCCTCCAAGGGCATCTTGTCCAACCCCCTGCAGGCAGCAGGGACACCTTCAACTAGAGCAGGCTGCACAGGGACACAGCAAGGCTGAGCTGGGTCTGCAGGGCTGGGGCCTCAAGCACAGCCCTGGGCAGCCTGTGCCAGTGTCTCCCCACCCTCACTGTGCACAACTTCCTCCTCATGTCCAGCCTAACTCTGCCCTGCTCCAGTTCCAAACCACTGCCCTTGGCCTGTCCCCACAGGCCCTTCTGAACAGTCCCTCCTCCCCAGCCTGCCTGCAGGTCCCCTTCAGATATTGAAATGCAGCTTTAAGATTTCCCTGGAGCCTTCTCTTCTCCAGGCTGAACAGCCTCAACTCTCCCAGCCTGTCTCCATAGCAGAGATGCTCCAACCCTGTGATCATCTTTGTGGCCTCTGCTGGACTTGCTCCAGCAGGTCAAAATCCATCAGGATATTAAATTTAAGACAACCACTCAGTAATTCAGCAGGAACAGAGTTAACAAGTCCTGCAACAAACCAGAAAAGCTGGACTGATTCTCTCTGCAGGTCTCAGTGAGACCTGTTGAGCGCAGACAGAAGAACATGACCAATAAACGAAATCCTAAGCAGTGGAGCAACCTGGAGTAAGAGAGGTTCATTTGTGTGTCAAAAGTCCCTAAGCAGTGATGGATCAATGTGTCCCAGAGCTTAAGCACCACCAGCTCACAGCATTTCACTTTGTCTGGATCCAAAACACTTGTCTGGGATGGCTGGACTGAGACAGAGCAGAAGAAACATTTAACTTAATATCTGTTCTCCAGCATGAACAGCAGCAGAAGGCACTAGAAAATGAAGCATGAAATGGGTCTCCAGAGATCACCAAGTCCAAACTATCTCTAGGTGACTCAGGTGCCTAGGAAAGAGCATTAAGGTCAAGCACATGATGATTTCACTCTGTCTCTGTCATTCTGAAGCTCAGGGCCTTCCTGACAATGAAGCAGCATCTGCAATTTGCACTTCTGCATGCTCAGCTGGCCAACATTAGGGTTTGAATTTACAACACTAACAAATGCCTCCTAGCCAGCAAACATTCTGGGCAAGACTTGCACTTCCCAATCAATATGCTCCAGCCCATTTCTCTAATTCTTCAGCTGTCCCCTTAAAGAGCTTCCCTCAGAGAGGCAGGCATCGTTAACTCTGGTTCCTAAGGATGCTGTTTGCCAGTGCCTCCAGACACACTGGTGCACAGAGAGCCCACTGAATCTGCAGCTTTGCTGAGCATGGGACAGGAGCAGCACATCCTTCCACCTTCCATCTCCATTCACACAGCAAACTCCTGTTCCCCACTTCACTAAGGGCTACCTAAGCAACTGGGGAGTTAATGCTGATGAAGCAGTTGACCAAACCTTGTGGACATTCTCTCAGATAAGAGAAGGGCTGAAAACTGGGAGTGATTTGTGCTGCTGCACACAGGGCATAGCCAAGCTTTGCAGCTACACACCTCTGCAAGGATAACAGTACCTGGGGTGGAAACCCAGCCTGTGTGTGGCTCAGTTCAGCTGCTCTGTGTCTACAGGACCATGTCTTCATCTATAGAGCCAGCACATGCACCTCAGCATCAGAGCTACAAAGCAGTGCATGGCACAGACCAACATCTTTGGTGGAGAGATACAATATGAATTTCATTTGGGTTTACTACCTGCTAAAGTCAAGTCTGCTTCCCTTCACGCACCTTTTCCTCTAAAGGTACATGGCTCTCCTGGAAGGTTTTTGCTCAGAGAGCACCTGCAGCTCCAACGAGGCACCTTTAAGACCTGCAGATATGGGTACAGAAACCCCAGACAGAGCTGTTCACACTAGAGAGCTGTAGCATTCGACAGAACCACACTCACCTTTTTGTGCTCCTGAAGTTAACTTGGTACCCAGGTATGGTTGGAGGCTTGTGAGGTGCTGGGATAGCTGGGAGTAGACAGAATGGGTTCAAAATTGAAGTCCAGTCCTTCTCCATCCATCAGTTCACTGTTGATTATGTAATCCATATCACATTCAAGGTTCTCCATGTACATGTCAATGTCCAGGTCAATGGGCAGCCTGTCCTGGTTCAATCCCAAAGGAGCAGGGCTAGCAGATGAAAGCAGCAGTGGACTGCCCAGCTGGACCGACTGGGCAGCTGCTGCAGAAACCGGAGCCTTCAAACTGGTGATGCTGGCAGTGTTTTGAGATGTCACTACAGGAAGTGCTGATGGCAAAACACTGGCACCAACTGGTTCTGCCTGCTGCTCTGCAGGCTTTCCTCGTGGGCTGCCCGAGCTCATCTTACCCTGGGTGGCCTGTCCACCCAGAAGCAGAAGAGTGCGGCTGCTCATCCTGCTACCTGTCTGCGGCAGAACCGGATCCACCTGAGTCATCAGAACATCCCTTGGAGGCGGGGAGCTGGGGGTCAGGAGAGCTTCCAAGGTCTGAGGTGCTGAGAAATGGCTGACAGAGCTTTGCAGCGAGATATCAATGGGGTTGAAGAGGGAACTGCTGAAAGTAGCGCCCTGGCCGGCCGCGCCCGGGCGCCGCAAGGAGAAGCTGGAATCCCTCTGGATCTGAGCACCCGAGGCAGACTGCTGGGTAGGTAACACAGACGAGCTGGAAGACATCAAATTCAACCCATCGATGAGCTCAAGCTCCTCAGTCACAGTGGGTGGGACGTTGCTGGATGCACTGGAGTACACCAGAGCGGGAAGCAGCTCCTCATCGCGGAGGTCATCCTGCTCGGTCAGGATGGGAGAGAGCCTGGCACTGATGGTGCTGGCGTTGGAGCTGGTGCGAGGCCGGAAGGTGTTCCACACCTCCGAGTCCTCGTTGCTTCTGGAGGATGGGCTCCCAGGCCACTTGGGAAACTGGGAGCCAGGACTGTCAGCAGTGGCTTCTGGAGCAGCCTGGAGAGGAGGCTTCTTTTTGGATGCTTTACCTCTGACTTTGGCCAGCTTGCTGCTGTTGTCCATGGAGGCAGCTCTCCTCCTCGGCGCTTTGCCACTTTTACCGCCCTCGGGATTGAGCATCCACCAAGAGCTCTTCCCTGTGGCTTCATTATGGACTTTAATAAACTTGCTGTGCAGGGACAGGTTATGTCTAATAGAGTTCTGAAAAAAAAAAACACAACAAACCCAGCAAGACGTTAGGGCCTGATGGCTGGCACACCTCCCACCCAGAAACCTCACAAGCATAAATGCCTTCCAACGGCACCCAGCGAAGAAGCTTCTTACACAGACCCACCCATACAACCTGCTCTTTCTGCTTGGACATGCTTGACAGCTCTAGCAAGCAGTGCCACGTCTCACTGCAGCACCAAGGGTGAAACTGCCATGACAACCACCAGCTGACAAGTAGAAAAACGCCAACACAAAAGAACTTCCCAAGACCATACCACATCTGCAGAACACTGAGCACGCCACAGAGCACATCAGCAAACTCCCAAACACAGCTCACAGCTTCAACGTGAGCCTCACTGAACTGCAGCTACTGCTGCTTCCACTCTTTTGTGTTCAGTTTTGGGCTCCCCAGTTTAAGAGGGACAGGGATCTGCTGGAGAGGTTCCACTGGAGTGCTATGAGGATGATTAGGGAAGTGGAGCACTGCCTGAGGAAAGGCTGAGGGACCTGGGACCTTTTAGTCTGGAAAAGAGAAGACTGAGAGGGGATTTAATCAACGTTTATAAATATCTGAGAGCTGGTCAGGAGGGAGCAGACAGGCTCTGCTCACTTGCTTCCTGTGATAGGACAGCGAGCAAGCAACAGGTGTAAATTGAAGCACAGAAGGTTCCACCTCAACACAAGGGGGAACTTCTTTACTGTTAGGGTCACAGAGCACTGGCACAGGCTCCCCAAAAAGGATGTGGAGTCTCCTTCTCTGGAGACTATCAAGCCCTGACTGGATGTGTTCCTGTGTGACCTGTGCTACATTATATGGTCCTGCTCTGGCAGAGAGGTTGGACTCGATCTCTTTGGGTCTCTTCCAACCCCTAACATCCTGTGATCCTGTGAACCCCACCAGCCAGAATAACCCTGGCTGGAGTTCTTAATTTTTACACAGCTTTTGGAAGAGTTTGAGCACAGCACAGCAGTGAATCAAACTGGGTGAAGAGGAAAGGCAAATCATTTCTCATTCAATGTGCTCATTACCATCCTCACCCCCAAAGCAGAGGAAGAGTAGAGAAGCCATGTGGAACAGGAATCACAGAATGGGAGGGGTTGGAAGGGACCTCCAGAGATCATCCAGTGCAACCCCCCTGCCAGAGCAAGGTCAACCACGGCAGATCACACAGGAACACATCCAGCAGGGGTTGAAGATCTCAAGAGGAGACTCCATAACCTCTCTGAACAGCCTGCTCCAGGGTTCCAGCACCCTCTCAACAAAGAAGTTTCCCCTCACGGTGAGGAGGAATCTCCTGGATTCCAGTTTATATCCATTGTCCCTTGTCCTGCCACTGGGCACCACCAAACAGAAGCTGGCACCTTCACCCTGACACCCACCCCTCAGATATTTACAGACATTGCTCAGATCCCCTCTCAGCCTTCTCTTCTCCAGACTAACCAGCCCCAGGGCTCTCAGCCTTTCTTCACAGCAGAGATGTCCCAGTTCCTTTATCAGCCTCACAGCCTCCAGCAGATCCCTGTCTCTCTTGACCTGGGCAACCCAGAACTGGGCACAGTACTGCAGGGGTGGTCTCAGCAGGGCAGAGCAGCAACCCTGGAGGCTGCCAGCCTCCCTTGCAGCCCACTTCCCGCAGTGTTTCTGGTGAGGTCAGCTGTGCAGCAGACTGCACTCCCACAGCAGGTGGCATTTTGAGCCTCTCCCACCTTTCCCTCTGGCACAGCAGATCCTCCTTGCCTCTCCCAGCTCCCTTCTCTGGGTCTGGCTGTGCTGCAAACAGCAAGCTAACAGATGTGTTACTGAATATGCATCCTGCAGCTGATAGACTCGGTGGCATTCTAGAATCAACAAGCAATAATCTCACTGTTGGAGCAGCTCCTCCAGCAACTCTCCTTGAGGCCTGTGCCATGCTCTGGTGTGACAATGGCACTGGATTTGTTCAGATGGCAAATTAGCCCTCGGTGAAAGCTGCTGCACTGGCAGCATGAGAGCAGCTGAAAAGCAGCACCTTCCTCACACAAAGGAAGAGGCAGCCTGCAGCTCTCACACAGCCTCCCTTCCTTCTCAATAGTTAACTGTGCTCCTCTCACCCTTCCCTATCACCTCTGAACACAAGTTTTTCCTGCCTGCTGCTTTCCCTCTCCCCACCCTTTTCCTCTTGGACAAGTTCTCACCATGCTAATTTTGGCCATCTCATCAAAAGCACTATCCTAGAACAAAGCAGGAGGAGAAGAACTCTACAGACAGGGTGGAAAGTTCCCATGGAGAGGGAAGATACAGGAATTGTGCAGCACTAGCTTTCATTTTAACCTCTGAATGATGGGGACTTGGAGAAGATTGGGGTTGTTCAGCCCAGAGAAGAGAAGGCTCAGATGAAACCTTATTGCTCTCTACATGAAAGGAGGTTATAGCCAGGTAGGGTTGGTCTCTTCTCCCAGGCACCCAGGGACAGAACAAGAGGCTACAGCCTCAAACAGCACCAGGGCAGGTTTAGGCTGGACATGAAGAAGAAATTCTTCACAGCAAGAGTGATTGGCATTGAAATGGGCTGCCCAGGGAGGTGGTGGAGTCCTCATCCCTGGAGGTGTTGAAGAGGAGGCTGGATGAGGCACTTAGTGGCATGGTTTAGTTCATTAGAAGGGTTAGGTGATAGGTTGGACTCAATGATCCTAGAGGTCTCTTCCAATCTGGTTAATTCTGTGATTCTGTGAAGATTGGCTGCTTGTGATCACTGTCACAAGTTCTTACTTGGAGAGCATCCTGAGGGGTACTGCAGAGCCAGGACCCAACGGAACACAAAGCAATGCTCTTAGAGAGCTGCATTATTGGAGCTGTTCTCAGTAACAGCCACACAACCTCCTGACATCTTCACACAAGCTTTCTTCAGGTTTTGAGCAAATGATCCCAAGTCATGCTCTGCCTGCTGGAAGGCTGCTGTCAGTGCTGCACACCCCCTCCTTGTCCTGGGTACTGCTGCAGCAGTAAGAACCACCAGGCTGCCACAATCCTTCACCAACTCTCTAGAAAGTCCTCCAAGGAGGAGGCAGGCACAACCTCCCCAGGCAACCTGTGCCAGTGTCTCCCCACCCTCACTCTCAACAATTTCTTCCTCATCTCCACTTTTCCCTCTCCCAGCTCAAAGCCATTGTCCCTTGTCCTGGCACTCCCAGCCCTTGTCAAAAGTCCCTCCCCAGCTCTTTTGGAGCCCCTTCAGGCACTGGAAGGCTGCTCTGAGGTCTCCCTGCAGCCTTCTCTTCTGCAGGGTGAACAGCCACAACTCTCCCAGCCTGTCCCCATAGGAGAGGTTCTCCAGCCCTCTGATCATCTGATGGCCTCCTCTGGGACCCTTCTCCAGGAGCTCCAGATCCTTCTTGTGCTGGGGGCAGCAGAACTGCTCTGTAATACCAGGCTCATTCTCCCAAGAGAAGGCGAGTTTCTGCTGCACATCAGAGAGGCAGCAGATTCCTGAACAAAAATGGGGGGGGGTAAACAGCAAAGCATCGTGTCTGGGGCTGCCCCTGCAACACTGTGACTGTCTTGGAGGCACACAAAGCACACAGTCACTGAGCATGTTCCAGAGCCAGGCCTATGATTACGCTGCATTATCGTTTGCCATGGCATTCCTGGGAGGCTGCAGGGGAGGAACACTCTGCCTGCTGCTTTTGCCAGCGCCTGTCTCAGCACTCAGCCAGCCTCTCGGCTCCAAAGGCTTCAAGAAAAAGTCTTCACTGCAGAGATTTCACAAAGTTACACTCCAGCAAGTAAGCAACTGCTGCAGAGCCAGGGAGCTGCAACATCGCCCCAGCAATCCCCTTCCAGAAGGCACAGGCTCAGCAGATGGGGAAGCTGCATCTTAGGAAGATCATTTTCCTTTCTGCAAACTGCCACTGGCAGCCCAGAAGAGGAGCATTCCAGCTCTCTAAAAAGCAAAGAGCAGGGCAGTTTACAAGTTTACCAAGCCAGGGAGGCAAAAACACAATTAGGACTGGATAGTGCAGAGGAAACTTGTTGGAGCAAGCAATTTCAGCAGGCCAGGAGCAGGCTGGCTGGAAAATGAAGCCCTGCTGCAAGGGATAATTTCAGCGAAGCAGCTTTCCAGAATACTTTGGCAGGGAGAAGGAAGGAGCAGCAGCAAAATCTTCAGGTGATTTGCCTCGCATTGCACCAGGCAGATAGACTGTTGCCATGAGACAAACTCTCCCCCACTTCTGAGGGGGTCAGCACAAGCAGGAAAATGGTCTCTGACTAAGCTGCAGGAAAAGTTTGTTTGGTTTCAACTGCTCTGGCAGTGTAGTTTAAGTCAGCTGTACAGTGCAGAAGTACTGCCAGGCACTCTCACTTGATGCAAGTTTGATTTATGCACCACAACACAATGCTGCCAAAAGGAGGAGCTACACTTCAGTAAGAGTTATTTATTTTGTTTAAATCACAGCAGCAAAGCCTCTGTAAGGCTTCAGACAAGGCAAAAATCAAGTCTTGCACTTCCGTACTTATCAAGGGCATGACCCCTGGTTTAGAATGGGCTGCTGGTGCCACTCTAGCAGGGACTCAGGGTACATGAGCCCTGACCCTGGTTGGCCACACATTACATTTTATCCCACCTGAAAGCCAGGCCACCTGGTGACCCCACACTTGCACCATTGCCCTCTTCCCATATGCCACCACCTGCCACGTTTTCCACCCCCAGCACTTCACCATTCTCCTGTCCACAACATCCTGCCATGCTTGGCTGCCTTCCTCCCTCTCTCCCTCCCCACCAGACCCTCACCCAGGCCAGACTACTTGGCTGTGGCCAGACCATTTAAGGACTAATGGGATTAAAAGACTCTGCTAAAAGAAAGACCAATGAACAAAAGCCACCTGTGTTCCTCAGTCTCCCTGCTAGAATCCTCACACTACAGCCTCCAGACAGCCTCCATTCAGCTTCTGTTCATTCATTTCCTCCTTGATTTAAGGAAATCCAGTCAGGTTGGCAGCAGCTGGGACAGAGGACATCTCCCTGCTGCTGGGGCTGGGCCATCGCTAACACCACACCAAGGTGTACCAGGGTGCAAGAGTCCACCAGCTCCCACCCACCTCCAGCTGCTCTGGATCCCAACAGCCAGACCCTCTCCCCTTGTAGGGCAGCGACATAGAAACCAAAAGAATCCCAACCTCACAGAAAGCAGCACCTAGACACTGCTAAAGGTTAGCTGGACCTAAATCAATACCAACACTGACAGAAATGACATTGCTGCTCCAGGAGATTTAGAGTGCACATCCTAGGACACGGAGCAATGGGGACAAACTGCAACACAGAAGCTTCCACCTCAACATCAGGAGAAACTTCTTTGAGTGTCACAGAGCCCTAGAGCTGGTTAGGGGTTGGGGAGTCTCAGTCTCCTTCTCTGGATACTTTCCAAGCCCACCTGGATATTTTTCTGTGTTACCTGCCCTGGGTGAATCTGCTCTGGCAGGGGGCTTGGACTCACCATTCTATGCTGCCTCATTTTCAGTGTGAGAAGATCTCACAGGGAATTGCAGAACTTCACCCGTGAGCTTAGACTAAACACTATGTGCTTTGTCAGCAGAGGCAACAGAAAGCAGCCTTGTTCCTCCACAGACTGAAGTTGGAGGCTTTGTGCAGCAGAGAGAGGTCCAGAGACTAAACTGAACATCCCCTGCGCACAAACCTGCAGCAGGCTGAGGGTCAAGCAGAATTATGCTCTGCTAAGATGCAGGTTTGTGCTTCCCTTTGCTTTATGGCATCAAGTCAGTCAGGTCTCAAGCAAGCAAATATTTTTAATGTCTTCTTAAAGCCTCCTTTTGAGTCCATCATTAGCTGTAGTCAAAAGGAAGCCTGTGTGAAGTGTTCCCACAAGATGTTCCTTTCCAGGTAAAGCATTTCTTTGATTTCACAAATAAAACTCTCCTTACCTGTCCATGTTAAGAAGCCACAATCCTCACAAATCTGAGCAAAAAAACCAAAACAAACTCTTTAAGGACACAGGCAGACTCCAGCACAGCCCAGATGGATGTAAGCAGACAGCTACCATAACTGGGTTAGGAAGTGACCACTGCTTGTGTGTAGGTTTGACTGCAGGAACACAGAGCAGAGTAGTCAGCACAGCAATCAACTTCCCCACAACTGCTCCTGTAATATTTGGATCCACTGAGCTGGAATCTGTTTGCAAGATGCAAGGATAACATGGCAGAACCTACCAGCTGCAGCACAGCAGAAACACTTCAGAAGAGGAGAGGCTTGTTTTCATGTGCTGGCCTATTAAGCTTTCACCAAGCAGCCCCAGAGGCCCTCATGATGAACTGCTCCATGCTGAGGAGCTCCATGCATGCTCTGCCAGGAGGTCAGACATCCTCAGCTCTGTGAGAGGCCAGAGACCCTTCAGAGCCAGCACTATGGCACTTTAAGCCAGTGAGTCACAGAGCTGTCACACTGGAGGAGACCTCTAACATCACTGAGTCCACCTGTCAGCCAAAGACCACCATGGAACTCACTACCACCACAAACTAAATCGCAAGGCACGTGCAAGGAAGCACCTGTAAGGCCTCAGCCAGATCTCTCCACCCACCTGGTCAACAGTTCAGCTATGGGCAATGGGCACACGGGACCAGCACAGAAGGGCTTCAAAGCCAAGTGCTGCCCACTGTAACAAAGATGAAGAGCTAGATGAGTGTCCAGCTGGAGGACACCTTCTGTTTCAGGCAAGCAGAGTGTACACAGGTACAGATCTGAACCCCAGTGAGCACAGAGCTCTCCCTTCTGCCTCCTGTGAGCAGAGCAATGCTGCAGCAGCTCTTATTCTTTCCTTGATGCATGCATGGGAAGTGTCTGACTCTGGCTTCAGCAAAAGGTGAAAAGGAGAGGTTTACAATTCATTCTGCCCCTACACGGAGACAGGCAACAGCTTTGGGAAAACACACACCATGTTTCCATGAGGAAGACCAGTCCTGAACGTTGCTGTGTCAAACCTGTTCATACTCATGGCTGCAGAAACGCAACAACCACTGCAAGCTGCTTCAGTGGGCTTTACACACTTCTGCTTTATTCAAAACCCTCAACACCTTCCTCCCCCAAGTAATTGCAAAGCCAAAAGGAATTATCCTCTTATCCACAGAGTAGCTTGCAGAGCACCAAGAGTAGGATTAAGCACCTCTGCTACAAGGACAGGCTGAGGGAGCTGGAGTTGCTCATCCTGGAGAAGAGAAGGCTCCAGGCAGACCTATAGCACCTTTACAGCCAGTACCTGAAGGGGGCTACAAGAAGGCTGCAGAAGGACTGTTTGTAAAGGCCTGCACTGACAGGACAAGGGACAATGGTTTGAAATGAGAGCAGAGCACACAGAGATTAGATGTGATGAACAAGTTCTGCACCAGGAGGCTACTGGTGCCCATCAATAGGCTGCCCAGGGAGGTGACTGAGGCTCCACCTCTGGAGATATTTGAAGTGAGGCTGGACAGGGCTCTGGGCAACCTGATCTAGTGGAGGGTGTCCCTGCTGACTGCTGAGGTGTTGGACTGGATGACCTTTGGAGGTCTCTTCCAATGCAGGTGATTCTATGGTTACGAAGAAGCCCCATGACACACCCCCACAAGGAGACTTCTGCCTTTGATGTTGGTTAATTTTTAACTTCAGCTGAATTACTGCAGGGAAAGAACAGGCTGTGCACCCAGCAAATCTCTCCCTTACTGAGTACCTGAAGTGGTTCAAGAACAACAAACACTACTTTCTTGGAAAACATTCTTCCAGGACTCAGAGGTTGCACCCTGGCAGCCTAACAGCTCCATCTCCCCCAGCTGTACAGTGGAGGATGGCAGCTGGGCAGTAATTTGCAAGCCCCAAGGAGCTGATAGGGTTTATAGCAATTGAAGTGCATTTCTAAAGAAGCAGTACAAGATGAGCTTCTTTTCATCTCCATTTGAAATTCCCTGTTAGAATCACACTAGGTACAACTAGAACACATGAGTATGGTCCTGCTCAAACAACACAGGAACACCACAACTACTGCAAGAGGTTGTCCAGGGAGGTGGTTGAGGCCCCATCTCTGGAGGTATTGAAGGTGAAGCTTGACAAGGCTCTGGGTGACCTGATCTAGTGGAGGATATCCCTGCTGACTGCAGAGGGGCTTGGACTAGATGACCTTTGGAGGTCTCTTCCAACCCAAACCATTCTGTGATTCCCTAACTTGGGGAGCTGTAGTACTCCCTTGACAGGCATCAAAATGCTACATCAGCATTTAGCAGCAGCTCCACAATGTCCTTTATCCAAACTCATACAGTTCAAAAGTGAGAAATCCATAAAGCTAAAGCAACTCAAGCAGTACTTTAAAACTGGAGGGAGGGGTGGGCACAGAATGTAGAGTTTCACAGCTCTAAAAATAAAATGGAATGTTGAAACCAAACCAAAACCACAGAGGTCCATTCCTCAGCCAAAGACACATCTTTTGTTTACTCTGTTTTAAATACAAAGCACAATCTCTCAGGTCAATGCCACAAAATCGAACTCAGCTGATTTGGCTGACTTCACAGGTTTGAAACTATAAATGCCCAACCTGTCGTCATCCAGTGCACCTGGATGCAATGGATAAAAACCCTCTTGCAAACCTCTGTATGTTAACATAAAGCAAGACCAGAAGTCAGAGTTCTGTGGTCACACAGGACATGGCACACTCTGCCAGCATGACTTGAGAGCACAGGGTTTAAAACACGGCAGAGGGAACATAGCAGCACCCCATATGCCTCTCCCTAGGCACCTAAGATGAACCATGTACCCCCTGCACAGCAACCCAGACTAGCAATAGTCGTTAAAACCTTGGGTTTTAGGAGAGTTTCCCCTGGCACTTAAACAGTTTCAGCTGTATTTCCGTCGTGGTTTTCTCTCTACTGGTTCAAGTCCAGGGTTTAAAACTGTGCTCAGCATAAGACAGGCTGACTCTCGCCACAGCTGCTGACATTCTGCCCTCTCTCATCTTTTCTGGCAAGAAGTATCTGCTCCTTTCCCCTACTAAAAGCAGCCTGAGCTAGTCCATTCCCAGGATGAAAAACTACAAATTAACTTCATATTGAAAAGTCACAGTGAAAAAAACCCCGAACAAACAACCAAAAAGCCCCAACTCAGCTACAGCAACAATGTCTGAAGCAGGGACCTCAACCTTTGTATCCTTCTACCTGCACAAATTCTCATCTCTGCCTTTCTGCAAGTTCAATCTGTTAAAGCACAGAGCCAACCCAAACAGCCCTGTTACACAGGAACGAAGAGAACACAAGAACAAGCCATACTAAGGCAAGCCAGAAGCCTACCTACTCCAGCAGGACACTTCACTATATCCCACCTGCATTTCAGAAGCCACACTGAACTTTAATATATAGTCTGGGGCACCTCTGCCAGATGCAGACATGTTCCTGAAGAGAAAACGCACCAGTCCCAAGTGCTGCCTGACAAACTGAAGTGGTTCCACACAGCAGCAGGAGGACCTGTGCAGCATGCCTAGCCTGTGGAAATAAGAATTATCCTCCAGTGTGCCCACCGAGTCTTCTGAAAAGAAATATACCCAAGTACTGTCCCAAATGAGATCTTTATAAGGATTCAACCTGCACAAACAGGAGACCATGGGTGGGTGGAGAAGTCCAGTCAGTTTTAGTCAAACCATGTGCACTCTCCAGGAACTGTCAGGGAGCCAGATAAACAGGAAAGGTGATAAGTTCTGTCCCAAACTGTGCCAGCTGTGTCCCTCTCACCACGTTCCTGCCCTCTCTCAAGCAAACACTTGGCACTCGTGCCACCACACGGTGTGCCCCTTCAGAGACCCGCAGCAGCTGCAAGCTAACCTACCAGAAAAGGCCATTTGGGGATTTCATGCTTTCCTTTTTCCAACTTTCTGCGCTGGCTTACTGCTCAGACAGGCCAGTGGAGGAACACGCAGCTGGAGTCACAGAAGCCCTAAGCCTCAGTGGCTCAAGCTGCTGAAGAGTTGCAGCAGGAACCGCTAACCAGCGGCACAAACCGAGGGGCAGGCTGCAAGCCAAAAGGTGGTGTTCAGTACAACTCCAAGCTAGAGCCAGAGCAAGAGACCACATCCTTTAGGCTACAGTCACCACAGGCACCCACTGCAGCCTATTAGGACAGCCTGAGAGACTATTCTGCCATCCAGCTCTCACATCTCCCTTTCTCACTGTTGGGATCCATTCGACTAAAAAGAAAGGAGCACCAAGCTGCCACCTGCTGAGAAAGGGAAGAGTTTAGCACTTCCCTTTAAAAGCTGCGCACGTGTTTATTTCAAACGGAAGAGAAGGCAACCTTGAGACTTTGTCTTCCCTTCAGTCCCTGCACAGCCGCGGCACTGGCACTGCTCTGGAACACAGCACTCCGTTTAAAGAGAGCCTCTTAAAAGCCAAGAATGCCCGCTATGTAACAGTTATTTGCACTGAGCTTTAGCGCAGTCAAGTGACAAGCACAGCCTCGTATGTAAAAACCCTTCAACTGGTGCTTCGTTTTGCACAGCTGCTCTGCTACAGCCTTTTAACTGAGTCTTGGTCCTTTCCCGGGAAACCTTCCAAGCACGAAGGGTACCAGCAGCAGCCTCAAAGGACAATATCAGAACCACCCACCGAGAGAAGCCCACTGCCCGCTGCCCGCTGCGCAGAAGCCCTCTCCAGTTCCGCGCAGCTGGAACTCGGGCTGGGTCTGAGCAGACCCTTATTTCACACTCAGGGTCGGGTAGATTCGTGCCACCCAAGCACCTCCCGGCAGAACCGAACCTCCAGCTGCCACGCTACTGCGTGGGGATTAAATGCTGGCACCGGCCTCGAGAGCGCCGAGCTTGGCTGGGGACGAGCTGCTACAGGTGAGCACGGAGCTGGCCGTGGCAAGCGGCAGCATCAGCTCGGCAGCAGGGAGCGCTAGGGCGCCTCAGGCAGCCGCTTCTGCCCAGCTGCACAACCCGCCCCGGCACCGGCACGCTGCGGGCGCCCCGCTGAAGGCCAAGCCCGTCCCTCCCCAGGCCCAGACCCGTAGCGCCGCGCACCTTCCAGCCGGCGGAGCTGTTGCTGTCGCCCTTGTCCTTGAAGTAGGGGACGGAGCGGACCATCCACTCGTAGATCTGCGCCAGCGTAAGCCGCTTCTCGGGGGCGCTCTCGATGGCCTGGCTGATGAGCTCGGCGTAGGACTGGTTGCCCCAGGCGTTGCGCCGGGAACCGCCCTTTCGCGCCGCCGCGCCGCTCGCCCGCGCCCCCTCGGCCCGCCCGGGCCC
>VWZI01013030.1:884812-973077 GCA_013396835.1 Psilopogon haemacephalus | reverse complement strand
CGAGCTGAGGCTGGCAGCTTGCCTGCGGCGCTTCGGTGGGCCAGGGCTCAAGGTCGGAGCGCTCGCAGGCCGTGGGTTTGCCGTAGCCCTTCAACATCCAGCGAGGGCTGGTATGCGCAAGGACTAGGAGGGTGCTGCCTCAGCAGGCTTGTGTGTCTTTCCTCTCTCTGGAGCCCCTTCGGCACCGCTGGGTCATTGCTGAGCAGGGCATGACTGCGTTCAGCTGGTTATGTCAAGCAGAGGAGGAAAGCTAGCTGGCAGTATCTTTAGACCTGATCACAGTGCAGTCTAGTTGCCCTTTCTGAGACTGCTTGATCATTTTACAACGGTCACAATCCAGGAGTATGCATAGCAGACTGAGCAGTTCTTTCAGGGTTCTCTTCACTGTGCCTTAAGCTGATCTGAGGACCTTTTCACAGCTCTATACCTTACAGGAGAAGGGAGTAAAATTTTGCATCGTGTCAAACAAGCTACTTTTAGCACGTGTTACAATGCTGATGTTGCCTTCAATTTGCAGTGTGATTTAACTGCTAAGTCTCCACCAAATTATAGGATAATTTGATTTGTGTTTCTTCTGATGCATGATTTGCATCAGCCTACCAAAGGGTGCCTGCCAGGTGGCAGTGAAAACCTCTTAGGCTCACTGAAACTGCCTTTTGTGGAGATGCTTTGAAACCAGCTGGTTTTGTTTCACAGACTTCAGAATATAGGTAAACATGTTGCACCAATACCTGTGTTCATCCGATTGCTGCTTGCTAGAAAGTTTTGTTACCTCAGTTCCTAGAATGTTTCAGGCTGTCATGGTAGAGTAAAGGTGAAGTTACTATAGCTGTCAGTCTTTAGCAGTGGCAGGGAGAAGGCTAAGGGGTTGCTGCACAGTTGTGCCTCCAGTGACACAAACCAATTGTTGAAAAGCTGCTCAGCTCTTAGGGTAGGTGATCATCTCTGAGAGAAGATTGAAGCATGAGATCTACCCTTGAACAGTTGCTAAGAAAATATTTCCTTCCTTAGTTCTTCCATGGAAATGCCAGTGTTGGGTTGGAAGTTCTTTTCCCTTGTAGGCTTCTGTGCAGCTCTTGTAGATCACTTCAAAATGTCGTGACCTCAAGCATTAAAAAAAGAAAAAAAACAGCCTTCTGTGTATTAGGAGCCTTGATTCCAGCCTGTGTCTCTGGGGAAGGAGATGTGTTCCTGAAATAGTCACTTGAAGAGGAGGGAATGGCTGGCTCTGAGTGGCCTGCAAGTGCTTGCTTGCTTCTGAAGGGCTTCAAAATTTGTGTTCTGTCCTGGATAAAGAAGCTGGATGCTCTCATCATGCCTCCTTCTCAGGGAGCTCAGTTTTCTACACACAGCTTCAGGTTTCAGTGACATGTTGGAATACTATCTGGCTTCAGAAGTAACCTGCAAGTTAAGTACTTCTTTTTGTTACAGACAAACCTTCCAATCTTCAAACTGAAGGAGTCGTGTGTGCGGAGGCGATACAGCGACTTCGAGTGGCTGAAGAATGAGCTGGAACGAGACAGTAAGGTGAGGGCTGGCTCACACCTGCCTATTCCTGAATCCAGGGCACATGGGAACAGTTGTAGTGATAGTCTGGAGCTGAAGAGAAGAGATTCTTCTGTGGGTGGGCAGCTGCTGGGGCTTGATCTCTATAAATGTAATGGGGCTGGAAGGGAGTGCCAGATGGCAGAGGACACCCTCTTGCAGGTGGCCATTGTGCTGAGAGGAGCATTCTGTGCTTTCAGATTGTAGTGCCACCGCTGCCTGGAAAAGCTTTGAAACGACAGCTGCCCTTCCGAGGAGACGAAGGCATCTTCGAGGAGTCCTTCATTGAGGAGCGGAGACAGGGGCTAGAACAGTTTATTAACAAGTAAGCTTGATGTCCAGCCTTTGCTGTGTGCTGCCTTTCTGGCTGCTGCTACTGGAAGAGGGCTGTGGGCTGAGTGGGAAAGAGTCTTGATGTGCTGCATGCAGGTGCCATGCTCAAGGATGGTCCCTCTGGCTGGGTGATTAAAGCATGGTTCTGAAGCAAGTCCTGCCTGGAGCGTGGGCTTTGTTTAGTGCTCACTTCTGAGAGTGAAGCAAACAGCAGCAGCACAGCTGTGTCGCAGACCCACCAACAGGCTGGTGCTGGTCCAGGATGCTGATGCTCTCCTGCAGGGTATGGGGTGAGGGGGAGCGCTCTATGCTCAGGCACCTCTTGCTGTCCAGTTGCAGAGCTGAGCCCAATGTGGGTGTGCCTGTTAGCGAGTTGCTCCACCTTAGTCCCTCCAGAGAGTGGAGGGATGGACACCTCGGGGACAGCAGTGCTAACTTCCACATGCATTTTTTTCTTCCAGGATTGCTGGACACCCACTGGCACAGAACGAGCGCTGCTTACACATGTTCCTGCAAGAGGAGACTATCGATAGGAATTACGTCCCTGGGAAAGTGCGCCAGTAGGAGCACCTGGCACTGTCTTCCTCCATTCCACCCTCCCTCCTGCAAAAATGACATTTATTTTTACACTAAATCTGTCTTCTCTGAACCAGCTTTTCCTCTCTCGAACCTCCCAGTTTGTTGAGCATTATCCTCTTCTGTAACTGGCAGCAGCTTGTTCTACTGGGCTGTGGTCTTGGCCTAAAGGTATGAAAATGTAGGCAAGTGAGCGTGTTGTCCCACGCGGAAGGTGTGAGTAGGTGTGGAGCAGGAACTTGCTTATGGTGTTGCAGTGTAGGAGCTGCCTCTCTCCCTGTATAGGAAGGTATGAGATGACCTTCGCTCCCCTGTCTGTGCAGCCCCAAGCATGTCTGCAGGAGACTTGGAAGAATAGCAGTTGTCATGTTGGTCAGTGATCGCATCAGGTATTAGAGTTTTAGTAAGGCTTATCCAAAACAGTGAGTAGGTGCCTGGGTGTGTTGGTCTCTCGTCCACCCCATTCACCCTGCATGAAACTCCCATTCTTCGTTGTCTGGAAGTGCTGAAACCCAAGACCTACCTACTCTAACCTTGCTCTCAGCCTCCTGCATTACAGACCCGTTTGGTGTATTTGTGTTAATCCCCCTCCTTTCTGATGTGCTGCTGGCAGCTCGAGGGGTTCCCACCCATGTGCGTGCTCATGATGCTCTGAATGGGCAGTTTGGCACGTGGAGTCTTGGGCAGGCTGGGCTCTACCAGTGTGTGCTGTGACGCTTCTGCCCAAGATTTCAATACTACCACAGCCTCGCTTTGCTCTGGAGTAGTGAGATGGTGTCTCCAGCAGCTCCCTGCTCAGCTGACCTGTGGGGACCTATTCCTGCACCCTAGGTGCAGAGGGGAGAAGACAGGTCTGGCTGAGGAGGAGCAGGAGAGGACTGGTGGGGGCTGTTGCAGTGTGTGGCTGTGACAGCTGTCATTGGAGGAGCCCAGCGGTGGGGCCTGGGATGAGGCCACCTCTCCAGAAAGGGACAGCAGAAAATGGTCAGTCAGTCCTGCCTTAGACGTTTGTTTACAAAGCAGAAGTAGCATCTGATCTTTGTGTGCTCCCCCCAGTCCTGCAGTTAGCCAGGCAGTTACTTGTGTGGAAGCAAGTACCCAAGGCTGGTCAGGAGATGTTCAGACGTTGAGGAGGTCCACGAGGCTGTGATTTGCTGCAACAGAACTATCATTTGAAGGCTCTGTCAGCTGCCACAGCTGCAATGAATGAGGTCGGGCCTCGGCTCGGGGGCTTCTCAGGTCATGGCTGGCTGGTTTATAAAGCACTTGGTCACTTTACAGTGGCACAGCTGAGCCTTTTTTTTTTTGGAGATAGACCTGGAGTGACTGCCCTTCTGTTCCCGCCAAACACAACCTCTAAGGTCTCCCGAGTTTGCTGGTGAGGAACTGGTGCTCCTGGGCGTGAGGCAGCTCTCAGGGAAGGGGGCAAGTCGCTGACACCGGGAGGGAAGTGCTCTGGGGGCCGACTCGGCTCGGGAAGGGCTGTGAGGCAGCGCAGAAGCAGATGCCGGTGGAGGCGGCCGTGCCTGGCGCCGGGGCTGCCCTCGTTCCCGTCGTGCTGCTGCCGGCCCACTCTTGGGGCGGCCCCTTCCTCCTGCCTGTCCTGCCGCGGGGCTGCCACCCACCCAGCTGTCTGCACCTCGTCAGTGTAACGTCCGCGTCCGTTCGCATTAAACCACTGTGAAGCCAAGTGTCTGCCTGGTCCTGCGGGGCGCCGTGGGCAGCGCGCACCTCCCGCGGCTGGGGGCGCTGCGCGGGGCGGGCGCGGTTCGGGCGGGGCCTGCCCCGCGGGAAGCGGCGGTGTGCGGCGGCGCGCAGCCCGCCCTTAGGCAGCCCCTAGGCCGCCCACATGTGTGCCCGCCTTGTACCGCAGCGCGACTGCTGCGCCCCACTGCGCTGGCTTGGCTGCCGCTCCGCCGGAGCACGGACACGAGCAGCCCCGTGTGGCCTGACGGTTTAATGGCTGTGGCGCTCGTCACCCATCGTCGGTCTCGTACTAGCACTGCGTGGCGCCGACCGCAGCTCCCGCCCGCAGACCCTGCCCCCGAGGCTGTGCGGTGTGTGCCGGACAGGGCTCCGACGGCAGGCTGGGCGCTGTGGAACGGCTCAAGGCTGTCCGGGAGCCAGCCCTCTGGTCCCCTGGAAGTCCCCCATTTTTCCTCCCCATGCCGCCAGGCGCGGTGCAAGGCAGCAGCCCAGGGCTGCAGAGTGCCCTGCGCAGCGCTGGCTGAGGCACGGCGAGCACTGAGGTCTCACACGATCTCCTTGATTTTCTCTCGGCTTCCGCCTTGCTGCTGGCTTTTCATCTTTTTCTGATTTGCAGCAGCTGACGGCTGATGGCAGGAGGAAGCTGCTGATCAAGTGTACGGCTGCTTTCAGTAAAACACGTCCTTCTGTCTCCCATCAGTTCTAAGAGGAAGTTCTAAGAGAACTTTTCCCATCTTGCTGCCTGCTCCACAACTGGAATGCATAAATGGAAAAAGGTCCCCTGTGCACTTCAGAGAAGGAACCAGGAGGTCCCTTCCCTGTGTTCAGGACAGGCCTGCTTCCCATTTGAAGAAGAGCATGGCTGGTGCTCTCTAACCTACTCTTAGGCATCCAAGGAGATGGAAAGCCTTTCTGCTCTGTCCCCAAGAACCTCTCAACTAGGCAAGGTCATTCCACTGAGCAAGTGAAATCCTGTCTGAAAGTTGGGTTTCTGCTCTGCAACAAGCAGCAGCTGCTCCCTGCCCAGGGCTGTGGCACCCTGCTTGATCCATGCATTGTCTCAACCTGCACACCCACCTGCAGACCACGCACACAGCACCAGGGAGTTGAACGCTCACACTGCCCCCAGGGCTTGCATACGGAGCGGGAGGAGGTTCTGCTCAGCCTGTGGCAGCGTCTCCTGCCTGATTGTTTTGCTAGGCGGTTGCTGTGCCTGCAGAGCTGTCAGAAGGTCTGAAGGAATTGCAGCTCTGGTCTGCAGCAGGTTGAAGCAGTAACAAACTGAAAAGGCTGTCATGCAGGCTGCCCTTGAGCAGGGCACTGACTCCAGAGTGACAAAGACAAGCAGTCACCTGTCAGCCTGGCCAGGCAGCAGCCATGGGAGTCCCTGGTGGAGAATATGAATTACAGAGGGAATAATTGCCTGGGTAAACATGGCAAGGAACTAGGAGAACCTGAGGAAGCTGAAGAGGGGTATCAATGTCCCACCCAGTTCCACTGGGAGGAAGTCCTTCACAGAGAAAGTGATTGGTGTTGGAATGGGCTGCCCAGGGAGCTGGTGGAGTCGCCGTCCCTGGAGGTGTTCAAGAAAAGACTGGATGGGGCACTTAGTGCCATGCTCTAGTTGATTGGATAGGGCTGGGTGATAGGTTGAACTGGATGAGCTTGGAGGTCTCTTCCAACCTGGCTGATATATGATTCATATGACTCTATGATTCAGCAAGGCCCAAAACAGGGCTGGCAATGGATACACCTTTCCTCTTCAGCATGCCCTCTGCAAAGCCTGCATGAAGAAAACCCACCTCAAATACTGCAGCTACATGTTAATGTCAGCATCTCTTCCTTCTACAGCAATCCCAGACAGAAACAAAGGAAGAACTTTTACAAGTCAGTAGGTGCTGTCAGCTCCTGGCCCGTGCTGCCACACGTAGGTACCCACGTGGCACTATGCTGCATCAGTCAGAAGAGGCATCCTTGCCAAAGAGCCTTGCCAAGCACAGAGGCTGACAGAATCCTGGAGCAGCACCTCCTGCCCCGGGCAGGCTCTTGACTGTGGCACACTTTGTGCCCAGAAGGCTCAGGCTCCCAGGCTGTCTTCAGGCACTTTTCGCCAGCACACAAAGGTCCTGTGAGAAAAGAAGACCCTTTATACTCACGCCGCTGGGGTGGCGCCAAGCTGGGCAGTGCAGCCAACAGACTGAGACCTGGTGACGTCCAAGAGAAGCCAAGTTCTCCAAAGCAGCAACCATGTGAATGTGCTGGAAGCAGAGGTCACTTTCCCCAGCTGACATCGGGTTCTTTTTGTAAAGAACACTGATGCCAGCTTCTTGACAGCACCAAGCAGAGGAGCTTAAACTACCCTTCAGGCTTCCTGGACGATCAGGACTTGTACTCCAGTGAGCTTCTCATCTGCCTTTAGTTCTTGATATACCACTGTAGCATAAACTTCCTTTCTTATCTCTGCTAAGTTTACACACTTGAACTCTATTGATTAGGAAGCAAAGGAAAAAGCTTGAGAACAAGCTGTGATGAAGAGTGTGTTCCAGAACAGGTGGTAAAGGCAAATGAAAACACCTCCTGACCAGCTGATGTAATGAAAAACTCAAGGTGCTCAAAAAAAACAAAGGAAAGAAGGGGAACAACTCCGAAGTTTTGCTCCTTATAGCTCTTTGAAATGCAGACAGGCCTAATGCCCAGCCTTTGAAATGCTAGCTGAAGGAAAAAAGCCAGGCCCAGCTGTGCCATCAATATGCCACTTGTGTCACCCAGGCTGCCTCTGCCTTCTGCTCTCCACAGCCTCATGCATGGGGCTGCCTCCCAGCGTGGCGTGGGTGAGCTGAGATACATCCTCTTCCAGAGGAGGTGCTCCTGGAAGCCCTGAGGAAGCAGAGCAGCCTCCTGCCAGGCGCGGCATGGCCTCAGCGTGCTGCCAGCGCCGGGACAGGCTGCAACAGGAACAGCTCTGCGGCTGCTTGGGGCACAGACCTCGGAACGGGAGCAGGAACCAGGCCAGCAGCTGCAGCGCTCAGAAGAACGGAGAGCAAGAGGCAAGCAGCCACCTGCAGCAAGCTCCTGTGGCAGAGCTGCAGAGGCAGGGCCAGGAGGAGGTTAAGGCTGAGCCACCAGAGCTGCCCACCCGCCGCAGGAGGATTAGCAGATGCACACAGGCAGTGCCAGCGCGGGGCGGGCACTGCTTAAGCTGTTACCACAAAAAGAAGGGCTGGGACCTGCCCGGAGAGGGTGAGTAAGGAGCGATAGGTTCCAGGGCTTGAGCCTGCTGGTGGATGTGTCCCGCCCAGCAGCTACCCAGCTCGGCTCTGCCCCACAAGCCAGTCACTTGCGGGCAAGAAGGTCTTGACCGTACCTGTTCCCTGGTCCCACGGAGAAGAAGGAGGAGGTTAACTCCTCAGGGCTTGCTTAGTGCCCCAGAGCAGCAGGGCCCCGCCAGCTTTGGCTTTAGCTGCCAAGCAGATCACAATGGAAAATGTAATCTGCTAATCCATCTGCACATGCCAAGGCCACCCCTGTTCTGGCAGGGCAGCAGCGCGGGGACAGGCTCTGTGCAGGCAGCTCTCCAGGCAGGCAGCAACAGGGAGAGCGCAAGCCAAGCCCTGGCTGCAGCTCCCACAGTGGCTGCTCCAATGCTGCCCCCCAGCACTGAACCTAGCAAGATGGCACTGTGACAGGAGCCAGTCCTGCCTCCCCTGCCCGTGCCCACACTTGTGTCCTCTATGCCCAGCACCCACACAACAACACAGGCAGAGGCACAGGCAGGGGAGCAGCTCTGGACTTGTTTGGCTCCCTCCAGGGCTCTGCCAGGCCCCAGGGCTGGGCAGCAGCAGGAGCACAGCCTGGGCTACAGAGCTGGGTGGCACCTGCCCAGCTGACAGGCAAACCACAGGCAGCTGTGCACAGGGCTGGGGATGTGAGCTCCGACCCTGCTCCACTGGCAGCAAATAGAGAGATGCTGAAGTCATGCCAGAGCCATCCACTCCTCAATCAATTTAGTTTGCAGAATAATTTGTCAAGTTTGACTCAGAGCAGACCAGGATCTGGGAAATCATCATCTCCTCACCGGGATGCCAGAACAAGCTGCCTCAAGCCTTGCTGCACAGCTCCAGCCATGGCTGCCCCCTGCACCACTGGCTCAGAGCTCTGAGGAAGCTCAGAGGGGAGGTGGTGACCACAGCCACACACACAGACAGGATGGGCACAGTTGCACCCTCACACAGGGCCTTCCCTGCACAGGGCATTTCTGACAGCAGCTGGCACAGCAGCAGGGCTGGGACAGTGCCACTGCCCCTCGGCAGGGCTGGGAGTGGCCGAGACCAGGGCTCCTACCCAGCCCAGGGACTCATCTCCGTGACCTCTGCTCTGCCAGGGGAAGGGGCAGCACACAGCCCAGCTCTGCAGTCCTGACCCTGGGACCCACTCCCTGTGTGAGAGGGGATGGAGGGACTGTGCAGATCATGGCCTGGTACCTGGCAGGGACACTGGCAGAGGTCCACAGAGTGCCAGTGCCAAGTGCCTCAGACTGCAGCAACCCCAGGGCTAGGGTCCAGTCCAGGGTGGTGCAGAGGCTCTTCTGCTGGCCCACAGGGCTTCTCCATGTTTTTTCTTCCACAAATCCCACAGGCACAGTAAATCTGAGATTCAAACCTGTATTGGCAGGATGTGTTTTGGCTTAGGCACGTTCAGAGGTGTGATGGCAATGGATAGCTCCATACTGCAATCAGAAGCATCTTCAGAGTGAAAGCAGAACTTGATCTGCCCAAGCCGCACGTGGCTTAGATAAGAACTTGATAGAGGTATTTGCAACTGCCCTCAGTCAGTCCCTCCTCACTGTTTGCTTGCCCCTGTCTCAGTCTGTAAAAGATGCCCATCCTACGGTGTTCTTCCCACAGACACAGCAGGGAGCTTGCTGATACTATGGATACAATGCCACTTTCCACAGAGAATCCTCATTCTCCCAACACAAAGCCAGATGCTGCCCTTTAGCTCCTGTTCCATTCCCCCACCATCAGTAAAATACTGTGTGCACCTTCTGAAGGCACAGCTGGAACCTTCCCTGCAATTGCATCTTGTGAGGTACAACAGGTTTACAGCTCTGGGGGGAAGCCAATGTCCTGCCCTTAGATCCACCCTTAGAATCCACCCTCAATACATCCAGGTGCAGATGAGGGAGCAGAGACAAGCCTGTCCCAAGAGAAATGGCCCTAGTTTGGGGCTAATCCCTTCAGAGAGGCAATGCACTCTCTTTTGCCCCAGCATCGTTGTGGTCTTGCCAAGATCTCATCATTTGTTCCAGTTGCAAGCAAGATGAGAGGGTTAAACACTGCTGGCCAGTTTATATCCCCCTAGCACGGGCTGGCTGTGCTGGGATCAGCAGAGAATACAAGGCAGTGAGTGAAAGGTGTGTGACACTGTCCCATGGCACAGTCTTCTCTCTAAGATGAGAGACATGGACTTGATGGATGGACCACTTGGTGGACAAGGCACTGGCTACACAGTCACACTCCAAGGGTTGTGATCAACTGCTCCATATCCAGGTAGACACAATAGTGACAAGTGGAGCTCGTCCAGTGCTGTGTAAAATCTCTGTCAGCCACGTGGGCAGTGACACCAACAAACCCTCAGCAGGTTTGCTGATGGCACCAAGCTGTGTGGTGAGCTGGACTCACTGGAGGGCAGGGAGGGCATCCAGAAGGAACTCGGCTTGAGAAGTGAGCCAGTGCCAACTGCATGAGGTTCAACAAGTCACAGGGTGAGGTCCTGCAGCTGGGTCAGGTCAACCCCAGGCACCAATCCAGGCTGAGTGCAGAGTGGGTTGAGAGCAGCCCTGCAGAAAAAGCCTTGAGGGTGCTGGGCTGAGCAGCTCCCCAGCAGCCAGCAGTGCCCTCATGCAGCCCAGAAGGCAGCTGAGTGCTGGGCTGCAGGCAGAGGAGGGTGGGCAGCAGGGCAAGAGAGGGGATTCTGTCCCTGGACGCTGCTCTGCTGAGACCTCACCTCCAATCCTGCCTCCAGTGCTGCTGTCCCCAGCAGAAGAAGGACACAGACCTGCTGGAGTGAGGCCAGGGGAGGCCACCAAGATGATCCAAGGGCTGAAGCAGGACAGGCTGAGGGAGCTGGGGGTGTGCAGCCTGGATAGAAGACTTTGGGGGGACCTTAATGCTGCCTGCCAGTGCCTGAAAGGATCCTGTAGGAAAGCTTCAGAGGGACTTTTGCTGAGGGTATCTAGAGACAGGCCAAGGGGGAATGGTTTGAAGCTGAGGCAGAGCAGGGTTAAATTGGAACTGAGGAAGAAGTTCTTCAGAGGTAGTGAGACTCTGGCACAGGTTGCCCAGGGATATTGTGGATGCCTCCTGCCTGAAGGCCGGGTTGGATGGGGCTTTGGCCAACCAAGCCTAATTGAGAGGTGTCCCTGCCCATGGAGAGGGGTTGGACTGGATGATCTCTGAGGTCTGTTCCAACCTGGGCCATTCTAGCTTCCTATGACTCTGTTGATCTCTCCTTGGTGCCCTGCAATAGGACATAAAGAAATGGAATTACTCTGTTGGAGGAATTTCAGGCTGGACGTTAGGTAAAGGTTCTTTGCTGGGGGGATGACCAGTCCCTGGAACAGGCTCCCCAGGGAAGTGGTCATGGCACCAAACATGCCAGCATTAAAGGAGTGTCTGGACAACACTTTCAGTCACATGGATGAGTCTGAGGTAGTCCTGCAAAGAGCAGGGTGTTTGGTCCTGATGGGTCCCTTCCAACCTGAGATGTGATTCTGTGATCCTGTTGTGAAGGTGATGGGCATCTGAGGGCTGATCCAGAGCTGTTTCTGCAGGGCTTTTGGCCTTCTGGGCTGCAGGCATCTCCCACACTCCTTGGTGCCGGCTGTGTGTGACCTGCCACTCTCTGCCTGCCTGCTGCTCCTGTCAGGACGTGTGCTCAGCATGCTCAGTGCCTGTGCCTGCTCCTGGCCCTTGGCCTGTGCTGCTGGATCTGGGCCCTGAACAGGGTGGGGAGAGCAGAGCAGCAGACTGCAAGGTGAAGATGGAGCACCAGGAAGATGGATGTGGAACTGTGTGTGAGGTCTGGGAGCTGGACCAATGTTGAGTGCCCTGAAGCTCCTCCCTCTGCCTGAAAGAGCTTCCTGTTGGGCTGCTGTTGCAAGAGGGTTTCTGGGAATAGGATCAGGGGACTGCAAGCTCGTGAGGAAAGGCTGAGAAAGTTGGGTCTGTTTAGCTTAAAGAAGAGGAGACCGAGTGGGGCATCTCATTAGTACTGAGCAATATCTAAAGAGTGAGTATCACGATGATGGAGCCAGACTCTTCTCAGTGGTGTCCAGTGAGGACAAGGGGCAGTGGACACAAACTGGACACAGGAGGTTCCACATAAACATAAGGGAAAAATTCTTCACTTTGAGGGCAGCAGAGCCATGGAGCAGCCTTACTGTTGCAGGTTAACCTAGCAATAGATGAGGTATTTCATATAAAAATCTTCAAGAAAAAAAAAGGGAAGGATTTGATAAAGAAAGAAAGAAAGAAAGAAAGAAAGAAAGAAAAAAAAACAACCAAACCCCAACCAAACAAAAATTGAGCCCAGTGGAAATGAAAGACTTGCTAACAGCGAGCAGCCCCGCAAATGGAATTGTGGTAGTTTAAAGCTTTTTGGAAAATTCCAGTAAAATAAATGGATACTTTCCTGAAAGCTCAGTGCAGAATGTGTATGAGCAGGGCAGCGGTTGTAAAAGAATAGCGACGATAAAGTCTCTGCCATTCGCTGGCTGCTAATTGGCATAAGAAGCCAAATGTATAAACAGTGTCGCTCTCTTGGCTTTTGGGCTGTGGCTCTGTTGCTGTTCCTGTGCCTCTCTGAACACTGACCTTGACTGACCAGGTAACAGGTGAGATCTTGCTGGTTTTCTGCCTGGGGAGAGAAAGGGAAGGCATTGGCCCCATCTGGGCTTTTTCCTTTGTCCTGGGGGAAGATTGGATTTCTGTATTATTTCTAAATTGTGCATAATTGTAAATGCGTGTAAATGTCTTGTGTGTATCTGCCTGTAACTTTAGCTTTGCTGCATCTTACTTCCAAGCCGCCTGAGCTTGTCTGCTAAATTTTAATTTGAGGTCAGGGTGGGGGAAGAAGTTCCCAACCCACCCCAGGAATTTGGAAGGACAAGACACTGATGTGCTCATCACACACACTAGATAGGGAGTAAACTGGCCCAAACCAGGCTCAAAAAACAGTGACAAAAGTCCAGCAAACTGGCCAAACTCGGTACTAAAGTTCAGCCAAAGGACACGGTGCAAGACTTCTCCAAGACCACCAGAGAATGCACCGTGCACACATAATAAATACGTAAATATGTTGCTTAGTTCCAGGAAGTGAGCCTGCAGGACTGCTCTAGCGTCTCCTCTATCTGCATGTGCCTAAGAGAGGAGGCCATGCTGCAGGATCTGAGCCAGGAGTCTCCTCGCATCTGAAACTTGTGCAGATTTTAGATAAAGAGATGCGTGCCCTTTAGAACTTCAAAATGGAGTCTCAGAGGGTTTCCTTCTATAGCCAAATTTTATGGTACCCAACCAGCACCCCCAAGGCCTTCTCCTCCAGGCTGCTCTCCAGCCACTCCTTGCCCAACCTGGATTTGTGCTTGGGATTGCCCCGACCCAGGTGCAGGACCTCGTGCTTGGCCTTGCGGAACTTTATGGGGTTGGCTTGTGCCCAGCTCTGCAGCATGTCCAGGTGCCTCTGGATGGATCCTTCCCTCCAGCCTGTCACCTGGACCACACAAACCTCAAACTTGTGTCACCCGCAAACTTGCTGAGGTCCCTTCCAACCCCTACCATGCTGGGAGCCTGTGCACGGGCAAGTCTTGGTGTCACCCCCGTCATTGCTCTGGGTCCCCAGCCTCCGCGTGGCCGGGCCCGGGCACACAGCCGCGGAGCCCAGCGATGCTCTGGTTCTGCCTGAGAGCACCCCCGGGGCACGGTGCTGCCCGCGTCCTGCTTGCAGGCGCCCGGGCAGCGGCAGGCAGGCAGGCAGCGGGGGCCCGGCCCCTACCTGCTGTGCAAGTAGCAAGCGGGCGGGGCCGCCCCCTCAGCCTCTCGGCGGCGGCGGCGGGCCCGGGCTGAGCCGAGCCGAGGCGAGCGGGAGCGCACCGGAGCAAGGCGAGCCGCGCCGAGCTGTACGAGCCGCGCCGCAGGTGAGTAGCGGCGGCGGCGCCGGCGGGCAGAGCCTGGGGCAAGCGGTGCCGCTCTTGCATCAGCCGCCTCATGCACGTGGGGCCAGTGCGAGCGGCGGCAGGAAACTCGCCGAGCGCCCGTGCTGCGGGCAGCACCCCGCTCCCCGGCAGGACCGAGCGTCGCCAGCGGCTCCTCGGGGCCGGAGGTACCCCCACGGGGTCTTGGGTGCGGGCTGGAATCCTCTGCCACCTGTTCGCAGCCGCGGCGGGATGCGACCGGAACCGGGAAGCAGGATGCAACGGCAATAGGATGCGTTGGGTACCGGGATGCGGCGGCAGCGAGAGGCTCCTTCCAGCAGCAGCAGCAGATGCCCAGCACGCTGCCGCTTCTCTCTTCTGCCCGCCTGTAGCTCGATGCATGCTTTCCATCTTGGGCGCCAGCGTGGCAGCGTGGCTGCCAGCGAGAGGCACCTCGCTACGGGCTGAGCCTCCCCGCGGCCGCTCAACCTGCCCGGAAGCTTTCCCGAAGCTGCCTCTGATGGGTGCCGCGGAGGGGCTGGGTGCTTAGCATGTTCCTGTCCCTGGGTACGGTGAATGCCAGCGCGGCCAGGCCTGCGGGGTAGGAGGGGGGCTTGGTTCCTTCTGGGAACAAGGGCTGAGAAAATTGCTGCTGCTAGTCCCGTGCTTGCAGAGAGTCAGAAATCCTTGAGGCACTGGGGTGGCACTGGGGAGGGCAGCCTGAGCCACCCGAGCAGTGGCTGGGGAGGGTGCTAGTGCTGGGGCACTTGTTTTTCCTTTGAAAGCTGCCCCAGAGGCTGGGACAGTTCCTTGGGCCGAGGCTGAATAGGGCATGTGCCAGCTCAGGAGGTTTCTCCAGAACAGGGTGGTTCGATGGTTATGGAGAAGCAGCTGGGCTGGTGTCTGCCACCCTAAGTCTAGTACTGTCCCTCAGTGTGAGAGAGCACCAAATTATCCTTGTGTCTGCTGATGCTGATCGATGCAGCACAGTGTTGGTGCTGCTTCAGGCACCTGGCTGGAGCGTGGCTCATTTCCTTATAACAGGAGCAGTCTGTGAGGAGAAGGTGCTGGGAATTGGGTGGTCCAGTGCTGGGCATGGGAGCTGCTGTCCTTGTGACTCCTCTCACACTGTGGCAGATGCCTCTTCTGCAGGCAGGTTGCTCATCACCCAGAGCTTTTTTTGGATGGGTGGCTGCTGTGAGCAAGGGGAGTGGGGATGCTGCATGTTTAGGACGATGGCAGCATGTGGAGCATGTGGAGCATGTGGGCTGCTCAGCAAGTGCCATCAGCACAGGAGGAGTATGCACCAGGAGCTCACACTGTGTGTCTGGCCACACATCCCTGCTGAGCGTGCAGCGCAGATGCTGGGAGCAGAGGAGGAATGGCCATGTCCCAGTGAGTCAGGCCAGCTTGCCAAATCCTCCACTGGAGGAATGCTTTGTCTCCCTGGCATCGCCACTGCTCACACCCACGTGCCAGGCTGGAGAGGTGTGCCAACAGTCAAGTCAGGGCTGAGGGCTCTCCTCGCTGCCAAATCAGTAGGAAGCTGCTGGGAGATGGTGGGCAAGCTCTGGCATGTGCCCAGGGGCCCAGTGATGAGGACAACACAGAGCTGGTACAATGAGCCTATTTTTCACCCGCAGACTGGCTTTGTTCACCCCAGGCTTGCTCTTCTGTGCAGAGGCTGCACAGGTTGGGTATGTGCAGCTTCGTGGTGCCTTGGAGGGAGCCAACACAGTCTCTGTCCCAGCAGTGAGGGAGGAACGGTGCTGGCTGGCTGTGGGGCATTGCTGCCTGCACTGAGGCTGGCAGGATACTGAGCTTCGTACTCCTACAGTCCCTTCTCTTGCAGGGCTTTGGAGCAGCTGAGCAGCAGCCACGAGAAGACAAGATGTTGGGGGGAAAAATGAGCAGCGTAGGGAAGAAGCTGATCCGGCGCCGCATGGTGGATCTGAGCTCCGAGGACACGCGTTTTGCTCGCTGCCTCTCCACCCTGGACCTCATAGCCCTGGGGGTGGGCAGCACACTGGGGGCTGGTGTGTACGTGCTGGCTGGGGAGGTGGCCAAGGAGATGGCTGGTCCTTCCATTGTCCTCTGCTTCCTGGTAGCTGCTCTCTCGTCTGTACTGGCTGGACTATGCTATGCAGAGTTTGGGGCTCGCGTACCCAAGACTGGCTCTGCCTACCTCTACAGCTATGTCACTGTGGGTGAGATCTGGGCTTTCACAACCGGCTGGAACCTCATCCTCTCCTATGTGATAGGTATGGGGCAGGGCAAGGTGCTGGCACATGTGCCCAGCACATGTGTCGGGGGCTATTGGGGACAGAGTGTGGTGCTCTGGGAGCAGGGCATGGGGTGGGATGAGCAGGGAGGTGGAGACTGGGAGGACTGCTCTGCCCTGGGCTTGGACTGATGCACAGATTTGCCATCAACCAGGCACAGCCAGCGTGGCTCGAGCCTGGAGCGCGGCGTTCGACAATATCATTGGCAACCACATCTCTACCTTCTTCATGAACAAGACCACCCTGCACGTGCCAGGGGTGCTGGCCGAGCGCCCAGACTTCTTCGCCGTGATGCTGATCGGACTGCTCACTGGTGAGTGTCTGAGAGCAGCTCCCTGGCACCATGGGAGGTGTCACGGGAACCTGACAGGTCCCCACTCAGCCGTTGTGTCCTTGCAGCGCTGCTGGCCTTTGGTGTCAGCGAATCTGCCCTCGTCAATAAGATCTTCACAGCGGTTAACTTGTTGGTGCTGGGCTTTGTCATCATTGCTGGCTTTGTGAAGGGGGACATCAAGAACTGGCAGCTCTCGGAGGAGGACTGCATCAACCACTCACACTCTCACCCACTGGATGGCATCAGGTGAGGAAAGCAACCCTTTCAGGCCAGAGGCTGGCACGGGGCTGCCACCAGCCTTGCTGTCCATGGCAGCTGCTCTCCTCTTTCCTTTCCAGGAAGAAAGCCTTTGGCTCCGGCGGGTTTGTCCCCTTTGGACTGGAAGGGATCCTGACAGGTGCAGCCACCTGTTTCTATGCCTTTGTAGGCTTTGACTGCATTGCCACAACAGGTACCACCTTGGGCGAGGGCAGCATGGACATTTGCCCAGTGCAGCCGGCAGTTGTGCTGGGGAGGATACTCTGTGGCTCTGTGGCGTGGGAATCGGCTCATCCCAGCAGCTCTGTCCCCAGCTGGGATAGCACATGAAAGGCTTACAGCTTGTGAAGTGGCTTCCTGCACCGCACAGTGGGAGCAGAGCTGCACCCTGCCAGCGCAGGCAGCTCTGGAGGCCACGGGGAG
The DNA here is from genome assembly GCA_013396835.1 of Psilopogon haemacephalus. NCBI lineage: Eukaryota > Metazoa > Chordata > Aves > Piciformes > Megalaimidae > Psilopogon > Psilopogon haemacephalus. The sequence goes on along the minus strand of VWZI01013030.1, from coordinate 956,429 downwards.
CCTTTCTGCTGCTGAGAATTGCTGGTGCCTGCTGGTTATTTCCCAGCCTCAGGCAACGTTGTTCTGAATGACGGAGTCGGCTCAGAGCTGCCATGATGGAGAGCAGTGAGCCTGCTTAATTTCCTCTCATTCCCCCAGGAATCTGCTTAGTGGGTGGCTGGTACAGGCTGTTCTGCCTGACCTCCCTGCCTGTGCCTCCCCGCCCCCAGGGGCTACTCAGCAGCTGCCTCCTTCCCTTCTTCCCTGCCAAGCCCCCTTGCTGGGGAGTGCAGCAGAACATGCCACAGAGGCTGGGAGGCAGAGGGCACTGTGGGTGTGCCACACACCCCCAAGATCTGCATTCAGTAGGCTGTGCAGGGAGCAGGACCTGCTGCTGGGGGCAGAGGGCCAGCATGGCTGGGGGCATGGCAAGCCCAGCTGCTGGGCAGCTGCATGCCTAAAGCCAGGGCTGCAGAGACCTGCCTCTGCTCTTGGCAGTGATGAAGCCTTTGCTGGCACAGCAGCATGGCTGCGGACTCCTCTCCAATAGCTCCTGACTGCTTCTGCCCAGTCCCACAGTCTTGGAAACCCCTGCTGTGGGTTGTCCTATGGGGCCAGCTGTGCTGTGGGGTGGGGACAGACACTGCCTCTTGTCTCTGCACAGGGGAGGAAGCCAGGAACCCACAGCGCTCAATCCCCATTGGCATCATCGTGTCCCTCCTCATCTGCTTCGTGGCTTATTTTGGGGTCTCTGCAGCCCTGACCCTCATGGTGCCCTACTTCCTCCTGAACAAGGAGAGCCCCCTGCCTGAGGCCTTCAAGGCAGTGGGCTGGGAGCCTGCTCGCTACGCCGTTGCCGTCGGCTCTCTCTGTGCCCTCTCCACCAGGTAAGACTGGCTCCATCCTTGACACCACCTGGCATGGCATGGGAACTATCAACACACACCACGGCTTGGCTGGGAGTTTACCCCATCTGGCTGCTCCTAGCAATTGGTCCTGTCCCGACCCGAGTGGCGGGTGTGGACATCTTGCCTGGCAGACCCTGAGCCATCTCTCCTCACGGCAGCTTGCTGGGCTCCATGTTCCCCATGCCCCGTGTGATTTATGCCATGGCAGAGGATGGGCTGCTCTTCAAGTTCCTCTCCAGCATCAACAGCCGCACAAAGACCCCTCTGTCAGCCACCATCACCTCGGGGCTCCTGGCAGGTAAGCCTGTCGGTTGGCTCCCCAGGCCGGTTGCCACGGCGCTGTCGAGCTGCCCTCACGCTGCCTGTCCTCGTTGCAGCGGTGATGGCCTTCCTGTTTGACCTGAAGGACCTGGTGGACCTCATGTCGATTGGCACGCTGCTGGCCTACTCGCTGGTGGCAGTGTGTGTCCTCATTCTCCGGTGGGTGCTTCCTCTCACCTGGGGTTGCCTGGGGTGCAGCTGCCTTGTGTCGAGCCCAGGGATTGTGGCCGTGGCTCTTTGCTGTGAGGATGCAGCCCAAGGATGCATGGAGCCCCTGAGCTGGGGGCTGCACACAGCAGCCTCTGGGCACAACTGAAGGGTGGCTGTCACAGGGCTGCTGCCAGAGCAGCACAGCAGGATATAAGAGTGCTGTCCACTACCTCCCTGGGCTGGGAAGTTCCTCGGGCTCCACTGCAGCTTGTCCCGTTTGCTCAGGTACCAGTCTGGGCAGCTGAACTCCCCGAAGGCCATGGAGATGCTGGAGATGAACGGGAATGAGGAGGAGAAGGTGGTCATGACCCCGACCCTCACCGCTGCCAGCAGCCAGCAGCGGGAGAGGCTATCCATGGCGACGCTCTTCAGCCCACGCATGGATGTCCCCACTGCACTCTCTGGGCGCATCGTCTACGTCTGTGTCTCGGTCATCGGTGAGCAGCTGGCAGCTGATGCCCTGCCTGGTGTGACTGGCAGAGCTGGGAAGGGATGCTAGGCACAGCAGGTGGAGGAGACAGACAGCAGTACATGCTTGCTCACGTGCTGGGCTGCCTCTGCCTGCAGCAGGGTGCCAAGCAGCAGGACATGACTGAGGTTTGGGGCACATGGGGGCTGATGGAGGATGTGTGCACTAAGTCAGGCCACAGGAGCTCTCTGTGACAAGTCTGGCCTAGGCTGGCTGACTACCCAGTGAAGGTGGTCCCCAGCCCCCCAAGTGCACCTGGGGCTCAGCCAGCTTGAGCCTCATCCAAGCTGAATCATAGAATGGTTTAGGTTGCAAGGGACCTCAAAGCTCATCCAGTTCCAACCGCCTGCCGTAGGCAGGGACACCTCCTACTAGAACAGGTCGCTCAAGGCCTCATCCAACCATCAATGGCTCTGTTGTGCAGCCAGAAGGGAGCCTCTCCACTGGGTCTGGGTCAGTGTCAGAGCCCAGCTGAGGCCAGGCTGCCCTTGACTTGCCAGGCTGGTGAGCTCCCCAGGAGAGTGCTTTCCTGAGCCTTTGGGGTGATGTTGAAGACAGCAAGTGCTGGACCTAGATCTGGCAGAGAGGAGTGGATATGCCTCAGCTGTTGATGAGGCTTGGGGTCCCAGCAAGGCCACATGCCATCTGCCTCCCTAATTGTCTTCTCTGTTGCAGCCACACTGATCATAGTCATCTGCGTGGTCCTTACCCTCAAGGTGACCGCTCTGAAGGATGCCAGCGTGGGCTGGATCGTGGCCCTGGTACTGCTTCTCGTGGCTCTGCTCGTTCCCACCATCATCGTTTGGAGGCAGCCACAGAGCAACACACGGCTGAACTTCAAAGTGAGTGCAGCCCCCAGCAGCTTGGTGTCTGCTCCCCTTCAGAGCCCTGGCAGGTTCAGAGCCACTGTAGGATCTGCCAGGGCTTGCTGCTGGGCAGTCACTGGCCAGGAAAGTGCAGGGCCCTAGAACACAGCTCTCCAAGTTGCAGCATCCAGCATAGCAGTGTCTAGGTGATCTGTGGGCTGTGGCAAAGATGGAATCCCTCTGTGGCTAGGAGCATCCTGAAGCTTGGACAGTGCCCACTGCTGACACTTGTCTCTTGTCCCTCCCAGGTCCCTTTCCTCCCGCTCCTGCCAATCCTCAGCATTTTCGTTAATGTCCTGCTGATGGTGCAGCTGAGTGCTGGCACCTGGGTACGATTTGCTGTCTGGATGGCCGTGGGTAGGTGTCCTGTGTGGGGAGTGCAGCGTCCACAGCATCTGCCCAGACGGGCAGTTAAGGCTGGCAGCCTGGCACTGCACTTTTCATGGTGGAAATTGTCCCGCAGGTTTTACCATTTACTTTGCCTATGGGATCCGGAACAGCGTGGAAGGGAAGACTGTGGAGGAACCCTGTGGGCCAGCAGAAAAGCCTCTGCACCACCCTGGACTGGACCCTAGCCCTGGGGCTGCTGCAGTCTGAGGCCCTTGGCACTGGCACTCTGTGGACCTCTGCCAGTGTCCCTGCCAGGTACCAGGCCATGATCTGCACAGTCCCTCCATCCCCTCTCACACAGGGAGTGGGTCCCAGGGTCAGGACTGCAGAGCTGGGCTGTGTGCTGCCCCTTCCCCTGGCAGAGCAGAGGTCACGGAGATGAGTCCCTGGGCTGGGTAGGAGCCCTGGTCTCGGCCACTCCCAGCCCTGCCGAGGGGCAGTGGCACTGTCCCAGCCCTGCTGCTGTGCCAGCTGCTGTCAGAAATGCTGCTTTGCCTGTGCAGGGAAGGCCCTGTGTGAGGGTGCAACTGTGCCCATCCTGTCTGTGCGTGTGGCTGTGGTCACTGCCTCCCCTCTGAGCTTCCTCAGTGCCAGCGGTGCAGGGGGCAGCCATGGCTGGAGCTGTGCAACAAGGCTTGAGGCAGCTTGTTGCTACCACCAGCAGCTCGGTACTGCCTGGCCAGAGGGGGCTCAAGAAGCCAAACCCTTCCTCTGTGCCCAGGATTTGCAGCTGGCTGAACCCTGTGCTGCCTTGGCCGTGCTGCTTGGTGTGAGCATTGGGCCCAGGTGCCTGAGAAGATGCCCACAGTGCAGCTGTGCCAGCGTCCAGCCTTTGCATAGTTGGTGTTTACTGTCTTTGTAGAATTGCTGGTGTCTTCATGGTGACTTTTATACCTATGAACTAAATGGGATTTAAGTGTTTGGCTCTGTTGTCCTGCCACATACTGTGTTCATGCCCTGTGGTCATGGAACCCTGGGTATGACCCTACGTGCTGCCAGGGCAGGTGCCAAGCCAGTGCTAGCTCAGAGCAGAGCTTAGCTTGGCTGTGCTGGCTGAGCTGTCTGAAACCTTCTGGCTGGAGCTGCCAGCACTCATCCTGTCCCCTGGGACAGCAAGTCAGGACCTGTGAAGCAGTGCTCCAGGCCAACTCGGGCCAGCTCTGCTGACACCTGTGGGCAGGACACGATAGCCCCATCCTGCAGTCCCTGTGCTGCATGGGAGTGTCACCAGCTCCCAAGGTGGGGCTGGGAAGACCTTGGCAAGATCCAGCATCAGCCTGCGGAGGAAGCGTGGGCAGGAGCTGGCTGCATTCCTGTGAGGAGATGATGATTTCCCAGATCCTGGTCTGCTCTGAGTCAACCTTGACAGATGATTCTGCAAGCTAAACGGATTGAGGGGCGGATGGCTATGGCACGGTTTCAGCATCTCCCTGCTTGCTGCCAGTGGAGCAGGGTCAGAGCACAGCCACACCCCCTCAGATGTGCTCGGCCCCGGGGCTGCGGCAGTGAGCCCTGCCCCAGGGCTGTGCCCGTAGTGATAGGGCTGCAGCCCCTGCTCTGGCCTTGTGCTGGGCACTGCCTGCCCACTGATAGTGCACTAGGTCAGTGCCACCCTGCCATGGGCACAGGTGCTGGCAGGAATGCTGCAGCCCTGTACCCAGCCTGTGCCTGACACCCCACCCTTGCCTGCCTGCCTGCCCACTCTGGGACCCCTCTGCCTCTCTCTGCCCATCCGCTCCTTCTGCCCCATCCAAGTGAGCAGAGCATGTTCATGGGAGGGAGGCTGCAGGTGCTGGGGGCTGCAGCCTGGGCTTTCTCCTCCCATGCCAGTCTGGAAGGGCGTTTTCTGGTTTGAGAAGAGAGCAAAAAGCAGAGCCTGGCTTTGCTCCCCAGAGGCCCAGTCCCCAGCCTTGTGCTCAGCTGCCTGTGGTTTGCCTGTCAGCTGGGCAGGTGCCACCCAGCTCTGTAGCCCAGGCTGTGCTCCTGCTGCTGCCCAGCCCTGGGGCCTGGCAGAACCCTGGAGGGAGCCAAACAAGCCTAGAGCTGCTCCCCTGCGTGTGTCATGTGGGTGCTGGGCACACAGGGCACAAGTGTGAGCATGAGAGGCAAGGGATCTTCAGCCCCTCCCTGGGCAGCAAGGCTGCAGTAGGTGCAGTGGTTGCTGCTGTCATGGTGTAAAACCCCCAAAACACTCCTTTGTCTTGGCTTTCATTGCTGACAGATACTGTTGCCATATCACAGATATAGAACCTCCCTTAGATCAGGGTGGGATGGGTGTGCCCCCCCAGAATCTTGTGACCCCCCCCCCAGCTCACTGAATCAGGAAAGGAATGTTTGGAGACAGCCTTGATGCTGTGGGAGCAGTGCTCATCTGTGCCAGAACACAGAACTGAGGTGTTAGCAGCACCTTTCTAGCTTCCAAGAGGCAGTACAACAGAGCAGTGTGAGGGCTGCTAGGGGGAACTTTATCTCGGCCAGAGCCAATACAATTCTTTATTTTAAAAAATGAAGGAACCTTTTAACAAAATCATGCCAAGCAGCAAGGATCTACAAAGCCAGGCAGCACTGAGGGCATCATAAAGAGAAATGCTCTGCAGGCCCCAACCAATCCAAGGGCTAGACACAGACACCTCCACGTGGATGCTAAGACCTTGTTTCACTTCTCTCATCCAACCAGCACCACTGCTTTGTAAGCAGATGAGGATGGAGAGTCTCTTGTGCATCCCGACAAGGTACCCAGGCTCTGAAGGGCTCTGATGGTGGTGAGCTTTCAAGGAGTTCCATCTGAAAGCAACCATGGCCATAGCTGCATCTTGGAGGAAGCCATCTGCCCGATGCAGTGTGAAAAGTATGTCATAGCACAAGGTGTGTGTGACGTGCTGCATTTCTCCTTACGCAGAATCCTGCAGAGCTGTCCCCTTTTTTCCCTTGTTGCCCTGTATCAGCATGGAGCATCCTCTCTAGCCCAGAAGGAAGCAGGGATTCATACAGGTATATCCAGTCTGAGGAGGGACACCTTCTGCTGGAACATGGCTTTCACTCCCTACCCCAACCCAAAATGGGAGAGAAGGGCTAGCTCTGGAAGGACAGAGCCCTCTGTGAGCTAGGACCCATGAGGCAATTAATAGATAGCAGGTTGATGATTCGCCTTCTGCATCTGAATGATCTTGCCAAAGCCTCCTCTGCCCACATCGTAGTCTGTCCGGTACTCGTCTCGCACCTGGGGCACAGCAGTAACACAGATATTAGTACCCTGCACTCCCTGGCTCCTGATAGACTTCAGAATCATCATTCCCTCCTTGCTCAGCTGGTGGGGAACTGAAGCACCTTGAAATGTTTCAACTCTCTTCAAACCTACTAAAAAGGTGGCAATGGTGGTGAAAATGACAAATGAGGATAAACCTGGTGGCTGAAGTCTTTTCAGACAAGCAAAGGTGACTCCAAAATACTTTCCTTCAGCCTCCCAATCTGAATTGCTAGGCTCCAGAACATTTTCCTCCCCTCTAGCCTGGAAATCTTGAAAGGAATCATAGAATGGTTTAGGTTGGAAGAGACCTCTCAGCATCCAGTTCCAACCCCCTGCCATAGGCAGGGACATTTCCCACTATAACAGGTTGCTCAAGGCTTCATCTCATCTCCCCAGTGGGGCAGATTGCTATGTTATGAGATTGGCCTAGCAGCTACCATTCATTTTGAGAGCCCTAGCTTGGATTAGGCAACAGTCTGCTCCTACTGCAGGAATTATGGAGTCCTAGATAGAAATAGCCTCAGGCAGTATCTCTGGCTTTTAACACCAGGCATCAGTTACCAAAGCAGCCTGGGAGTGGCTAAAGTTCATTGTCAGGTCTTTACAGTCTGCAACGTGGCTCTGCATGAGGTAAAAGTGGCAAAGGAGTGCAGAGTCTTAAGGGGTTCAAATTCAAGGTAGGAGGTGGTGCTGCTGCATTTACCTGGCCTCCAGTCTTCCCTCTGCCATACTGCCTGCCCTCCTTGAAGCCTGCATCCCAGTCAGTGCGGATGATGCGGTCGTCCAGGCGCGTGCCGTTGATGAACCTCATCGCGTGCTCTGCCTCTGCTCTGGTGTAGTACCTGAAGCCTGCTCTAAGGAGAACAAAGTCTGCTCTTCCATTGGGCACAGGAAAGGACTACTGCATTTGAGAAACCAAGCGCCCTGCCTGCCAGCTCTCCTCTGATGGGATCAAGATCCCAGCTCACATAAATCCAAGCTAAAAATAGCTGCCGTTCAGAAAGGAGTCTTAACTTTAATGCTGGAACCTGCACTGACAAGGAGCTTTGGATCACTTATTTCACAAGTAGATGAAACAAGCATGTTAAAGCCTTGCTGACTTGCCTTTTTATGCTATGTGAAGCTTGACTGGATTTGAACAAGAGGGGCAGGCCTCACAACAGAGCTTTGCAAAGTCAGCTGCTGGTACAGCTTGGACAAGTGTGCACCTGGTGCTTGGGAATACAGCCACGGCTGCTTCTGCTACCTCATTCCAGTGTAAAGCTAAGGCTAGAAACCAAACGTGGGCTCCGGCCAAGCAAGAGCTCAGACTGACAATGGGAACAGTTCTTACCGTGACCCTAAAATCACAACACAAACTAATAAATTAAAGGAGATCTCTGCTCCCTCCAGAAAGCACAGCAATGGTAGCACGTTTCACCAAGGGCACAGCTGTACAGCCTGGCTCTCACTTAAGGCGGTGGTGGGAAGGTTAGAAGGGAAGCACCTGCTAGCAGGCACTTGACTGTCAGTCCTTATCAGCGTCCCCACAGCTTGCTATGCAGAGACGAACTAAAGGTGGCAAACACACACGGGCTGACAGTAACCAGGAAGGATACTCGACAAAGCAGAAGCCACAGGGGGTCTTCTTGATCTTGTCCAGCCCCATGACAATCCTCTTGACGTCTCCGCACTTGGAGAAGAGCTCCTGGATCTGCTCCTCGGTGGTGTAGAAGGACAGATTGCCAACATAAAGCGTAGAAGAGATTTTCAGGGATTTCTCCTGGAGCTGCCTACTACCCTGTGATAAGGGCAGAACACAGCGCGGTGAGTACCCTGCCGCCAGGCCCTTCCTACTGCCCCGGAGATGCACTGAACTCCCGCCCACCGGCTCCTCGCACGGCCTCGCCCCGGCAATAGCCCTCCCGCTCCGGCGCCGCTTCCCGCCCCGGGAACAGCTCTCCCGTTGTGACCGGGTCCCACCGCCCCCAGACCCGCGCCTCAGCCCCGTCCGCCGGGCGCACCCGGAAGTGCTGGTCGCGGTACTGGCTGATCTCGCAGTAGGAGTCGCTATTGAGCCCGCTCAGCGTGGTGTGGAGCAGTCCTGACATCTCGCCTGCGCCCGGTCGGGCCCCGCTCCCGGGATCCTCGCAGAACCGCCGCGGAGCTCACCGGACGGTTAACACAGCGGCGGACCCTCCACGCCGCGCGATTGGTTCCGGCGCCTGTCGCTCGGGGTCGGAAGGCGGGGCCGTGGCGCGGACAGCCAATGGGAGCGCGCAGCCTGGGGCGGTGCTGTGCCCGGCATGCTCTGCGGCGGCGCGCGGGGGTGGCGCGCTCGGGCCCCGCGAGTCCTGTCAGGCTGTGGGCGGCGGCGCCATGGCAGGAGCGCAGCTGGCGGCAGCGCAGCTGGCGGCGCTCGACGGTAACGGCGGCGCCATGGCAGGAGCGCAGATGGCGGCGCCGGACGGTAACGGCGGTGCCTGGGGGCCGGCGCCTCTTGCTGGGTTGCGTCTCACTTCCCTTTCTCGTCCTGTCTGTCAGGGCTGGTGCGGGAGCTGCTGAAGGAGGAGGTCCCGTCCCGTATCGCCGCCCTCACTGAGGAGCTCTTCCAGGCAGCGGAGAGCATCTCTGTGGAGGATGGGAAGAGGCCTGAGGTATCGCCGCTGCTCCTCTCCAGCTCGCCGGAGGAACCGGCAGTTTCGTGTGCTTTGCAGCACGCTGCAGCGCTCGCCCAGGTCGGTGGCGCAGGTGCCTGCAGCTGTTGTGTCCCGGCGAAGCTGTTGCAATGTGAACAAACTCACTTTTTCATCGTCTCACTCAGTAGCGTGAAAGCCCAAAACCGAGGAGAAAATACAAAGTGTTCGCTCTTAACTGGAGCAGATGATCTCTCAGGTGCCTCTTCCAACCCAGGTGGTTCTGTGTTTCTGTCTAAAAGTGAACCATCATGGGGAAAAGTCACAGGAAACTTTGTGATGTTGAGGTTTTTGTTATTTCGGATTTCCAGTAGCACCTAACTGTAATTTCAAGTGGAAAGGCAAGCACAGAGTGCTGCTGCGTTTGGTACTGGGTCAGGAGAGGACTTTCTCTTCCCTTGTGTGGGTCCCCATAATGATGACAGCAGATGTTTGTGCCTCAGCTGCTCCTCACTAGCCCAGGTTGCTCAGTGCCTCATCCAGCCTGGCCTTGAACACCTCCAGGCAGGGGGCAGCCACAATGTTCCTGGGCAACCTGTGCCAGTGTCTTCCCACCCTCACTGGAAAGAATTTCTTCCTCATCTCCAGTCTCAGTCGCCCCTCTCCCAGCTCAAAGCCACAGGGCTCCCTGTGGGATCATGTAACAGTTTCATGGAAAACTGCCACCTTTGACTCCAGCCTCAAAGGCAGTTGCACAGCTGTGGACAGTTCATTGCTATCGTACACATGATAGAAGATTTCTTCTCCAGTGGTGTATTTCAATGTGGCACAAATCCAAGATCAAAGTAAATCTAATGGGATTCTCCTGCCCAGGTTGAAGAGGCTGCTGTAAGCCTGTGGAACTGGACTGTGACCAAGCACACAGCTTCTATGGTCAGCGATGAGCAGAGAGCTAAACGTATGTATGTGTCCTGCACTCTCCTCTGCTTTGTCTGCTGCAGCACAACAGGAGAAGCTCCACTGGCAGGCACCTGCATGGGGCTGCAGCTTTGTTGTTTTTTTTTTAGGGGGACTGTCAGCAGAGGACATTGTACAGTGGGGCTGATACAGACAGCTCAGGAAGCAGCATCCTGGTGTAGTAGAGCTCTCCTCTTGACACTGAATCAGTGCAGACATTCTGATCCCTCCCCCTTTCCGTGCCAGAGAATCAGTAAAGAGGTGTCCAAAGGAAGCTGGAATTTGCCCTTTAATGCTAAAAAATGTGTGGAAATAACCTAGATGTACATTTTAAACCATTGGTGATTTTCTGTCAAGAGAGGCTGAAGGGACATTTCCACCAAAGAAAGAATGGTTACACACTGAAGAACTCCAAGTCCCTCTTTTCCATCCCTGCTGTAGCCAGGGACAAACTGATGGCTTTGTTTGGAGCCAGGAACAGGGCTGGGGCTAAGAAGGGAGCTTTTGGGCTTTTCCCTCAACCTGCCCTCACTGTGGCTTTGCAGGACTGCAGCATCTGGCCTGCGTTTTTGTCCTGAGGCATTGCAGTCCAAATGATGTGTAACACGACTGAGGGAAAAGGGCAAGTTTACAGCAAATAAGCAGTAACTGTGGAACATCATGTTCTCAGGTCTTCTAGCACAGATGAAGAGCCAAGAAGAGGCTATTTAAAATACATTAACTGGGCTTTTTTTCCATATCTAATGCATAAGAAGAGTCTGGATTTTTTTTTCCCTGTCTTTTACTTTGAAAATGCAAAGATTATTAAACATCATTTCCCTGTTTTGCTGAAGGCTATTCTAAGGCTCAAGACATGTTACTGTGAGCACCTGCAATGTAATTAAATCTTTAAATACCATCTATTTAACTTAAACCCTCTAATAACTATTTTTATGAGAGATGAGAATATTATTCCCCCCCACACACCTTCACTGTCTAAAAAGCAGTTTGAAGCAGCTTGGATAAAATTTAGACTGCTTTGACTCCTGAAACTTTCTGACTTTTTTCCTGCAATTTAAAGTGCAAGCAGTGTTTCAGGTGCAGCAGGGCCTGACTTTCTTAACCCTATCCCAAGAAGGAGTACAAAGGACACACTGCTGAGTGTCTGCCCTGTTCTCTTGCAGTGCGGGTGGCTGCTTGCAGACTGCTGTGCCTCTGTGAGGGCAGCCAGCCCCCAGAGGAAACTCTTCGGAGACTGGTTTTGGTAAGCAGTCAAGGGGTCACCAAGGGAAACCTTCAAAGCCTGCTGTGGTTGCTTTGGAAGGGGAAGGAAATCTGTCTGCACTTGGAGGGAATATACCTGCTGCATTCTCACAGGCAAACCTTGCTGCAGCATTGCCAAGAGCAGTTTGTGGCATCACAGAACTACAGAATGCTAGGGGTTGGAATGGACCTTCAGAGACCCTCCAGTCCACCCTCCCTGCAAAGCAAGACCACTTAGGGCAGGTCACACAGGAGCACATCTGAGTGGGTTTTGAAGATCTCCAGAGGAGACTCCACAACCTCTCTGGGCAGCCTATTCCAGGGCTCCAGCAGCATCACACCAAAGAAGGTGGAATTTCCTGTGATTGAGTTCACATCCATTTCCCCTCAACCTATTACTGGGTGTCACTGAGCAGAGCCTAGCTGCATCCTCCTGACAGCCACCCTTCGGATACCTGTAGACATTGATAAGGTCCCCTCAGCCTTCTCCAGGCTAAAGAGTGTCAGGTCTCTCAGCCTTTCCTCCTAACAGTCCCTTAACCAGCTTTGAGCTCTTGGTTGGACTCTCTCCAGCAGTTCCCTGTCCCTCTTGAACTGGGAAACCCAAAACTAGGAACAGTATTGCAGATGTGGTCTAAGTAAGGCAGAGTAGAGGGGCAGGAGAACCTTGCTCAACCTGTTGGCCACACTTGTCACATGTAAAGTGTTACCTGGAGAGCATATATATAATATTGTCTGGGAGGGCACCAGAGGTCTTCTGCAGCGTCCAAGTGTTGCGGAGTTCCTTCAGCTGTGAGGCAGAAATTGGAGAGCTGGAATGCCCCTCTTCTATGACAGCTAACCTTGCACCTCCCATTTTCTCCTTCAGATGTCAATGAAAACTGGGAAAGGTTGGATAGACCTTGGAAAAGCTGACCTTGCTGATGAGTTCCTGGAGATGGCCGTGGGTGTAAGTTCTGCTCCAGTTTTGGTTTCTTACAGGCACAGCTGTTTGCAGACCCCAGGGGTGATGCCTGTGCTTTGTTTTCCAGAGCACAGAAAAACTGTGTGCCAGGTTCCTCGGGGGGAGCGATGGTGAAGCAGATACTGGAGTGTATAGAGCTGATGTGGAGAAGAACCTCTTCAAAGTGCTCTCTTATCAGGCAGAATCAGTATGTGTGCTTCCTGCTCTTCATTGCAGCACTCTGGGGCTGCAGAGGCAAACTCTGGCCCAGTTCTGAGATGTGTTCATGCTTGGCCTTGGAAACTTGCTGAGAGAGGTGTTTGCTTCACTGAGATGTAAGATAGCAGATCTCATCTTGTGTTCAGTGTTGCAATCATTTAATGGTTTTTAATTTGCCTCATTATTGCAGTCATTTCTGCTGTGCTGTTTGTATCTTCTTGTTCAGATTTGTTGCTCTGTGATTTGGCTGGCAGGACTGTTCTGAAAGCAAACAGCTGCCCTGTTGGAGCAGAAGCAGAGCTGTTACAAAGCTGTCCTGGGCCTGGCTGAGGAAGTGAGATGGTGCTTCTGTAGAGCCTGAGACCTCTAAAATGCCTTACTGTAGACATGCAAGCCCAGGCTCTTGGTATGGTCACCATGGTTTAAAGCCTAGGACCTCTAAACTGCCTGCATGTAGCCATATCAGCCCAGTCCCCTGGAATACTCCCCATGCCGCCCTGGTATTTGCAGCTGGGCTGGCTGCAAAGATGGCATTCCCCATGGCTGCAGCTAGCCAAGGCTTCCACCTAGCAGCAAATACTAAGAGCCACATGTGCAAAGTCTCCTCTAATTGACAACTGTCATGATCCTGCAAACTCATCACCACTACCAAAGCTATTAACATTCTGTGCCATCAGAGAACTTTCTATACATGAATACCTTCTCTTCCATCACCTCAGGTATGCTGCTTTCATGGACTCACAGAATGGGTTGGGTTGGAAGAGACTTTAAAGATCATCCAGTTCTAACCTCCCTGCTATGGGCAGGGTCACCTCCCACCAGCCCAGGTTGCTCAAGGCCTCATCCAGCCTGGCCTTGAACACTTCCAGGGAGGGGCAGCCACAGCCTCCCTGGGCAACCTGTGCCAGTCTCTCCCCACCCTCACTCTCAACATTTTCTTCCTCATCTCCAGGCTTAATATCCCCTCTGCTAGCTCAAAGCCATTGTTACTCATCCTGGCACTCCCAGCCCTTGTCAAAAGTCCCTTCCCAGCTCTCCTAGAGCCCCTGGAAGGCTGCTCTAAGGTCTCACTGTAGCCTCTTTTAATCCAAACTGAACAGCCCTAATTCTCATTTCATCCTGCTTTGGTAGGCTCCAAGGTGTTCTCACTGGACAGGGGTAATTTTGAACCAACAGCAGTTTCATCTAATTTTGGGATCAGCCCCCAGCCAAGGAGAAGGGGACAGAGATTTGCAGCATGCCCTTTGCCTGAGGTTTTATACAGTGGGAGAATCAGTATAAGATCACAAGGCTTGGAAATGCTGAGTTCCATGGCTTCTGGTATTTTTTTTCCAGTCTCATCATAGAGTTAGATAAGATCATGGAGACAACTGTTAAACTAAAACCACCCCAGAGCCCAGTGCAGTGTGAGAGGAGGCTGAAAAACTGCTAAAGGGGGTCAGCAGCACAAATTGCTATCATTTAAAATGCTTCACTTAGAAATTCTAATTCTTGTGGGGTATCTCTTTGCCTCACTGGAGTTTGTGGGTGCTTTATCAATGCTACAGAGTAGCACAGACATCTGAATGTCAATGTGAGGAAATGGAGTAGCCTGCAGTTGTTGATAACACATTGAGCTTGGAACCTAGACCAGGAGTACTGGCTCCAAAATTCCCAGAAGCTTCCCTAAGCATCCTAGAGCAGTGACCAAAATGATTGTAGCAAGGCAAGGACATGTATCTGATCCCAAACACACCTTTCCTGATGGAACAGCCCGAGTGCTGCTGAGCAGAACCAGTCTGTGCTGGAGCTGGGAGGGCTGGCTGCTGACTATTGCTTTTCCTTCTCTGCTGCTGTCCTAGGCAGTTGCTCAGGGGCATTTCCAGAAGGCAGTGAAGTGCTTGCAGCGCTGCAAAGAGATGTTGATCAAACTGCCAAAAGAGGTGAGTGAGGTCACTGAGTCGTAGAAATGATCTCTTTATCATCCCAAACAATGCAAGTTAATTTCTCCCTCTCTACCTAAAAGACTGAGAAGTCCTCTGATCTCTCTATAACTTCTGTGGTTGGTTGCTTGAGTTTTTCGTATTAAATCTGTAGGCAAAGAGCAGATTTTTCTTCAAAGTTAAATTTTTCCTTCCTTCCTAGTTTATAATTTAAAATAGAGTGAAACTGTTTATGAAGAATGAGAAAAGACAGATCAGCAAGCAAGGCAAAAAGATTTCTAAATTGAATGTGTCATCTACTCTTGTAGAGAACCAGCTGCATTTTACACCTTGATCTTGTATATTGCTTCTGCACTGGTACCCATGTGAACTATTGTCTGGAGACAGGTGGGAGAAGGGAAAAACTGAGTTAAAGTTTTCACAGATTGCATTGGGTTTGAAGGGACCCTCAGAGGTCATCTTGCTCAGCCCCCCTGCAGGCTGCACAAGGACACAGCAAGGCTAAGCTTGAATGGCTCCAGGGATGGGGCCTCAAGCACAGCCCTGGGCAGCCTGTGCCAGTGTCTCCCCACCCTCACTGTGCACAACTTCCTCCTGAGGTCCAACCTAACTCTGTCCTGCTCCAGTTCCAAACCATTTCCCTTTGTCCTATCACTACAAGAAAGCTCCAGGGAGACCTTAGAGCAGCCTTTCTAAGGCTTCAGGCAAGCTGGGGAGAGACTTGTGACAAGTTGGTAGCCACAGAGGCTGTTTGAGCTGACTCTGCCAACAGCAGTGCTCTCAGTGACTAAGCATTCAAACCAGGGTTCTCCAGAAACTTTTAATGGACATGAGCCCCAAGAAACAAGCTGGGAAGAGGCTTTCCATGGAGGACGTGGAGTTCTCTCCACTTAGCTAAGTACAACTGTTGAAGATGGGAAGAGTCTTTCCAAGGAAGAGATTGAGTCCTCTTCATTTAACTTTGTACAACTGTTGAGGTTGGGAAGAGGCTTTCCAAGGAAGAAGTTGAGTTGTCTTCAGGCATGTTCACAACAAGAATGGTCAGGCACTGGCACAGGCTGCTCAGGGAGGTGGTTGAGTCACCAATCCTGGATGTGTTTCAAGTAATTTGGATGTAGTACTTGGGGATATGGTTTAGGGGTGACCCTTGTGGGGTGGAGCTATGGGTTGGACTTGGTGATCCCAAGGGCCTTTTCCAACCTGAATGTTGCTGTGTGATTCTGTGTAACTGTGTACAGCTGTTGAAGCTGGGAAGAGGCTTTCCAGCGAAGAGGTGGAGTCCTCTGCACTTAACTATGTACAGCTGCTGCCATTTTCAAACCTGAAATGGTAGTACTGCAGCTTTCTCTCTGAAGGTGTAACTGCTGTTCATATTCCATGGTTCTAGTTCCTTCAGCAGGGACTGTGCTGCCTGCTGTGGCAAGAGTCCCACTGCTTTTTGTCCTGAAATGGTTCTGGTGCTTCACTTTCCCACACAGTTATGATTCCCTTTGAGCCAAAATCCCTTCTTTAGCTGAGCAATGGGTATATCTTTGAAGTCAAAAGCATTTGAAAGGACCTGAGGCTGGATGGGGTGGGATTTCAACACCAACATTACAGCAGCAGGAGTCTTCTATTGCAGACCTGTTACCTGGCAATCCTCTGCTACAACTTTGGAGTGGAAAACTATGAACGGAAGATGTATGAGCAGAGCTCCTTCTGGCTCAGGTAAGGTACAAAGGCAAACAAACCCAAATCCTGTTTTTGAGATGAAAAGTAATGTGTGTGAAGGAAGGGGAGGAGCAAAACAAAATAGATGTTTCATTATAAATGTGAGAATGCCAGGTTTTTAATGAGGGAGCAGATACCCAGTGACTGTGACTGCCTTACTCTGTTGCCTGACATTTGGAGTGACAACATAGCAAATTCAAAACAGTTCTGGTCACAAACGTTGTGAAAGAGGACTTGTGGAAATCCTTACAATGACGGGCAGCTGCTGCTTCGGAGATTATTTTGTATTTTATTCCTCTAGAGAATTCAGCACCGAGTCCTGATGGTGAAGTTTGAGATGCTGAAGTTCCTTTGCAAAGTGGGAATGATTCTGAGGAGGAAGCCGAGCAGCTCCATCTGCTGGGCTGAGGCTGCCCCGTTCTGAGCACGCAGTGCACTGGGAAAGCAAGGCCCAGATACTGTTTCTTTAAGACGTTTCCTTTCACATTTGCAATCAAATCCGCTTTTATGGAACTGTCTTGGAGAGAACTTTGTGCTGCTCTTTAGCTCTGAATAACAAAATGGGGGAATCATAATTCCCAGGTTCATTTCCTGTCTCTGTGACAGAGGGCTGGGGACAGGCTGAGAGAGTTGGGGCTGTTGAGCCTGGAGAAGAGAAGGCCCCAGGCAGGCTGGGGAGGGACTGTTCAGAAGGGCCTGTGGGGCAGGCTGAGGGCAGTGGTTTGGAACTGGAGCAGGACAGAGTTAGGATGGACATCAGGAGGAAGTTGTGCACAGTGAGGGTGGGGAGACACTGGCACAGGCTGCCCAGGGCTGTGCTTGAGGCCCCATCCCTGGAGCCATTCAAGTTCAGCCTTGCTGTGTCCCTGTGCAGCCTGCTCTAGTTGGAGGTGTCCCTGCTGCCTGCAGGGGGTTGGACATGAAGCCTTTTGAGGGTCCATTCAGCCTGATACAGTCTGTGAATGCTGAGACCAACACCTGAAGATCAAAGTGGTAAAGCCTCCTGGACTGCTTGAGCAGAAGATGCTAGAGAAGGTGGTACAATAGGTTGAATCAAGTGACAGTATAGGTGTTTGACTTGAAGGTCAAGAAGGACATTTCTTGAATATTGAGATGAGCTTGTGTGGTTTCCTGCTGGTGAAGGAGTAGGAAAAAGGAGGATTGTTGCACATATCAGAAGACTGTGGGTTAGTCTCTGTCATCCCATTTCATTCTGCCTTATTCACCTGTTGATAGCCAAAGCTATGATATTGGGAAGATGGACATGAAGTATTCTGTTGGCAAGGAAATGCAGGTAAGGAATAGAGCAAGAGGTAAGAACTGTAAGAGGAGTCTCCTTCTCTGGAGACTTTCAAGCCCTGCCTGGATGCATTCTGGTGTGACCTGCACTAGGTTATGGTCCTGCTCTGGCAAGGAAGTTGAACTTGATGACCTCTGGACGTCCCTTCCAACCCCTAACATCCTGAGATCCTGTGAACAGAGCCCTTGGACTCGGCACTGCTGAGGCCACACCTTGAGTGCTGGGTTCAGTTTTGGGCCCCTTACTCTGAGAAGGACATTGAAGGGCTGAAACAGAAGGGCAATAAAGCTGGGGAAGGGTCTGTAGAACAGGGCTGGAGAGGAGCAGCTGAGGGAGCTGGGGGATGGTTAGTGTGGAGAAGAGGAGGCTGGGGGGAGACCTCATTGCTCTCTACAGCTCCCTGCAAAGGAGGCTGCAGTGATATTAGGCTCTTCTCCCTGATCTCATGTGACAGAAGCAGAAATGGTCTGAAATTGTGCCAGAAGAGGGTTAGGTTGGGGATAAAGAAAATGCCTTTTCTGCAAGAATGGTCAGAGATTGGCACGGGCTGCCCAGGGAGGTGGTGGAGTCCCCATACCTGGAGGTGTTCAAGAAACCTGTGGCCATGGCACATGGGGACACGGTTTAATGGCTTTTGTGCCCCTTTCCCTCTTCCCCTTTCTCTCAGCTTTTTCCAACCACCATCAGTGTTCTGGGCTCAGCTAGGACAGGGTTAACCTGTCTGTGCTGTTTTTTGCTGCTGTTGTTTCAGCTGTTCATTTGTTCTTTCTCTTGTTCTGTTAGTTTCTCCTTATCTCCACTCAAAAGGTTTTGCTTTTTGCTCTGAATTTCTCCTTCCATGCCACCGGAGGGCAGGGGAGGGGAAGGCAGTTGTGCCAGTGGCTGCGTGGGGCTGGGCTGCAGCCGGGCTTGGGGCCAGGGCAGGCAGTCCCATCTCTGTGCTGTCTGATAGATCTTCAGGTCTCACTGCCACAACTGCCCACAGGGCACATGGAGAAGGTTTTAACCTCTTCCTCCTCACAGAAATCATTTGTCCACCATTGCCATGCATGGCTTTATGTTTTGTGTTGCGTTTTCTCAGCGAAAGAGAGAAACTTCCTTCAAAAAGAGAGAAACTTTCTTTGGTTTCCTTCTTGGTTCTGATTTTTTCCAGGCCTCTGGTTGTCCTTTTCCCCCCTTTTCCCTCCCCTTTCACTCTTCTGTTCTTTGAGCTTCAGTTCATTCACGTCCTGTGGGAGATAGAGAACTGGATGTGCTTCAGAACTGAGCAATCATTTTCTATGTCTGGTATCAGGCAGGCATTCTTTAGACTGACAGAGCTTTGATTTCTCATGACTTTAGATTTCAAGTCTTTTGCATTCATAAACATGCCCACCTGTAACTCTTTTCCCTTGTGCTTTACAGAGATGCCATTGAAACTTCCAATTTGTTTCTTTCTCCAGGCTAAAGTGCTACGGTTGTTGGCTACAGCCTATTTTGAGTGGGATTGCAGCCTGCACCTTGACAAGGCATTGAAAGCTATAAATTTGGCAAATCAGGTAGTGAAGTGTTGCTGTGTTTGTGGTGTGCAATTGCTGAAATCCAAGCACTTGTTAACATCATGCTGTGTGCCACACCAATCACTGCTGTGTTATCCTTGGTATCAGCTAGAGATGTTTGCTGTGCTGTGTTTGCAGTGTACTAAGCATGCTTTGGTGCTCCCACAGCTGTCTTAGAGGAAGATACTTGCTGGCATGTAGATGCTGAGCTGTCCTGCTGCCTCACATCTCTCAGTAGTGAGGTCCTTTGATAGTGGTAGGAGTAAAAATTCTGCTCCTCTTCATTCTGGAGTGATCCAACCAGTTTACACACAGAAAAGCAGAAAAAGTTTCTGTCATTCAGCAGAGTTCAGCTTCCATTTAAAATTGTCAGAAATGGGTCACAGCAAAATGAGAGTCATGTCCATGTTGTCATTGTCCTCAAGGTCGCACCCAGAGGATAGATCTGGTTGGAAGAGGCCTCCAAGCTCACTCAGTCCAACCTTCAACCCAGCACTGCAGGGTCAGCACCAAACCATGTCCCTCAGCACCAGCTCCACAGCTGCTGGAACTGATCCAAGGACTGCAAGCCCTCTACTGTGAGGCCAAACTGAGATAATTGGGGGTGTTTAGTCTGGAGAAGAGAAGGCTCCAGGGCGATCATTTGGTGAGCTTTCAGTGCTTACAGAGGCTGATGAGAAAGCTGGGGACAGACTTTTTAGCAGGGCCTGTACTGACAGGACAAGGTGATGGTTTGAAACTAAAAGGGAGAGTCAGGCTAGATAAGAAATATTTTACACTGATGATGGTGAGACCCTGACTCAGGTTGCGTGGAGAGGTGGGAGATGTCCCATCCCTGGAACCACTGCAGATCAGGTTGTTTGGGACTCTGAGCAACTTGCCCTATTTGCAGATGTCCCTGCTGACTGCAGGGAGGTTGGACTGAATGAGCTTTAAAGGTCCCTTCCAACCCAAAGCAGTCTGTGATTCTGTGAATACAGTGGATGTGTGATTCCTGAGGTGTGTTCTCAGTGTGACTCAGGTGGGATCTGTGTTCTCCAAAGGGCTGTCCAAGTAATGCCTTGTTTTCCGTTGTGCAGGAGGATTTGCACCCAGCAGGTTTTTTTCTGAAAGTAAAAATTCTCCTTAAAGGTGGAGCACCAGATGAAGACATCAGCTCAGGTAACCACAGCTTTGTGTAGGTTTCATAGGAAGGCCTCACAACTTCAAGAAGATTCCCAAATTGCATTGGGTTGGAAGGGACCCTCCAAGGGTATCTTGTCCAATCCCACTGCAGACAGAGCAGGCTGCACAGGGACACAGCAAGGCTGAGCTTGAAAGTCTCCAGGGATGGGGCACCCACAGCCCTGGGCAGCCTGTGCCAGTGTCTCACCACTCTCTCTGTGCACAGCTTCCTCCTGATGCCCAACCTAACTTTGTCCTGTTTCCAATTTCAAACCATCGCCTCGGCCTATCCTCACAGGCCCTTCTGAACAGTCCCTCCCCAGCCTGCCTGGAAGTCACCTGCTGATATTGAAATGCAGTTCTAAGGTCTCCCAAGAGCCTTTTCTTCTCCAGGCTGAATAGCCCCAAGTCTCCCAGCCTGTCCCCACAGCAGAGGTTCTCCAGCCCTCTGATCTGATCATATTTGTGGTCTCCTCCAGACCCTCGCAATCAGATCCATGTCTCTCTTGTGCTGGGGTCCCATAGCTGAGCACGGCAGTGCAGGTGAGGTCTCAGCAGAGCAGAGGGGTGCTTTTGTTCAGAGAAGCTGTAAGAGGTGATGGGGAATTGAGCAGCCAAGTGCCTAAGTTGCTTAAATCCCCACTTCTTTATATTGCAGCTGTTGCAGAATTCCTGCACCATGAGATGTCTTTAGACTTTTGTTTGAACACTGCAAAGCTGCTGCTGGAGCATGGAAGGTATGAAAGCATCACTAGCTGGGGTGTGCACAGTATTTGGGCTGCACTGAGTTTCCTTTATAAACAAGGGACATCTGTTATACAGTGATGATTTAATTCAAAACTCATAGAGCAACGGAAAACAGGCTTGAAAGAGCAAGGTGCCAGAGATTATGACAGCAGCACCAGAGGGTATGAAATGTTGAGTAGCCATTAGCAATACTGTAGCCTTAATTTCATAGAACCACAGAATGGTTTGGGTTGGAAGGGACCTCAAAAGTCATCCAGTCCAACCTTCCTACAGTCAGCTGGGACATCCTCCACTAAAGCAGGTTGCCCAGAGCTCTGTCCAGCCTCACCTTGAGTATCTCCAGGCATGGGGCCTCAACCACCTCCCTGGGCAACCTGTTGCAGTGTTCCAGCAGCCTCCTGGTGAAGAAATTGTTCCTCACATCCAATCTCAATCTGCTCTGCTCTCGTTTCAAACCACTGCCCTTATCCTGTCCCTGGAGGCCTTTGCAAACAGTTCATTTGCAGCCTTCCTGTAGCCCCTTCAGGTACTGGAAGCTGCTCTAAGGTCTGCCTGGAGCCTTCTCTTCTCCAGGCTGAACAACCCCAGCTCCTCAGCCTGTCCTCACAGCAGAGATGCTCCAGCCCCCTGATCATCTTTCCATCAGGTCCACCCCCTTCCTATGTTGAGGGATTCAGATCTGGAATGATTAAGATTCTCCCTATGTAGTTGTAATATATGTATATGGAATATTATATAGAGATACATTGAAACCTGGGGAGGACAGGTTTAGACTGGAGATTAGGAAGAAATTCTTTAGAGTGAGGGTGGGGAAACACTGGAACAGATTGCCCAGGGAGATTGTGGCCGCCCCCTCCCTGGAGGTGTTGAAGGCCAGGTTGGATGAGCCCTTGAGCAACCTGGGCTTGTGGGAGGTGTCCCTGCCCATGGCAGGGGGTGGAACTGGATGATCTTTGAGGCCTCTTCCAACCCATACCATTCTATGAATCTATGAGTTTGTAATTATCTGACTGAAGTCTTCCATATTTATTAACCAACTCTCAGCACCAAAGTTTAAAGCCCTAGAATCATTCTTCTGAAAAACAGCATAAAGATGAACAAGTTCCTGACAAAGGCAGGCAGGAAATTCCATCCTGGTGAATGCTGCCTCATGATTACCTATGGAAATGGTTCTGTCTTGCAGTAAATGCTTCATATTTCATTGTGAGGAACAAACTGTTGAGAATTGATGTGGGACAAGCATGTGCTGATAGGAAGTGACTGCTGAATAGATGAAGTGCAGTCAATTCATACCTTGCCTCAGTCTGCCTGTGATCGTCTGCCAGTGCTCTTAATGACAAACATGCTGTCTGGAGGGAACGTGGGATCTCAGAGAATGGGAAATTAACAGCTTTTCTTCTCCAGCCTCTTAAAAATGCATCTGTGTGAATAGGGAATCAGTTGGGCTTGAGTTCCTGAAATCTGTTCCTGAACGATTTGCATCTTCACCTGACCTGGGGAAAATCACCCTGCTGCACGTGGAGTTCCTGCTGCAGAACAGCAGGGAGCTGCTGGCTAAGCAAAAGGTTGAAGAAATTATCGTTGGTCTGTACCCATCCTTTGCTGTTCTTTACTGAAAGCTGAGGGGCAGTTGGCTGAGGCGTTGAATTCTGCTTAATTTCATCTTCCTCTCTACTTGTGTCTGCTCTCCCTTGTGAGTTTTTTTTGTTTTGTTTTTTTGCATGGCAGCTCTTAATTTTCAGGATGAATCAGAGTCATGATGAAGCTCAAAGTTAAATGTATTGTCAGTGCATCAGTGCAGGTTGGGACTGACCTGCTGGACAGCAGCTATGAGGAAAAGGACCTGGGAGTCCTGGTGGACAACAGGGTGCCTTTGAGCCAACAGTGCTTTGGTGACCAAGAAGGCTAAGGGCATCCTGGAGTGGATTATAAGAAGTGTGGCCAGTAGGTCAAGAGAGGTTCCCCTCAAGCTCCATTCTGCACTGGTGAGGCCTCACCTGCAGTGCTGTGTCCAGGTCTGGGCTCCTCAGCTCAGGAGCTTCTGGAGAGAGCCCAATCCAAGGCCGCTGAGGTGCTGAGGGCACTGTAACAGCTCTCATCTGAGGAGAGGCTGAGAGAGCTGGGGCTGGTTAGCCTGCAGAAGAGGAGGCTGAGTGGGATCTGATCAATGCTTACAAATAGTTGAGGCTGGGTGTCAGGAGGATGGGGCCAGACTCTTCTCAGTGGTACCCTGTGACAGGACAAGAGGCAATGGGCACAAACCTGAACATAGGAAGTTGCATCTAAATATGAGGAGGAACTTCTTGACTGTGAGGGTGGCAGAGCCCTGGAGCAGGCTGCCCAGAGAGGTTATGGAGTCTTCTGCTCTGGAGTCACTCCAAACCCACCTGAATGTGTTCCTATGTGCCCTGTCCTGGGTGACCCTGCTCTGACAGAGGGGTTGGACTGGGTGATCTCCAGAGGTCTCTTCCAACCCCTGCTATTCTATGAATCTGTGTAAGCTCCTTTGCTAGAACAATTCCTTTTTCTTTGTGTGCACTCTGTGTGATTGATCCATGTGGGATGAGAAACATCAGAGGTTCTGTGTCCTGTTCAAACATGGAAATAGTTTTCCTTTACTGCCTTGACAGGGGTGGTGGTGATGTGTTGTATCTGTTGGGTTTTGTCTTGTGTTAGTTTTTGTCAGAGGCAGGATAGGAACTAATTCCTCGCTGGAGATGTTGCTGTGCCAGTGGTTTTGGTTGTGGGTTATGGGGAGAGACTCCTTCAGATAGTCCTGAGGTGCTTCTCAGTGTGCATCTTGAAGCCCTTGCTGAGTGCTGACCTGCAGTGTCTTTTCAGGGCATTATAGTGGGAAACAGCTGCGGCCTGAAGCCTTGAACCAGCTGCACATCATCCTGTGGGAAAGAGCTGCTAAACATTATGAGGTTTGTGACTGAACTTTGGTGTTCATGTTTGTAGCAGTGAAAATGAAGATCTGCTTCTCCTGACCTCTTCGGTGTGTCTGTTCTTGACTAGTGTCTAAGCTGTTACCAAGATCCTTTAGGCACTGGTTCATTTTTGTCCAGCTGGGTGCTGACATCCTTTACGGCATGAATTTCAGACAGCCTCATTTCAAAGTTTGCACATAGGAAGAGTTACACAGAGTCACAGAATTCTAGGAGTTGGAAGGGACCTCCAGAGATCATCCAGTCCAGTTATTGAATTATTGTTTTACGTTTCCTAGGCCCAAAGCTACTCAGCAGCCCTGCAGTGGTACAGTTACTCTGCCAGCTTCTACACACCTGGGCAGATCGACCAGAACCTGGCCAAGCTGCAGAGGAACATGGCGTCCTGCCACCTGCACCTGCAGCAGCTGGGCAAGGTACAGCTCAGAGAAGTGGGAGACAGATGAGTGCTGTAGGGGAGTGCTATAGGGGGAGCTGTAAGGGGTTTGCTATAAGAGGGTGCTGTAGGGGGCTGTTCTAGGTCCAGAGTGACTGAAGGGAGTTTAATTTTCCAGCATTCTCATTCTGCTGCTTTCTGGTTTTGTGGCTCAGATTTTGAGGAATTGGCTTTTTCTTCAGTCTGGTCACTGTCAGCCTTTGGTGCATCCTCTACTCTTGTCACTTGACTTTTCTTTCCAGGGCTGATGCTGCCAAACCAAACTTGTTGAGTGATTGTATAAACCAAGGCAGCCTTTTGTGTGTCTTTGTAGCTCTCCTCTGCTGTGAATTGTGTCTGATTTCCCGAGTCATTGCACTGATCTCCATTAATCTCTTCTGTGAGCAGGCTAAAGAGGCAGTTAAAGAAGCAGAGAGGTGTGATCCAGACAGCATCTTCACCAAATTCAGTGTTTACAAGATTGCAGTGATGGAGAAAGACACTGATAAAGGTACGAATTTAAGGATAAAGGGTCCACTAAGAAAAAACAAACAAACAAAAAAATTCAGGAGTGCCAAATCTACTAGAAAATGCCAAGCAGAGCTGGACTGCCCATCTGGAGAAGAACGCTGCAAAGGGTAGCTGGGGGCTGGGAAGGCAACGAAGCTGTCAGGCTGCAGACTGGAACTGTCAGTGCTGTATTCTCCACACACCATCTGGGATGTGGAGCCCATTGCCATATCTGATACTGTCTGACTGCACCTCTGACTAACAAGTCTTGACTCTTCTGAGGAGCAGAAGCTGCAGTGGCACCCCAAGGTGCAGATGATTGTGTATTTACTGTTTCTGATATCCTTTGGGATGTGTTTACAATATAAACAATGGATCCTGACCTGAAGAAACCTTAACAGAACTGTTTTGAATTTCTCTGGACACACAGAGCTTGAGCTGCCCAGAGAAGAGCTGAGTTCCTGAGGTGACTTAGAGATGGCACATCTCTGGAGACCCTGCTTTCTAACAAGCTCTGCCATCTCAGATCTTAATGAGAATCTTAGCTCAAGTATTGAGAATCCACTCTATACTTACTTGGAATATAAAGCACCACACAGAGCTCATTTGCCAATGAGTTTTGTGCCAATTATATGTTCTCTGTGCCCCTTTTTAATGACAGCAGCATTTGTTACATGTACAGAGTGGGAACCACACAGCACAATGTGAACATAAAAGCAGCAGCACCCTTAGCAGAAGCCAAGATGTGGGAGCTTGGAATCACATCCAGATGCTGTGTTAGAGGAAGGCTTCTATCTGTGGTGACAAACAGAAAAAATGAGGGATGTCAGATGCAGTAACTTTTGCATGGCATCCTTGTCTCCTTAGATTAGTAGCTTGGAAGGTCCTTTGGAACTTCTCTGGGAAGAAATGGGTAACTGTGGAGAAATCCTGGGATGGTCAGATGTTCTTAGCTTGCTTTTTCATGTTAAAAAACCAGAGCCTTTCAGAAATAATTTGCAAAGCCTCATTCACACAGCAGAACTTCCCAACTGCTGCTATTAAAAATGTCACTTTCCCCTGTGTGTGTTTCAGCTGTGGAAGCAGTGATTGAAATGGGGAAGCTGGTGGAAAAATCATCCCAACATGAGGACAAGCTGAGAGTGGATGAGAGTACAGGCACTAACCTCCTGAGCTTAGCTGCTCAGATTGCTTTAGAGGTAGCTCAGATAACCTTGTATTGATTTGCTTTATTGATGTGACCTCTGTCACCTGGCCTGCTTTTCATATCTGTATCTATTTCACCTGTTGATATTTCATGCTTTGGGGCCCAGGTCTCACACAAATGTGCTGTGGAATTCACAGATCACATTGGGTTGGAAGGGATCCTCACGGGGCATCTTGTTCAACCTCACTAAGTTTGCAGGTGCCACAAAGCTGGTTGGCTGTGCTGACCTGCTGGAAGGCTTTGCAGTGGGATCTGGGCAGGTGAGAGCCAAGGGCCAAAGCTCACAGTGTAAAGATCAACAAGGCCAAGGGTCAGGGCCTGCCCCTGGGGCACAACAACCCCATGAGGAGCTACAGACTTGGGGATGTGTGGTTGGAAAGTTGCAACCTGGAGAGGGACCTGGGGGTGTTGGTTGGCAGTCACTGAGCATGAGCCAGCAGTGCCCAGGTGGGAAAGGAAGCCAATGGCATCCTGGCTTTGGTTAGAAACAGAGTGGGCAGCAGGGACAGGAGGGGATCATCCCCTTGTGCTCAGCACTGGGTGGGGCACACCTCGAGTGCTGTGTCAGCTCTGGACCACTCACTGCAGAAAGGATATTGAGGGGCTGTAGAAGGACCTGGAGCAGCTGGGCTGTGAGGAGGGGCTGAGGGAACTGGGGGTGCTCAGGCTGCAGAAGAGGAGGCTGAGGGCAGACCTCATTGCTCTCTACAGCTCCCTGCAGTGAGGTTGGAGTGAGGAGGGGGCAGCCTCTGGTCCTTGGTGGCAAGGGACAGGAGAAGTGGAAATGGTTCCAAGCTGCCTCAGGGGAGGCTCAGGCTGGATGTCAGGAAATATTTCTGCACTGGAAGGGCTCTCAAACCTTGGCACAGTTTGCCCAGGGCAGTGCTGGATTCCTCATCCTTGTTGGGGTTTCCAGCAGCCTGTGGAACTGGTGCTGAGTGACATGGTTTGGTGCTGGGTTGAAGGTTGGACTGAGAGCTTGGAGGGCTCTGCCAACCAGATCTGTTCTGGGATTCTGTGGCCTTTTAGGGCTTTGTTTCTAGCACTGCTTGCAGTGAGGGTCTTGCCAGCCTGTACTGCTACTGCTCCTGCCATGGGCTCTTTGTGCATGGAATCCTGTCATAGACTCTGAGAATCACAAAATGGCTCAGTCTGGAAGAGATCTCAGAGATCATCTACTCCAACCTTCTGCCATGGGCAGGGACAGCTGTCATCTAGACTTGGTTGCCCAAGGCCTCATCCAATCTGGCCTTGACACCTCCAGGGAGATTGCTTCCACAACCTCCCTGGCAACCTCTTTCCAGAGTCACCACCCTTGTGCTGAAGAACTTCTTCCTCAGATCCAGGCTAATCCCCGTCTAGTCAATCATCTGGCCTGATGCTTGTCTCTTGACTCAGGTGGTTCTGTGCAGGATCCTTTGTCCTTGGTACTACTTGTAGTCTGCACAGACTTTTGGAGTGTGCTGTTGCTTTGGGCTTCTGAGTTTGGTTTTATTTTGTTGTTGTTGTTGTGGTTCATACAAAATATGTTTTAATTCCTTCTTAGAACCAACAGCAAGTTGTGGCTATCAAAGCTCTGGAGCATTTGGCTGAACACTTGCAAGACTGCCAGCAATTATTTGCAGCTTTAAAGTAAGAATTCAATATACTAGAAGGAACAAGAAGGCTTTCTGGTTTCTTTGTCCAAAATGAGTTCTGTTGTGGAAGGTGCCAGTGCTTCCTCTGTAGTGTAGGGGTGTAGGGAGTTTGCAGCATCCTGCACAGGAGAGCTGTGTCCTTCAAGGACAGGAGTACTGTGGGCAGCTACAACAGCACCAATCCTATCAAGCAGCCTGGTTGAAACCATGCAAGGCCCCTCACACACACCATGGGACAACCTGGAAGTGAAAAGCAATTTCTTCCCCACAAGGTTTGTCAAGGCCTGGCCCAGGCTGCCCAGGGGCAGTGGTGGAGTCCCCATCACTTGAGGGCTTTCAAAGCCATGGAGATGTGGTGCTGAGGGCTGTGGTTTGGTGGTGTCCTGCCAGTGCTGGGTTAAAGGTACTGGATGATCTTAAAGGTCTCTTCCAACCAAACCAATTCCAGGATTCCATGAAGACAGTAGATGAAAGATTAGTTAGCAGTCTCTGGTGCTGCAGCTGTACCTCAAGCCTGAGCTCCTAACACCTGCAGATGTTGCAGGTCTCTCCCATGCACACATTAGCAGTTGCTCTGAAGAGATGATTGGCAGCAGCCCCCACGAAATTGCATCGACCTGCTTGGTGCAAATACCAGCAAGGTTGGGTCCTCTGCTGAACTGGTGACTTCTGAATGAGATATTCCACCATGCTTATAGAAACAAAGCTTGTATTGATTCCAGTGTGGGCTTCAAGTCTTTGTTACAGTACATTTTTTGACTTCCTGCCATAGGGGTTAACAAAGTGCTAGCCAAAAGAAGGCAGTGGGATGGGAAGTAGCAGCAGCAGCAGCAGCTTACTCTCTCTTTGACATTTAAAGTTCTTCTGACAGCACAGAGAAGAAAAATGGCCTCCTTTCTGGAAAATTAGGTCAAAGGACACTGTTGGAATAAGAATTTTTTTGTTTCCTCACTGCTTGTTCTCTTCCCATTTAGGTGTTTGGTTCGTCTTGTGTTGTCAAAGCTGACGGCAGAAAATGAAGAGAAAAGGTGAATTCATCTGTTAAATTATTTTCTTCTGGTGGATGTGTGATATTTTCTTGCTGAACTTTACTTTCTTGCAAAGTAATCAAGAGGTTAGTTTTTATGTTACTAAAAATTCCACTCTGACTTTCCAGCTTGATGTAATGGCACAGATTCACAGAATGGGTTGGGTTGGAAGGGACCTTCAAAATCATTTAGTTTCACCCCCACCTGCTGTGGGCAGGAACACCCCCATCAGCCCAGGTTGCTCAAGGCCTCATCCAACCTGGCCTCAAATAATTCCAGACTTCCCTTCCAGTGTCTCCCCACCCTCACTCTAAAGAGTTTATTCCTCATCTCCAGTCTCAATCTCTCCTTCTCAAGCTCAAATTCCCTCCTCTCTCATCTTGTCACTCCCAGCCCTTGTCCTTTCATAGCTTTCTTGTAAGCCCTTTTCAGGTACTGGATCATACAGGGATCGTTTAGGAACATCACACAGGAACATCTTTTCTACTTGTACAGCCTTTCCTTTTAATTACTTGCTCTTTGCCTTACTCTTTTATTAAGGTGAAAAGACTGTTAGTTATTTTTAATAGGGAATGTGAGCTAAGCAGCCTCTAATTTGCCACTAGGATGTGTCTTTCAGAAGTTCTGAGAGAAAACTTCAGAGTGGCACCTCCCTTAGTGCAGATTGTCCACTTGGCACATGGTGAGTTAGCTTAGAACTGCACTGCTGGATTTTGCCTGTCAAGAGAACAGCACAGTGTGAGTGGGGTTTGAAGATTAACCTGCAGCCCAGCAGTTGGGAAAACCTCCTGCTGCACTTCTACAACCACCCCCATTGCTGCAAATTAATACAGATTTTGCAATCTCTCAATATGGGGAAGAGAAGGCTCCAGGGAGGCCTCAGAGTAGCCTTCTGGTACCCTAATGGGCTCCAGGAGAGCTGGGGAAGGACTTTTGACAAGGGCTGGGATTGCCAGGATGAGGGACAATGGCTTTGAGCTGGGAGAGGGGAGAGTGAGAGTGGATATGAGCAAGAAATTGTTGAGAGTGAGGGTGGGGAGACACCAAAACAGGTCTGCCCAAGGAGGCTGTGGATGCCCCCTGCCTGTTCAAGGCCAGATGGATAAGGCCTTGAAGAACTTGGGCTAGTGGGAGGTGTCTGTGCCCATGGCAGGGGGCTGTAAGTGGGTGAGCTTTAAGGTCCCTTCCAACACAACCCATTCTGTGAATCTATGAATATTCCTCCTGCATCTTTAAGTGCTGGAAGTTTCTCACACCTGAGATGTTTGTCAGGGAGAGACTGATTGCAGCCATGATTGCAGGGGTGTTGTATCCCAGCTTCAGTGATGTGTTCTGTTGTAAGAAAGGAAATCAAACATCTTCTAAAATTCTCTCTGTCCTGCCCTGTAGAAAGGAAGAAATGAAGTCCATGCTGACTTACTTGACCTTGGGTATGTTTCTGGTTTATTTAAACTCTGTAGTCCATCCATCTCTGTACATTTTACAGTGTGATTAGGTCCCTACCAATCAATTGTTTAGTCTCCTTATTTCAGTTCAAGTTTCCAACTTTCTACTGAAACCAGTGAAAATTGAAGGTGGAGATTCAGCAGTGTTGTGAAGTTGGATCTCAGCGCCACAGGCTTTTGCTGTGGGAATTTTGCTGTCAGAAAAACTGGTTCCAGTAAAGCCTCTGCTTGAGAGGTTCTCTCTGTATGAGGGGCATCTGTATCTAGGCAGTGTCCCTTAAGTCCTTGATAAGGCTGAGCGTGCAGACAGCAGGCATTTGGGTACCAGCCCAAGCCAGGGCAGCCTCAAGTGAGAGTCCACTACTCTAACTGCACTGGCAGGGTCACAGATATAGCATCATAGAGTGGCCCAGGCCGGAACAGACCTCGGGAATCATCTAATCCAGCTTGGCCTTGAACAGCTTCAGGGAGGGGGCATCCACAGCCTCTCTGGACAATCCATTCCAGAGTCTTGCCACCCTTGTAGTGGAAGATCAAAGTTTTGTCGTAGTTGGGCTGCTCTAAAAGGAAGACGTTTGGGTGTGTAAACTGAACCCATAGCAGCTCTGCCTGTTGGCATTAATCACAGACTCACAAGATGTTAAAGGTTGGAAGGGACCCAAGGAGATCATCAAGTCCAACCCCTCTGCCAGAGCAGGGCCATACAATCTAGCACAGATCACAGAGGAACATATCCAGACAGGCCTTGAAGGTCTCCAGAGAAGGAGACTCCACAACTTCTCTGGGGTATCTGTGCCAATGCTCTGTGACCCTTACAGTCAAGAAGTTCCCCCTTGTGTTGAGGTGAAACCTCTTAATGCAAGGCCAGTGGTGGTGGCTGCCATCCTAGGTGTATGCAAAGCAGCATTTTAAACAAAGAAGTGAATGTTATATATATTTTTTATTATTTTTTCCTCGTGGAAGGCCTAGAAAACTGCAAGGAAATTGCTGAGAGACAGGAGAGGCTTGATGGAACTGGTGCCCAATTCTAAATTGTGCTGCCCTTGGGAAAAGAATTGAGCTGTGTGCAGGGGACTTCTCACTAAAGCTTTTAAAACCCTCTCCTGCTGTCTTGCACAAGAAGGTTACTGAGCTTGTAGAGCTTTTGCTGTGGTAGCCATTCCCACTGTAACTGGGGGGAGAGAATGAAGGCTAGAATTCAGTTCAGGAAGTGGCCTTAGAGAAAGGTCCTTGGAGAAAGCTGCTGTTAAAAATGAACCCCCTCAACTTCTGCTGTAATTCTGTAGAACTCCTGCTTTGGGCTTTGGTGTCAGGAAACTGAAGAGGCAGCACCTGTTGGCAGCCTTATTTATTGTATCTCAGCTGCTGCTTGAGGCACCTTCTATTGGTTTTGACAAGCCTTTATAGGCACATTGAATGTCAGCTGTGAGGGGAACTCTTCAGCTAGAATTACACAGCAGTTTTGGAAACCTCTGCTTTGTGTTGTAGTTATCAGGCTGGGAAATGGTTTTGTTCTGCTCAGGAGCTGTTGTTTGGTTTGAACTCTGCTTTTTCTGCAGCTCACAAGAGACTTGCTGCATCTTTCACAGAAGAGAAATTTACAGGGGAGATGAGGATCCTGGAAGCTCACTGGTTTAGAAAAGTTGGTAAGTTGCACTCTCAAAGCCCAATCTAACTCCCCTCCATCTGGCCAGAGTGTCAGGAAGTAAGCAGTGATTAAAGCTGAGGTAGATTTATAAAATGTGGAACCCTTGGCAGTTGCTGCCTTAACTGGTTCTAAAGTTCTCCTGCTGTGTTTTCTGTCCTCTGAAGTTATCTCATGTGGCTGAGGTTTTAAGTTAGTTATCAAGACAAATATTCACACAAGGGCTGTTTGATAGGACAGCTGATACAGAGTCACAGAATGGTAGAGGTTGTAAGGCACCTCTAGAGATTGTTGAGTCCAACACTCCTGCCACAGCAGGGTCCCCCAGGACAGGGCACACAGGAACACATCCAGGAGGGCTTTGAAAGTGTCCAGAGCAGGAGACTCCATAACTTCCCTGGGCAGCCTGCTTCAAGCCTCCAGCACCCTCAGAATGAAGAGGTGGAACCTCCTGTGGTGTAACATAAACCCATTGTTCCTTGACTTGTCACTGGGCACCTTCATCCTGACACCTACTCCTCATTTACAGACATTGCTCAGACCCCCTCTCAGCCTTCTCCTCTCCAGGCTAATCAGCTCCCCGGCTCTCAGCCTTTCTTCATAGCAGAGATGTTCCAATCTCCCAGTCATCCTTTTAGTCTCTGTGCACTCTCTGCAACAGGTCTCTGTCCATCTCGAGCCAGGGAGCCCAGACCTAGACACAGTATTCCAGGGGTGGTCTCAGCAGGGCAGAGTAGAGGGACAGCAGAACCTCCCCAGCCCTGCTGGACACACTTTTCATGATGCACCCCCAGGATGTCCTTGGCCCTCTTGGCCACCAGGGCACATTGCTGTGCAATGCAGAACTTGCTGCCCACCAGCACTCCAAGGCCCTTCTCCATGGAGCTGCTTTCCAGCAGGACAGTCCCCATTCTGTACTGGTGCCTCCTGCCTCCCCAGGTGCAGGACTCTGCCCTTGTCCTTACTGAACTTCTCTCTTGTGACAGATGATGGGCCCCAGCAGGATGCACCCATGAGTGCTGAGGGGGCTTAGGACTCTGTAATCTTTGAGGTCCCTTCCCACCCATCATTCTGTGATCTGTCATCTGAGTTGTGTGGTTATTTGCCACGCACCTGAGCTCACTGGGGTAAAATGGATCAGAGTACTCTGGGGGTTTCACAGACTGCATTGGGTTGGAAGGGATCCTCCAAGGTCATCTTGTCCAACTCCCTTCAGGCAGCAGGGACACTTCCAACTAGAGCAAGCTGCCCAGGGCCACAGCAAGTCTGATCCTGTTTAATTTGTCTTAATAAGGTTAAGGTTTACTTACAGAAGAAAATATTTCTTCCAGTTCATGCTGAGGTGGGTGAGGGGTGTGGCTGGATGGAGGCTTGGTTGTGGAGAAAGGAAGCCCAAATGTTGGGGTGTGGATCAGCTATGTCTACACGTTCCTGGCAGCAGGTTTTCTGGCTCTTCTTCACTGAGCTTCTGATTGTTAAGGAACTGAAGCATCAACGTGAACAGCTTTGATGGGCATACTCAGAATGCTGAAGAGTTTTATTCTAGTAATTTTTTCTTTTTTAGCTTGGAACTTGGCTGTGCAGTCCAAGGGATGCCCTGAACACATGAGGGATTTTTTTCTGCTGTCTTTCAAGGTAATGTACTCTTGGCAACAGTATCTCTGACTGAGGAATGTTGTTATACCTTTAGGCCTTTTAAAAACTACAGCCATGATTCCATGTAGCTTCTTGGGGACATGCTTGTGGGCTCTGGAGATGTGGAACTGTTAGCAGGGGACTGAGTGGTAGCACCAGGTGTAAGCATTACTGTCAGGCTTTGCAGCCTGTAGCTTTAAGATCATAGAATCATGGAATGGGTTGGGTTGGAAGAGACCTCCAAAGGGTATCCAGTCTCTCCCCCCTGCACTCAGCTGGGACATCCTCCACTGGATCAGCTTGCTCAGAGCCCTCTTGAGCCTCACCTTGAGTATCTTCAGGCATGGGGCCTCAGCCACCTCCCTGGTCAACCTGTTGCAGTGTTCCAGCACCCTCCTGGTGCAGAACTTGTTCCTCACATCCAATCTCAATCTGCTCTGCTCTAATTTCAAACCATTGTCCCCTGTCCTGTCCCTGCAGGCCTTTGGAAATAGTTCCTCTGCAGCCTGCTTGTAGCCCCTTCAGGTACTGGGAGGCTGTTCTAAGGTCTTCCTGGAGCATTCTTCAGGCTGAAGAACCCCATCTCCTCAGCGTGTCCCCACAGCAGAGGTGCTGCAGCCCTTGACCACCTTCATGGCTCTCCTGCAGGCCATATCTCTCCTGATCTCTTACAAACTCAGACTACAGTGACAATTTCCCAATGTTTGGAAATGTCTGCCCAGGGAGGTTGTGGCTGCCCCCTCCCTGGACGAAGCCTTGAGCAGCTGGGGCTGGTGGGAGGTGTCCCTGCCCATGGCAGGGGGTTGGAAATGGATGGTCTTTAAGGTTCTTTCAAACCCAACCCACTCTGCTTCTATGAAGCCGTAGCATTATTGCAGACCTGTGAAGTCCCCACACAGCAGTGCTGCCAAGTTGTCACTTTTGTGTGGGCACCACTGCTGCTTTACACTTCATAGTTACTTAATCATCTGTAGTTGTCCAAGGAAACTGCAGTGTCAGCAGCGCTGGTGCTGGCTGTGGCTCAGTGCCACACAGCAATCAGTGTGCACAGGCAGACTGCTTCCTAAGGCTGCAATTTTCATGGCCTTTTCCCTCTTTTATTTCAGCTCTCCCAGTTCTGTCCTTCTGACAAGGCTGTCCTGATAGCTCAGAAGACTTGCCTTGTGATGGCAGCTGCCATTGAGCTGGACATGGGGCGGCAGCAGCTCACACCTTCTGAACAGGTAGGGTATTGCTTGCCTTAGCTTCTCCTGGCTGTGCAGCCCTGGGGTGCAGCAAGGAGAGAGTGTGGTCAGCAGATCTAAGGGGGCTCTCCTGTCCCTCTGCTCTGTGTTTTGAGGGTGCTGGAGGCCTGGCTGCCCAGAGAGGCTGTGGAGTCTCCTCTGAACACTTTCAAAACCCACCTGGACATGTTCCTGTGTGACCTGCTCTAGATGAGTCTGGGCAGGGCGTGGGGGCTGGAGTTGATCTTTTGAAGTCCCTTTCAACTTCTAACATTTTGTGATTTGGTGATTCTATGAATCAGAGAACTATTTGGGTTCGAAAAGCCCTCCAGGATCATCCAGTCCAACCATCAACCCAGCACCACCATGGCCACCAAAACATGGTCCCATGGGCCATGGCCACAGGTTTCTTGAACACCTTCAGGCATGGGGACTCCACTACCTCTCTGGGCAGCCTGTGCCAATTCTTGACCACTCTTGCAGCAAAGGAATTCTTCCTAATCTCCAACCTAATCCTTCCCTGGCACAATTCCAGGCCATTTCCTGTCCTTCTATCACCTGAGATTAGGGAGGAGAGACCAACCCCCACATCGCTGCCACTGTGGAGATCTCCGAAGAAGAGAGAGGGAGAAAACCCAACCCAGTAGCTGTTGTAGATACTAATTAGGCTGCTTCTTGATTTGTTGTATAGCTATGTCTGAGACTCCTGTAGCTGGCACATGCACATTCCTTTCTCTTTTAATTACCTCTTGTTGCACAGATGGAGCTTTTCACTAAGGCACTTCAGCATCTCCAGGCATGCAAGGAGATATGGAAAGTGCTGAAACTGACAGGTAAGCTCCCAGACGGCTCTGCTCAGCACCCCTTGCTCTTAAATTGACTTGCTGAGTGCATGAAGCACCAGGGCATGAGGGTTGGCTGCCTCAGCTGAGGAGCAGTATAGCAGCCCCATGGCAGTGTGCTAGAGGAGTTGGCCAACCCAGCCGGCTGCTGTGTCTCATTGCATCCTTCCACTGGCTGGCTGCTGGGAAGTGTGGAAAATCCTTCAGCATGAAGAGGCTTTACCCTTTTTCAAGTGTTGAGGTTTTGATCTGCACTGGAGTCACTCTTGCAGTGTTTTAATACTTTTGCCATGCTTTTGCTACAGAGGACATTTCAGAGAGCAGAAGGTCCTGCTGCCATACCTTCAAGTGCCAAACCCATCCTCTTTCCTGAACATTTCATGTCCATTTAGAGAAGACCTTGCATGCTTTCACAGATGGCATTGCCTTGGAAGGGACCCTCAGAAGGCATCTTGCCCAACTACCCTGCAGGCAGCAGGAGCTCCTCCAGCTAGAGCAGACTGCACAGGGACACAGCAAGGCTGAGCTTGAAGGTCTGCAGGGATGGGGCCTCAAGCACAGCCCTGGGCAGCCAGGGACACCACTTGTCTCCAGTCTCCATCTGGCCATGGAGCTGCTGACCACTTGTGGGTTGATGGCTGTGCTGCTGAGCTCTCTGCTAGCTGG
This sequence comes from Psilopogon haemacephalus, assembly GCA_013396835.1. Lineage (NCBI taxonomy): Eukaryota > Metazoa > Chordata > Aves > Piciformes > Megalaimidae > Psilopogon > Psilopogon haemacephalus. The sequence continues at coordinate 920,481 of VWZI01013030.1, read as the reverse complement.
AGGATGCTTCATGCTCTCTGGTAGTACAGTGTCAGGTGTTGCCTCTCTGGTCTGTGTCCTGGTTTCTCCTGATGCTCAACTGTGGGGCGCTCTGGGCTTCCCCTTGGGAAGTGTGTTTGTATTTGAACTTTAGGCAAGAAATGTCCTTGCTGGGCTTTTCCCTCACCTTCAAATTTCTGACTGAAAGGTTCATGGCAGGGCCTGGGCTTTGGGTTGTCTTGGCCCTTTTGCCCTCCAGGCCAGGTGACTCAGGGAGACTTCTTCCCTTTTCGTTTCCATCCAAACCCAACCAGCTGAGTTTCTCAGGACAGGGACATATTGGAATCACGCCTGCAGAGGTTTGTGGAATGGTAGTCTGGTGCTTCCTTCTTCAGCAGACCTTAGCCAAGGTGTGGACAGGTCTATTGCCCTAGAAGAAGCTGAGAATGTCTTTCAGATGTAAACCCAAAGGTCTCTGTGGGAGCAAAGGACTGTTTGGTATTTCTGCTGGCTCTGCATCTTCGCAGCAGTTGTGCTTTTCTCCTCCCCTTCTGTGTTTAAGGATTTCCTGAGGGTTTTCCTGTAGAAGAATTTGAAGCTGGTCAGAACTTTCTAAAGCTGCCCTGAGCTGGTGGCCTTCTGTAACGTCTTTTAGCCATGACAATGCCTCCTCCAGCAGCTGCTATCTTGCCTAGGAGAGCTGCATGAATTCAGCCACAGACAGCCCAGATTTTGGTAGGGTGGGGGAAGGGTTGGTGGAGTTGTGCTTTGGTCATCTAAAGCTTCTGTCCAAGAATGTGTCTCTGCTGGTACCCCAGGTGGGCTGAGAACAGCCCTCACTGAACACAGCAGTCCTGTCTCTTCTGCAGGAGACTTTGCCAAAGACCCAACAGACACATTGCTGCTGCTCTACGAGTTTGAGGCAAGAGCCAAACTGAACGATCCAACACTCCACAACCTCATGGAGTCACTTTGGGACCAACCACAAGCAGAGGCCAAGACGCTGGAAATCATTGCATGTAAGGACTGCAGTTCTACTTTCATAGCGCTTCAAGCCTTGCAGAGTAGCTTCTGTTGCTCTCCCCTGCTCGTCTGGGGTGACCAGGGCTGGCAGGTGCTGTACAGCATGCCCTGAAGCTAAGGTGCTTAAGATGCCAGCAACCATTAGGAGATTGGAAATGCTGCGTGCCATGGCTGAGGAGCCAGACACTGCAACACCCTTCCATTGCTAGACCCTGAGATACTTGCATAGATTGTGAGCCTGGAAAAGATTATGCAGAGAAAATTCTACAGCCTTCAGAGTGGCAAAGGCCAGAGAATACCCCAAGCTGGCTGCCCCATGCTGCAGTAGAGAAGTGTGAGGCTGTGGATTCTGGGTAGCTAGGCAGTGTAGTGTGGGTCATGTGTACAGAGCACTGTTTGCATCACAAATGGTGGGCATGGCTGCTGAGAACCTAATGCAGGGTGAAAGCAAGGAGAGTACAATTTAGAGGTACAACAGCAGATTTTTGAAGTGGGTTCTGGAGGGTTGCACAAACACCTCCTTTTCTGCCTTGTCTTGAGGGAGGAGCATCTGGGCTTGGAGGCACCATCCTGACACTCTGCTCCTGCCTGGTTTGGTGCTTAAGGAGACAAACACAACATTTGTCTTTACCTCAGACATCTCCTCCCTCAGTGCTTTTGGGTTACTGCACCAGAAGCAAGCAGCAGTCAGAGCAGCTGTCAGTGGTGCAGGTTTCTGCTGTGCTGCTGCCTTGCAGTGCTCACTGATGGTGTGCACAGTGAGAAGGGAGCACAGGAGCACTGGCTTGGACCAGTCCAGGCCACAAGCACATCTCCTTTCAGCTGTTTATCACAAGGCACCTGAAACGTGCTGCAGTTTATTTTAGAGCTCGGTGAGGCTAAAGACTGGCTCCAATATTTTTTTGTTTCTTCTCTTATTTTCTTTGCTTTTCAGCGCTGGCAATGGAGCCTCCAGCTCGGTACCCTGAGCTGTGTAAGAAAGCTCTCAAGGCTGCCCTGAACCTTCACAGGAAGCAGAGTGTCATTGACGCTGTGAAGCTGAGGTCAGTGCTGTCACACACAGCTTTGTCATCCCCCCTTACTGGGCGTGCTGGCAGGGAGTAAAGCCTGCAATCTGGGGGGAAAAAAATGGATTTTAGCTGTTGTACAAGTTTCTGATTCCTGCTGGCCAGCCAGTGCGCCTCTCGGGCACACCCAGCTAGTGGGTGTGTGAGCTGCCCTTTGTCTCTTGGCATCTCCTCTGAACCAGCTCTACTTCCAATAAATAATCTAGTGAGGAGGGAAGATGAGAACTGGATCCAGAAGAGGTCTCTGGCTGTTTCTCCTGAAGATGTCAATATCAGATGTTACCCTGCTGTGAGCAGCTCCCCAGCAGCCAGCAGTGCCCTCATGCAGCCCAGAGGGCAGCTGAGTGCTGGGCTGCAGCCAGAGGAGTGTGGGCATCAGGGCAGGAGAGGGCATTCTGCCCTTGGACTCTGCTCTGCTGAGACCTCACCTCCAATCATGCCTCCAGTGCTGCTGTCCCCAGCAGAAGAAGGACACAGAGCTGCTGGAGTGAGGCCAGGGGAGGCCACCAAGATGATACAAGGTCTGGAGCATCTCTTCTGTGAGGACAGGCTGAGGGAGCTGGGGGTGTGCAGCTTGCAGAGAAGACTCCAGTGGGACTTTAGGGCTGAAGAGATCCTGCAGGAAGGCTGCAGAGAGACTTTTGCTGATGGTGTCTAGAAACAGGCCAAGGGGAAATGGTCTGAAGTGGAGGCAGAGCAGGGTTGGAGTGGAGCTGAGGAAGTTCTTCAGTCTGAAGGTGGTGAGACTCTGGCACAGGCTGCCCAGGGAGTTTGTGGCTGCTTTCTGCCTGAGGCTGTTCAAGGCCAGGCTGGATGAGGCCTTGAGCAATCTGGGCTGGTGGGAGGTGTCCCTGCCCATGGCAGGGGTGTGGAATTAGATGATCTTTAAGGTTCCTTCCAATCCAACCCATTCTGTGAATCTCTGACTCCAGTGCTTTGTTTTGCTGTCCCTGACTCTCTAACAGGAGTCTGTACCCCAGCCTGGGCTGTGTCCTCACTCACTCCTATCCCATACAGGGTTTCTTCGCTCACTGTGCCCCTGGCAGGGGCAGCTGTTGGTGCTGCTTGTCTCATTTCAGATGTTTTCAGAAGCCATGAGGTTGTTACTCATATTCTGAGGCTCCTTGCTGCTGAAGTTTTTTCTTCCCTGTCATCTTTGCTCATGTGTGACTTCAGAGCCCAGCAGTGGCAGCACTGAAGTACTTGGTGCTCTTGGCTCTCTCTTTGCATCCTTTGTGTGAAGGAGATCTGGCACTAGAAAAAGTGTTGGTGCTGGGAGGTGGCCCTGTCTGACGTACAGACATAAGTTAGGGTGCTGCTGGCAGGGAGCTGTTGGAGGCCCCAGCCCTGAGGACATTCAGGGTCAGGCTTGGTGGGCTCTGAGCAACCTGAGCTAGTTGGGGACATCCCTGCTGAGTGAAGGGGGTTGGACAAGATGACCTTTAAAAGCCACTTCCAACCAGTGCATCCTCTGATGCCACAAAGCAGCTGTTGGTGAAAGGTGTTTGATGTGACCTTTGTCCTGTTGCCATGCCCAGCCAATGTCTGCACAGTTTGATCAACCTCTCCTTGCCCACGGGGCTCACTGACCTGGATGCCTGTGTGCTGCAGGAGGTGTGGGACTACTTTCAAGATGCTCTGAGCATTGTCAGCAGCACAGTAAGTTGAACAGGGGAACAAGAGAGTGGGAGATGGTCCTGAGTTGAACATGAGAACAAGAAACTAGAGATGGTCCTGAGCTGGACAGGAGAACAAGAGGGCGGGAGACGGTGCTGTGTTGAACCAGAGAACAAGACACTGGAGATGGTTCTGGGAACATTCAAAACTATTTTTTAGCAGACTGAGAAGGGCCCCCCTGAATTCACTTCACAGCAGAGCGCCCCCAGGTGTCTGTGCCTGGGTTAGGAACATCCCTAGGTTTCCTGAGGGCTCTTGTAGAGCCATTTAAGGCCACATCTTCAGTGCCTGCTTTAGAAGCATCTGGAGTTAGAACAAACACCTTCTCCTTCTGCTGCCTACGTTTGTAACATGCAGACTCCCGTTCCAGCTCAGTCTAAAGCTGGCTAAAATGTGGATGCCAGTCTTGCTTTTTATCTCAGCTCTGGTTAATTACATGTATTTGGGAACATCCAAACTTTTTTTTTCCCTCCAGACAGACCTAACAGCAGCATTCCAGCACATGAAGGGGCTACAAGAAGGCTGCAGAGGGGCTGTTTGCAAAGGCCTGCAGGGGCAGAACGAGGGCAATGGTTTGAAATGAGAGCAGAGGAGACTTAGATTAGCTGTGAGGAACAGGTTCTACACTGTGAGGGTGCTGGAACACTGCAACAGGGAGTTGGTTAAGGCCCCATCTCCAAGGTGAGGCTGGGCAGGGCTCTGAGCAACTTGATCTAGTGGAGAATGTCCCTGCTTACTGCAGGGGAGTTGGACTGGATGAGCTTTGAGGTCCCTTCCAACACAACCCATTCTCTGGGTCTATGATGCAGATGGTCTGGAAATACTAACTGTGGCACCAGCTGCCTTGTTCTGTGAGGACAGGTGTTTGGGGAGGAAAATGTTTCTCAGGAGGTCTTTCTCCTGCTTCTTCCAGGCCTGAAGCATGCTGTAAGTGAGGCAAGTTGGGCTGAGGAAGGTAGACACTGATGGTTAGAATTGTACAGGAAAAAAAAAATCCCTCAGGGAGCATTTCTGTTCAGGACTAATGAGCCCAGTGCTGTGCTTCCCGTTCTCCTGCATGGCTGCTGCTGGAGTCAGCTTTGAATGTCTCCTTTATACAATAGGGGCTTAAAGAGAGCTGGGCCTGGCCTCCCACAGAAGGTGTCTACAGTCAGGCCTGCCTTTCACTGAGGGATTAATCTCCAGCTTTGATGAAGGGATAGAGGTGAAATGTTGCTGTGGGCTTCAAATGCTGGAGGAAAGCGCTTGGTGGACTTGCTTGTGGCAGCAGGTGCTGATTAGCACCGTGCCAGGAGGATGTTGGAGCATGAATGTGTTAGAAGTCAGAAAGCTGCTGCTGCACTCCAGAAGTCCCCTCTGGGTGCTTTTACTTGGGATGGGAAGTTTGTCTGGAAGAGGGAAAATTCTTTCTGGCCTCACTGCATGGTTTGCATGGGAAATAAACAACTGCTTGTCCTTCCCTTCTCCAACTGCAGGGTCAGTGTCGTTGGGGCCTCTGGCTTCTGTGCTGCAGTTCTCAGGGCGGTTTTTATTCTGGCAAGCCACAGTGTGCAGACAAAGTCTGAAGACATCAGCACTGCCTGTAATCTACTGTGAGCAGCTGTGGGCTGCTCTCCAATGCTGCTTGGATAAGCCTGGGAGCCCTGCTGCAGCACATTCAGCTGAGGGAGCTAGGGGGTGCTCGGGCTGGAGAAGAGGAGGCTGAAGGCAAACCTCATTGCGCTCTATAGCTCTACAGCAGAGGAAATGGTTCCAAGCTGCCCCAGGGGAGGCTCGGGCTGGATCTCAGGAAATACTTCTTCCGAGAATGGTCTGCCCAGGGCAGTGCTGGAGTCACCATCCCTGGGAGCTGGTGCTGAGTGACATGGTTTGGTGGTGACCCTGCAGTGCTGGGTTGAGGGTTGGACTGGGTGACCTTGGAGGGCTCTGCCAACAGGATGTGTTCTGGGATTTTGGGAAGCAGGCTGGTGGGAAGCAAGCTGCCATTCTAGCACCGCTCCAACTCTCACACAAGTGTGTTTGCCAGTAGGTAACTGCAAGATGAGCTGCCCGTGCGGGAAGCTGTTTGCCAGCAGTGCAAGATCAGCTGTGAAGCACAGGATGGCTCTGAAGAATTTTCCCATTTTGTTCAGAGAGGAAAAAAATCCCAGACAAAGCAGAAGTGTTTTCTCACTCTCACACTAAACCCCAAGGCACTCTACACTTGGCAGGTTTAAAGTGAGGAGTCTGTTTCCTGATGCTTCTTGTTTGCTCTCTAGGATGCTTACCCAGAGATGGAGATCCTCTGGCTGATGACACGAGCCTGGAACACAGGAATATTCCAGTACACTGTTGGCAAATACAGGGAGGCTGAGCAGTGGTGTGGCCTGGGAATGCGATTCCTGCACCACCTGGGCTCCCTGAAGAAAAGCTATGAAGGCCACGTAAGTGTGAGCAGATAGATGTGAGGGTGTGGCCCTGGGTGCCTCTAACCCAGGGGCAGATAGCACCAGAGCTGAGCTTTCCAGGGCTCCAGGAGCAGCATGGCACCTCAGTGCTGTGGGGAGCCTGATGCCACAAGACTTTTTCCAAGAGGGCCAGGAAAAGTTTTACCAACCCATAGGAGTAAGGTGGTGTCCTGCTGCTGGAGGGTTTGAGTGGAAACCACCTTCTGCTTGTGGCCATGGCAGAACCCTTGTAGTGTGCCTGTTTCCACCAGAGCCATGCACTGTGCCAGCTGACTCCAGCTGGCTGCTGCCAGAACTCTTCAGGACTGGTTTCTGGTGTCATCTCATGAGTAGACTTTAAGCTCAGGTGAAGAAAATCATTAAAGCTCACCTCTTCAGGTGTAGCTTAGCCACCTGCTTGGGTTCCAGGGCCAGTACCTCTGTGGAGAGGCAGCAGGCTTTGTCTTCTGTCACAAACCAGCATGCACTCAGTCATCCTTGCTTGCGTGAGCTGCACCAGCAGGGGCAGGCTGCAGCTTTTGGAGCATTTTAAGTAGATCAGTTAAGAGAGCAAGAACTGAGCTCACTCCCCCCAGCCTCAGCCATGTTGGGATTAGGTTTGCTCCTCAGGGTCAGCCTGGGCTCCAGTGTGTGTGCTTTGGGTCAGGGTGGGGAGGAGCTGTGCTGGCCCTGGGGCTGCCCTGCTGGGACTGGTTTGGGCCATTTTAAAAAGCCACTATATTTAAATCTGTGCCCAAATCTTCATAGCAAGCCAACATTTTAGGTTCAGGAGCTAGTGGCAGTCCCCCCACCTGTCCCTTTGCTTCTGTTCTCTGTCACTTCATTATCTAGCTGAATGGTACAACTTTATCCATCTGTGGTGCTTGTATTCTCCAGATGATTGGTCTCTATAGTGAGGTTCTGGACAAACTGGACAGAACAAAAAGGTTTCATCCAGACGAAGAAGAATAGTGACAGGCACAGCTACCGAAGAGGGAGAGCAGCCTCCTGCTGGCTGAGAGAGGCCATCAGCTCTGCACAGCCTGGGGAGCAGTGGCAGAGGGCCCAGGCTCATCGTGTTGGCAGTTCTCTTGTGTTCACTGTAGGAAGTATTCTTGAGTAAGCAGAGTTGGTTCCCTCTGGGGAATGGTTTGCATTCTCTGGAGCTGTGTAACAGTTGGCAATAAATATTTCAGCTGGAGCTGTGTCTGTGCTGTGTGACAGCTTGCTTAAAGCCCTCATGGTAGGAGGCAGCAAAAGCATTCCAAGTGTAGGCACCTCCCCTGGGTGGCACAGCTGCACTCCTCCAGATACTGAGTATCCTCCAGATACTGAGCAGCCTGCTTGGCTTTCAATCCCTTTCAACACAGACAAGACTTCAGAGCTGCTCAACAGGTCAGTTGGAATGAACAAAAGCTTACAGAAGAGGCTAAAACTTTGTCTGAGTGCTGCTGTGAGGGATGGCTTTAGGAACGACTGAGCCGTGGCCCAGGCAGGTGACAGGCAGCTGCAGCCATCAGGGCCTGTTGAGCTCTCCCTCCAGAGCAGTTAGCTTTGTGGTGCTGAGCTCCCCTTGAGTGGGGACACCTCTCCAGCTGACCCCTGGAGGCTTAAAGATCACTTAACTGACACCAGACCCCGATGGCTTGGTGACAGCACTTGCCTGCTTAACTGACAAATGGTGTCTCACAGCAGCTCTGTGCAGCAAAGCTCTGCCCAGCATCCCATCTGTTCCTGCTGACTTTGGCATTCCCAAAGGAGCTGGGTAGAGCCCAGCCCATCACACCAGAGCTGTGATTCCTCTGGCACAGCAGCTGCTGGCTCTAACACACTACTCCCAACAGAAGGTGTTACATGGCTGGGCCTTGCTGGACCTGCATTGAAGACCTGAAATTCCAGGTGGAGAAGTGGTGTGAGGGTAAGTGAGGGCTTGTATCCCAGAATGGCTTAGGCTATGAGGGACCTCAGAGATCACCCATTTCCAACCCCTGCCATGGGCAGGGACACCCTACCCTAGATCAGGCTGCCCAAAGCGTCATCCAGCCTTGCCTTAAACACCTCTAGGACTGGAGCCCCAACTACCTCCCTGGGCAACCCATTCCAGGCCCTCATCACTCTCATGGTGAAGAACTTCCACCTCACCTCCAGTCTGAATCTCCCCACCTCCAGCTTTGCTCCATCTGCCCTAGGCCTGTCACTACCTGATAGCCTAAGAAGTCCCTTCCCAGCTTTTCTGTAGGCCCCCTTCAGATACTGGAAGGCCACCTAGGACTCTCCTCTTCTCCAGACTGCACAGCCCCAACTCTTTCAGTCTGTCCTCATAGCAGAGGTGCTGCAGCCCTCTGAGCATCCTCGTGGCCCTTCTCTGGACACTCTCCAGCATGTCCACATCCCTCTTGTCCCAGGGGCTCCAGAACTGGGTGCAGTAAACTTCAGACGCAGAGCTTCAGAGGTGTTCCCTTCACACTGCCCAGCCAAAGCACCCAGGCTGTCTGATCCAGGTGGCTCAGAGGTTGGATCTCTACCAGGTTCACCAAGTGTGATTTGTATTTCCATGAGCTGCTGCCTGCAGCTCTTTGATGCACAGTGCCTGTTTGTCAAAGGCACCCTCTGAACCCAGGAAAAAGGCCCCAGGCCTCAAATCTTTAGGAGTCCCAGCCTTGGAGAGATGTTTGCTGCATTACAGCAGTGCAGGGCCTTTAAGTGATGCCACAGAGTCAAAGGTGTCCATTGCTGCCTGCAGCATCTCCGTGCTGCCTGCTGGGCCAGCTCTTAAGCACTGTTCTCAATTCTAACGCGCAGAGGCAGGTGAAGGTGTCACAGAGCCCCAGGGAAGGAGGTCACACTTGCCCAGTAAGTGCAGCAGGTAATTACAGAGAGCCCTGGAAGGCAGCAAGCTCTAATTGTGGCTTTGCCCAGAGCCAGAATTGTTTGCATTTTTTTCCTTGGAGATGTTCAGTTTGGTTTGCTTTTGCTGCAGCCTTCACTATGGAGTCCAGCTCAGCCCAGGTCCAGCTTGCTGCCAGCACTCCTCACCTCTCCTCCACACATTTTGCACTGTCCATTTTAGGTCAGGCTCTGAATTTTGAACAGGTTTTAAGCAGGGCAAGAATTCCTTGGTTGAGCCACTCTGGATTCCCAGTTTGCACACGACGCCTCTGCTTTGCTGCTGTTGTGCACTGATGCTGCCAAGTGCAGCTGCAGCAGCATTCCACGTGCTGGACAAATGGTGCTTTGCAGGTCACTAGGCCAGCAGTAGGGCTGGGGAACAGAAATATTTTAAAGTCAACAAGAGATGACTCGGAAAGGAAGGAGGCCTCAGTGCTGCTCCTTTCTTTCATTTCCCCTGTTTTTGATCCCAGGGTTCTAGCAGCATCGGTTGAGTGCTTCCAGCTCCTGCTTCTCCAGCTTTGTACCATACAGAGCCTTAACAGAGGGGATCCTGCCCCTCTGCTATGGGGAGACCTCATCTGCACTGCTGGGTCCAGCACAAGAAAGACATGAATCTGATTGAAAGGGTCCAGAGGCCACCAAGATGATCAGAGGGCTGGAGAACCTCTGCTATGGAGACAGGCTGAGAGTTGGGGCTGTTCAGCCTGGAGAAAGCTCCAGGGAGACCTTAGAGCAGCCCTCCAGTACCTGAAGGGGCTGCAGGCAGGCTGGGGAGGGACTATTCAGAAGGGCCTGTGGGGATAGGCCGAGGGCAATGGTTTGGAATTGGAGCAGGACAGAGTTCCATTGGACATCAGAAGGAAGATGTGCGCAGTGAGGGTGGGGAGACACTGGTATATGCTGCCCAGGGCTGTGCTTGAGTTCCCCTCCCTGAAGACCTTCAAGCTCAGCCTTGCTGTGTCCCTGTGCAGCCTGCTCTAGCTGGAGGTGTCCCTGCAGCCTGCAGGGTGTTGGACAGGATGCCCTTGGAGGGTCCCTTCCAGCCCAATGCATTCCATGATTGTTTCAGTCTGAGAGCCTCTGTGCTTATCCCAGGATTGCTCCGGAGGGTGGCATTGCAGGAACAGTTTCCACTGCATCACTGTGCAAGGCACAGGGTGTGCTGGACACTCTGTGCACCTGCAGAGTGCAGTGTTGGGTATCAGAACACAGCACTGGCACTGCATTCTCCTTCCCTGGCAGCACAGGCCTGGACCCTGCGAAGCTTTCCTGTCCCAGCATTTGTAGAGGGCTTTTGACCATTGGCCTGGTCCTGCAACATGCTGACCTGCTTCCCCCACCCCTGAGGTGCAGCTGTAGGAATGCTGCTCCCTTCTGCTTGCTCACGCATTTTGGTACATTGCTTTACTGACCTTGTGTAGGAAGCAGTCCCCAGTTCCTACCTTTGCATCCTCTTCACGTTGTACAGAGCCAGCTGCCCCTGACAGACACAGCAGAAGTCGTCTAAAACGCAGAGCATGAAGGGATCAGAACTTAGGTGCTGGTCTGGAACACAAACCACACTCAAATGGCAGGGAGGCTTCTCTGGGCTTTGTGAGAGAACAGAGTATACATGGCAGGGGATGGAACCTTTAAGGTTCCTTCCAACCCAAACCATTCTAGGATTCTATCCAGTACAGTTGTTCTCCCCTTGCTCCTGAGAACAAAAATGCAACCTCCAAGGAAGTAGCTCACGCATTCTCCCTCTTTCCCCAGCCTCTATTTCATGTCCTGTTGTCTTTTTTTCTCAATCTGGTAATTTCTTACCTGTTTGGGGAGTCTCAGAAGTCTGCAGGCACAGTGTGACCTGAAGAATGGCTCCAGGGATAGGCTCATTTTACTACCAAGCCACCAGGAATGTGGCTGTAGGGAACCTACCCAGCAAAAAAAGCCTTTGTTAGAGTCTGGGAGTGGGGAAGAGCACTGAAGATAGTGCCAGAGCTGTGGTACCCCAGAGCCTCTCCTGCATCTCTCCCACCCAGAGTTGCCTGCAGCAGGAGCAGAGACTCTCCAGCAGCTTTCCACTTTGGGTGCACCTCAGATTGCCTCCCACCATACGCAGTTTGGGAAGAGCTGCGCTGGTTTTCATGTCCTGGCTGTGCTCAGCATTCTGGAGAGGCAGGAAGAAGCCTTTAGAAGTGCCCACAGTAATCAGGAGTCAAGGTAATTGCAAGAGGGCCGAAGCTCATTAGAGGACTGGGTAGCAGCTCCCGTCAAGTAATGCACTGGAAGGAGGGAGGAAATGTCACCACCCCTGTGCTGAGTCAAGTGTGGCCTCAACCACACTGCAGCCTCCCACGCTCCTGTGTGCTGGCACCATCAGCAGGTGCTGCACTACCCCAAACTGCATGATTCTCCTCAGGGGTAAAACACCTAAGAACAACCAACATGGCCCCTGTTGTGGAGGCAAAAAATAAAGACAAAAGGTCAGGGGCTGCCTAAAGGTCCTTTAAGGAAGAGGCAGCTTTAACATAGTGACCTCACCTGCTTCACAGCAGACTTCAGAGCCACAGGAGCTTGAGCAGAGCAGCCCTGGCAGGCTGTGCTGCAAGCACCATCCCCAGAAAAAGCCATGTCCAGGACAGCTGCCCAGGTGCCTGCACCTCAGGCACCAATGGGAAGAAACCTTTGAGAAAATGATTATTGCATTCCTTTCAAAGCCCTTTTCCTGCAGCCCGACAGAGCCTATGCTCCTCATTAACGAGTGCCAGGGCAGGTAATGAAGCAGAGCTGCAGCTGTTTCTCTGGGGCACAAGCATGGTCTGGCTTGCTACAAATGTCTTAGGGTAGATTAGTTGCAGGTAGCTGTAGCAGCACATCTCAGGAGAGCACAGAACCACTTCTTACCTGTCCACAATGAGACAGGAGCACCAATAGGACAATGCTCTGCTACAAGTCCTTCTGGGTGCTGGCAGCTCAGCAATTTGTGCTTAGCTAGAAAAGCAGTGTGGTAAAAAGCTCCAAAGTTCTGCTTCACACCACCCTCCCTCTCTTGGCATGTGGGCTGCTCTTCCACTAGCTGTCTCCACCTTACAGGAGGGACAGCGTTTACCTGAGAACATAACCCTCTCTTCTCTTCCCCACTGGGACCTTAATGTGCTCCTGTTGGAGCAGATCAAGTTGACCATCAACCTGGAACACCTCATGGATTGTCTGGGGAAGAGGATCTGCAGATCCACAGCCACAGACAGGCAATGTTCCTGTGGTGCCTTCTATCAACAGCCACAGCACTGCAGACCCATCCCTATGGAAGGAAACCACTTGACAAAGTGGCAATACCAAGGGTCAAGTCTGCTCAACACCTGTTTCTCCCTCCAGTGTTTCATGGCAAGGGAGCTTCACTCAACTGCCTGCAGCCTGTGTGCCCATGCCCTGTCCCCTGCAAATCTCACTGCTCTCCTGGGCAGTTTGAAAGGAAAAAAACCCACAGCACACCAAGGCTTAAAGCCCAAACCTCTCTTGCCTTTCAGTTAGCTCAGGGAGATGACCAAGCAGATTCAGGCAGGAAAGGACGAGAGCCCATTTGACTCCTGGCCCCTGCACTTAAAAGGTACTGGAAAATGATACTGGTTGTGTTTCGAGCTTCCTTCTGCTCTGCCGTCTCAGCAGCACGTTCAGCTGGATAGAGATGATCTCTGCTAGCTGATCACATTTTCACTTTGTTGTCTTTGGATCCAGTGCAGGATCAATTCTGCAGCATCATTTAAACCTTAATGGCTTCATCTGCACTGTAAAGCAAACGCAGGCCACAACTGCTGCCATCACCCAGAAGTCCAGGAAGGTGCCAAGTCACCAAACCAGGCTCAACCTGGGCTGCAACAACCCAACCAGAGCTTCACAGTGGCCTGCTTGCAGCTGTAAATAAACCCATTTCCTTCCCAAATGTCCTTCCCCCTTCAGCTAAGCTCTCAGGTGATAACCCTAAAGAAGCTATTTTGGTTTTCTTTTAACCACTGTCAACACAGAAATTTGCTGTGGAGAGGCCATACCAAGAGTTGCTATGCTGAGCTCCCACAAAACGCATCTAGCACACAAATGAAGGCGTCTAGAAGAAGGTCTCCAAGACTGAGTTCTTTGCAAGTCTGTTTATTAAAAATATAGGTCTCCTTGGAAGAAACACTGCTGCCCTGCCAGTGCCCCTGCCATCGAGGCTGTGACAGCAGCAGCTGTCCCCATGTCACTGGGTGGGGGAGACAGGCTACCAGGAAAAACAGCAGAGAAAGAAGACAGACAGGGATAGAGTTACCAGCACCTGAAGTGCTCTTGCTTCACTTACTCCACTTCTCCAGAGACTGATGTCTGCAGCAGCCAGAGCAGGACCAGCAGGGCAGGGGGCTGGGTGCTGAATAGGAATCCATCGGCAAAAGTTCGCTCCTTTAGGGTCTGTCCCACTGACAGCAGACTCTTTCCTGCCCTCCACCGTGGCAGCAGCTCTTCTGCAGCACTGCTCTGTCCTAGGAAGCTGCTGTGTCCCTGCAGGGCTTCTCATGATGCAGGAGGAGCAGGCAGCTGCTCAGCAGACAGTGCATGGACAGTCCTACAGCAGTTCTTGGCACTGAAAGCCACAGCCTATGTGCACCACGCAGCAGCTGGCACAGTTTCCTTCAAGAGAGGGAAGCAGCACCCTACCTGCTCACTTAGCCCTATAAAACAGGGGGAGGGAGAAGGGGCCAGGACTTACCTGCTCACGCTCATACAGTGACCTCCTTTGTTGTGGTGCTTGGCAGTGCCTGAGAACAGCATTCTGTGTGGTGGGAGGGCTCTTCTGCCTGTGCTCTAAGCACCCAGCAGCACAGCTCCCTCTCAGCAGAGCTGGGCAAGCTGCCCCCTGGGTTCACACAAGGCACTGGTTCCATGATGGAGCAAGTGTGGAAGCCAAAGACATTTCTCAGCACCAATGGCTGCCCTGCTCAGAGAGCCCCAGTGCACAGCAGCCAGCTGCAGCTCTGCAGCCCCTTGGCCCACAGGCCTGCCAGTACAGGCCACTGGATTCAGACTGAGGAGACCCTGAGAGGGAGCAGAGCCCAGCTTCAGAAAGAGGATTTACACAGAGATGTCAGAGGCAGCCCCAGGTGAGGCGACTGCACCTTCCCCTGTTAAGAACCAGCTCTCAGAGCAGGCAGAGAGGTTCCTGCTGTGGTGGAAGGAGAGTATCTGAGAAGGCTACCAGCACCTGTAGGCAGCAAAGCTGGGATCTGGCATGGAACAAGTCTGTTAATCTGGAAAAGTGTGAGAGTCCATGCAAGGCACAGCTGGGGGTGGCTCCTGCCCGTGGCTGGTGAGGAAGGGAATGCCAGCATGCTGCCCAAGTCACTTCAACCTGCACCCACAGCTACGGGGCCAGCCCAGTGCCCCAGGTCTTCTGCAGCAAGACAGGACAGCAGCTACATTTGTGCCATGTGGGCAGCAGAGTGTTTCCTAACTAAATCCCACAGTTCTGGAGTCTATTTACAATAGAGGCAGCTTAAAAAATAAGTTAAAAACCCGGATTTTATACTCATTCAATTCATTATTAACAAGAGAAAAAATGGAATAAGAAACAAATGAAAACAAAAACAACCCACACAAAAAAAAAAAAGAAAAAGAAAAAAAAGAAAAAGAAAACAAAAAGCCAACACAGCAACACAACATGGACTGGGTTTAAAATCAGCTTAAAAAAACAGACCCAAAAGAAACCCTCTCATGCAAACACAGGTGGTGGTGTGTAAAACAATGTGCAATTTAATATATAGCTTCAGCCACTGCCTTGCTCTGCAGCCTCCTCCTGCTCTCTGCCTCCCAGCCTCCTCCAGAGCAGCTGCTGCTGCTCCTCACTGCGTCACACTGGACCTCTGGGCCCTTCTGCACAGGCAGGCACCAGCCTCTGCCCCTGCCTCACGGACCCCAGGATGGCTGGCAGGAGGCTGGCCCCAACTGGAGATGCTGCCAAAGCACCTTGGTACCGTTTTGAGCTCTTCCCACCCGTGTGGACTCCCTCTGCCCGGCAGCTGGGGACAGAGAAACTGAAAGCCCATGGCAGTAAGACAATACCTTGTAGGAGAGGTGCCTGGGATTGCCTGGTCCACGTCCATATAGATATATATATATAATATATATATAATATCTCTCTCTATATTATATATAAATTACATATACAGATAAATAAAATGCCTTCTGCTGCCCTCCTGCCGTGCTCTGCAGAGCTGCCAGCCAGGCACATCTGCAGAAATGCCCCTGGAGCTCTGATCCTTGCTCACGTGCTCAGAGTCCCCTGGGCCACTTGTTCCTTACGTCGGTCCTTAGCTGCCTCCTCCCATCTTCAGTCTTGGTTCAGTTAATAATAATAATAATAATAGTAATAAAAAACGACTTTGAATGGGTTCTCATCTGTCTCTAATGGAGCAGTGGGAAGGTCCATGCAGGAATGGTGGGAACAGTCACGCGATGAAGGAGTTCATCCCAACAAAAGAAACAGGACTAGAAAACTCAATTTTGTGACGATCTAAAAAAGGGGGCAGGAAGAGTGTTCAGATCCTCCCCCCTCGGGGCAGAGGGCTCGGGTGGGGTGGGACTTCAGAGATCTTCAGCTCACAGGGAAGCAGCTGAGGGACATCTTCAGAGTTTCTCTGGGGATGAGACCCAGATGTAGTGCCCGGACTGGTCCTCGATGATCTGTTTTATTTTGCTGTAAATCTCTTCGAGAGAGTCTCCTTGTACGATGGCTGCAAGAGGAGAGAACAAGCAAGAGGCTGAGCAGCAGGCAGGGCTGTGCCTTCCCCTCCCGGGAGCACCGCAGCAGGAGCCAGCGAGGTGCAGGCAGCGGACACCGGCAAGAGGCGCAGCAGAGTGTGCGCTGGCACAAAGGTTGACCCAGCCTGGCCAAGGGGATTAGCAGGAGCTGGTGCCAGAGCTGCTCAGCCTGTGAAGTGCTTGGCTGGGCTCTCCACAACGAGCTGC
Source organism: Psilopogon haemacephalus (assembly GCA_013396835.1). Lineage (NCBI taxonomy): Eukaryota > Metazoa > Chordata > Aves > Piciformes > Megalaimidae > Psilopogon > Psilopogon haemacephalus. Next base: position 904,442 of record VWZI01013030.1, on the reverse strand, counting down.
TAATCAGCTTTGCAAACCGTGTCAGGCCACGGCACGGGGCTGTAGGCAGCAGGCTCTGTGCTGCAGCTGCTCGGCCTCCCAGATCGGCTGCTGCATGCCCAGGGCGTGCCCCAAGGTGCCAGCCTTGGGTATCCTCTCTGCTCGGCTTCTGGGGCTCCCCCCCTTTGTTTCGTCTGCCGTGGGATGGGAACTGTCAGGCTGCAAGAGGCCAGCTCCTGGCTGTGGCTCCCAGCAGCACCTCACCCACAGTGCTGCTTAATGCAGGCTCCACATGAAGTGCTCTGCGGTGTCCTCGGAGGGGGATGGTGCACATGGAGGGGCAGATCCTCCTGCTCCCTCACTCTGCCTCTGCAGTCCAGCCAGGACCATTCACCAGCATCTCTGTTCTCTCGCTGTATATTACTGGCACAGAACTCACTACAGAGACCACCTCTCTGCCCACCTCCCACTCCTTTCAACAACAGGTTCCAGCCAGGAGCATCCCTTCCCCAGGCCAACTTCTAGCTCGTCAAGTGCATGATGGCACAGCCAGGGACTGGCAAAACTGTGGTGCCTGCTGCCTCTCTGTTCCTCCTGGAAGAGCAGCCAGCAGCTCTGGAACTCCTGCCTGGGACAGGAGGGCAGGGGAAAACTTTTGCCCTGTTGGTACCCAGGCATCTGCTCAGCTGAGCTCCATCTGGGGGAAATGCCCTGCTTGGGGTTTTTGCTGGTAGCTCTCAGATGGTTAACAGAGGGTTGGGCAGGATCATCACTCCTGACCTTTAGAAGGAACAGTTACTGCACTGGAGGAAAGATGCAAAACCAGTTTCTCTGCCTCTCGGCCTGCCCATTCCAGAGTTAATCATGCTACAAACATCAGTTCCTGAATGCACAAGGATTTCTGTGTCCCGAGCAGCCTGGATGCTCTTATCCCAAGCAGCTCGGTTCTGCTGGCACCAACTGCCAGGCAGCCCCTGCCTGGCTCTTCAGCAACAGCTACTTAGGAAGGCAGCCAAACTTCCAGCCTTTTTTGGGAGGTGTTTTGTCATACCCTCAGCCCAGTCTCCACCATTTAGGTCACTGTGTTTCTCATCTTTCCTTTTCAAAATGCCTCTTTTCTCTGTTTGGAAAAGCTCCTTTCCCCATGCAGGGAGATTAATTTCCTGGAGCCTGGCAGTCCCCACTGCCCATCCTGCTCTTCCTCTGCCTGCAGACTCTCATCTTTCATAGCCTTTGGAAATGCTGCCTGACCACTTGTCTCCTGTTCTAGAGCTGCTTTGCTCCTCTCCAAGGCTCTGGAAGCAGCCTCCCTGCAGAGCCCTGCTGCCAAAGAGCCACCTCTCTGCTGCTTTGGGGAAGCTGGATGTTTTCCCATGACCCGCAGGAAGGCAGTGCTGGGGGAGAGGCCACAGCTGCCAGCAGGAAGAAGAAAAGGAATCAGGTAGGAGCCTGCTGAGGACACTCACCTGTGAAATACTCTCCAAACTCTTGCTCAAGTTTCATGGCTTTGTCAAAGACCTTGTTGGCCTGTTCGTACGTCTGCCTCCGGTTCATCTCCCTGCCACGGAAGGAAAACCCAACACAGCAACTCAGCAGCAGCAAAACCAGCACATGGAGCTGGGATGCACAGGGAGTCTCTGCACACCACCACTATCAGCTAGGCAGGACCCTCCCCTAGGAGCTCTTTGCTGCCAGGGCACTTCATCTCCGCTCCCACCTGCTCCCTCTCTCAGTCTAATGCTGACTCGGTTCCAGACACCCTCCCCCATTTGCAAGACCACTGCAGAAGCCTCCCTGCTCTTCCAGAGCCTGTCACCAGCCTCCTTGCCTAGGTTCACTCACTTTCATACCCCACCTAAATAAGCAGCTCGACCCCTTCTGGCTTGGGAAGAGGCTCTCCCAGTTTGCTCAGCATCAGCAGAGTCTCTTCTGACCTCAGAGTCCATCTCTAGCTACTCTGTCTTCTCACAGACAATGCTCTGCTGCTGCTCAACAGAGCTGCAAGCTCAGCTCTTATGTCCTTTCTAGCCTCACTCCCCAGGGCCAGAAGCAGCAGGGCAAGCAGAAAGTCCTGCTTAGGGATACAGGAATACAGGAAACATCTCTGCTCCCGAGGGCTGTCCTAGCTCAGCCACCATCCCAGCACTACAAGGTACTGGCAGCTCTCCTGGCTGGACTCAGGGCCCAGGTAAGCAGGTCACAGCAGGCAGAGTCAGGAACATTTCCAGATTTTCCCATGGATAATCCTCTTTGGGGCAAACAAAGGGCTTTAAGCTGGAGTAATCCATGGAGCCTGGCTACACCATGGCATTCAATATGGAGAGACCACAGAGTGTCCTCCTGAGAAAGGGCGAGTTCAGCACTAGAAGCAACCTACACTGCTTTCTGAAAAGCAGCAGCAGATATCCAAACCCCCAGCAGGCCAGAGCTGCCGGCCCTGGACTGGCACAGAAGATGCTGTTGCACTTACATGAGAGCTTCAATAGATTTTGGTTTGATGAAAATGGCAATGGGATAAAGTTGTGCTTGCTGCAACCTCTTGATAGCATTGCCAGACACATCCAGGATGCAGTGCTTCCCCTGGAAAGGAGACAGTTGGCATCAGAGCCACCCACACAGCCTGGCCTGGGCAGAAACCTGCCTGCTCATACACCTCTGCCTACCAAAGAGGAACCACAGGGCTGAAGCACCAGGCCTGAGACATGAGCCAGCTCCCAGCGCCCTCACGTTTGTGCCTGCTTAGAGCAGGACAGCAGCAGTGCCAAGGGACTGGATCACCCTGAATGGCTGAAGCAGTTTACAAGCCCTGGGCACACTGCAGTGCTCCTGCAGTGGAAACACTGCTGCCTTGAGAGCTGCTGGGCACCTCTGCTCTGCAAGGTCCTCAGCACCAGGCTGCTGCTACCAGTGCAGGGCCTTTGGGTGGAGTTTGGATGAGAGAGGCACAACACTGAGGTGGAGTCACGTGGCTGAGGAGAGCAGCCAAGCGGCTTGGCAGGACTCTGGAGAGAGGAGAGGTTTGTGCCACGCTTGCTTAATCTGGTTGTAGCCCTTTGTTAACAACACGAGGAGAGAAGGGGAACTGCTGAACACGTCTGGGTCTGGGCTGGAAGCGTCCTGGTCCCTGGAATGCCACCCAGCAGCGCCCAGCACCCAATGGAGCCCAGCACTCAACGGCGCCCAGCACCCAATGAAGGCCAGCAGCACCCAGCACCCAATGGCGCCCAGCACCCAATGGAGCCCAGCACCCAACGGCGCCCAGCACCCAATGGAGGCCAGCAGCACCCAGCACCCAACGGCGCCCAGCACCCAACGGCGCCCAGCACCCAATGGAGCCCAGCACCCAATGGAGCCCAGCACCCAACGGAGCCCAGCGGCACTCACCCTCTCTGCCACTGCCCGCACTGACTGGATGCTGGTCCCATAGAGGTTGTCATTGAACTGCCCAGCCTCTATGAACTTGTTGTCCTGGATGTCCTTCTCCATCTGCTCCCGGGAGATGACAAAGTGGTAGTCCTGCCCGTCCACCTCGTTCTCACGCCGAGGCCTGGTGGTGTCTGCAGGAGGGTGGGCACAGTGAGTGGCCCTGGGGCTCCCGACAGCTGCTCCCAGCCCCCTCCCCACACTGGAAGCAGCAGGGCCACCCCTCCTCCTCCCTGCAGCTGAGCACCAGCTGGCACTTACGGGGCACACAGGAGCCGAACTTGTGTGGGAACTCAGAGATGAGGTCATCGTTGATGCGGTCCTTGGTGGGCCCCAGGATGATCACTGGCCTGGCGTAGTGAACTGCAAACCAGAGACACAGCCTGAGCACGGCCTGTGCTGCAGGCAGCTGGCCCTACTCCCACCTTGGGCATCAAGCTGCCCTCTCCCTGCTGCCATGGGCACCCAAAGGGGTCACCTCCTGGTCACAGCCAGCATCTCCTCCTCATCTGACCCAAACCGTGCTGCAGGTCTCCAAGGTCACAGAGAGCAAAGCTGCTCCCTCGCTCAGAGGGGGAGCCAGACAAGCAGGACAGCTGGGTAAGAATGCCATGGAGCTGGGGGAGCAACAGGAGCCCCAGAGTGTGTCCCAGCTCCTGGCAAGGGGAGCGTGCTGAGGCTGCCCAGCCTGTGAGAGGACCTGCAGGCACTGAGCGCCGAGCAGGGTTTAACACCAAGGGCTGGGAGAACTGCTCTGCAGCAGGGACCTGGGCAGGGACAGATAATCCTGTCCTCAGCTGGGGACTAAAGCCCAGATCAGTTTTAGCTCTGGACCTGTCCCCTTGTCTCACAACCAAGGTCAGAAGCCTTTTCTGTTGGCTACAAAGGGGTGACCAAGATCAGGGAAAGCCCTGCGAGGTGGCCTGGACACCTGGCTCCCTGCTGCACGCAGCAGACAAGAAGCACCACTTGTGCTCACCCCATGCTGGGATGGCAGAGGAGGGAAGGAGGGCATGCAGGGCACCCTGGCTGTGCCAGGGACACAGGTGCCCATGCTGGAGTGGCCACAGGGCAGCTGAGTGCCAGGACTTACTTTCTTGTCGTGTCACTGGCTCATACGACAGGATGGTGTCCTCTTGTCCTTCTGCAACAGAGCCAGGGGAAAGCAGGTGAATGCTCACAGCAGCTTTCCAGCCCCTCCACACCCACAGGCAGCTGGCTCCTGCCCTGGCCAACTGCCTGCAGCCCTGGGGACACCTCCAGGCTGCCCTGGTCATGCTGCCAGCTGACATGGAGCATGACAGGCATGCAGCTACCAGCCTTTCATCCAAGGTAATTATTCACTTCCCGGCTCTAGGTCAAGCCTCCTCTCGCCCTGCCCAGGCTGGGGACCCATCGGGATGCATCATCCTCCCTGCAGGGCAGATGCTGCAGATTCAGAGGCCTCACCACCAGTGAGGATTCCCTGCAGGTGGACCCCCTGCTCTTGTGCAGGCTTGGGCCCCACAAACCATCTATGCTACAGGTGTGTCCTCTGGGCACAGCTTCCTGCAGCAGGCCCTGAGGGACCGCCATGGACCGGGAACTCATCACTGAGCAGCCCTGCAGAGCCCTCCGGCCAGAAGAGAGCAGGGAAGCTGCCGGCTCAGTCCTGCCCCCGCCTTCCCCGGCCCCCAGGAGAGGGCTGGCCGCAGCAGGTTGTTATCAGCAGCAAGAAGGCCCAGCCTCTGGACAGGCAGCACAGCGACGAGACAAGATGGAGGTGGCAGGAGGTGCAGACACACACAGGTGCACAGGGGCAGGAGAGCAGGGGAGACACTTACTGGAACTGCTCTCGCTGTCACTGGTGTTTGATGTCACGCCCTCTGCAAAGCAACCAGAGAGACCTCCCTCAGACAGAGCACGGCTGGGAGGTGTGGGGGCAGCCAGGCTGCCAGCCAGCAGCAGTGGCCCAGGACAGGGCGGCAGCTCCCCAGGACAGGGCGGCAGCTCCCCAGGACAGGGCGGCAGCGGCCTCCCAGGCAGAGCTGTGCCCCGGCAGGACAAGGCTGCGTGGCAGGGCTGCGGCTCTCACTCTCGCTCTCGCCGGGAAGCAGCGGGCGTGCAGGGGGCGCCTGGCTACTTTGAGAGGGCTGGAGGGAGCCAGGCTAGGGCTACCTGGCAGGCACTGGGCTGCGGGAAGGTGCACGGGAGGGCGGTGGCAGGGCAGTGGGTGCGGCATGCAGACGGAGGGCAGGGGCAGGCACGGCTCACACCGGCACGGGGACGGGACAGCTACCTCCGAGAGGGACCGACAGAGACGAGACAGGGACAGGATGGGACAGAGTTTGGGACTTGGCTTGCTCAGGCTGATCCCAGTGCTGCGACGGCCCCACAGAGCTCGCTGGGCACTGCCTGGCCCTGGCTGGGCTCGGCACCAGCAAGGGCAGAGACAGAGGCAGAGCGTGGCAGGACTCACACCCTGCTGGGAGGGCTGAGGGGCTCCTGCTGCCATTGTTTTGCACCTTTGGGATCGTGGCGCCCCAAAGGAAGGTGGCAACACTTCAAAATGCTGTCCCCAGTGCCGCTCAGAGCGGGCCCGGCAAGGTCATGGCCACCTCCCACCTGCACTGCCAGCAGCTCCGAGTCTCTGAGCACTAAACCAGCAGCCAGGCCGGCTAGGAGGCAGGTGGAAGAGAAGGCTGAGGGGGTCCAGCTCACCATGGCAGGCCTCAGCTGGGTGTGCTTAGGGTACAGCCAACACCCCCAAGCAATCTGTCCCTCCCCCCCACATACAGCAGCAGCACCAGCAGCAGCACCTCCTCCAGCCCAGCAGCCTCCACCTGCAGCCAGCACTCCCCATGGGGCTCCTGCCCTGCACAGCTGCCCAGGCTGGAGCCCGGCGCTCCCCAGGCACCACCAGGCATGCCAGCGACCGAAAGGGAACAATGCCATCGAAATTCCACTTACTCAGGTTCTTTGCTCCATAATAATCGTCACTTAACCCAGGGAAGTCCTGATTCACAGACAGCAAGAGGGGGAGAGGGGAAGAGAAGAGAGCGTGGGAGAGGGCAGTCAGAGGGACGGGGGAGACAGAGCCAGACCAGCATTAGTGACAGGAGTGCAGAACGGCCCAGAGCTGCAACTGCAAGTGAGGTTAAATGTTTCCAGAGCCGAGGCCAGCAGCCTGCTGCAAATGTCTCGCCCTCTGCAGCTGGACCCCACCCCGCTGAGCTCATCCTCTCTGCCGGAGAGCCCCCAGGGGCCCCCCCTGGGTCTGAGGAGCCTACAGCAGCTGCTGGCCAGCAGGGCCGAGCTGGTGTCGTGGTGCTTCAAAAGGTGCTGGCAGGGCACGGTGGCTCCACACTGCCCTGCGACAGGAGGCAGAGCACAGCCCAACCACGGCCCTCTTGCCCTGTGCCACGGGGCACTGTTCTCCCACCCGTGTTAGCTGCCTGCTCTTCAGTGCTTGCACAGACTGTGGAAACCTGGGGAAGCCTTCCCCCTGCAAGCTGCAGAGTGGCAGCGTGTGGGGAGCGAGCTGGGTGCAGGTCTGTGACACAGGCTGCTGGAGAGCACTGCCCTGCCTGTCCCTGTGCTGCACCAGTGGGCTGGGGCTGGCTGAGAGCAGTGCCTCAGACTCCCCAACTCCAGCATGGAGCTGACTGGAGCCCAGCCACATCCAGCCACTACAACAGGTACCAAGACACACAGACTGAACCTTCACTGCAGGACAGAGGCTGATGCTGGCTGCTGTACTAAGCTCACTACAAGCTGGTGCCAGCCTGGCACAGGCAGCAGATGGATGTAAGCAGCCCCCAGAGCAGTCCAGCATCAACCTCCTCCCTCTGCATCACGCTCAAAGGATGGGATGTGCTTCCTGCACTGGCATCAGGGCAAAGATAATGCTCTGCCTTGCCCATCTGCCCTTCCTCCACGGCTCTCTGTCTGGATGCTTGCAAGGAGCGGACACAGTTCAGCATCTGGAAGGAGGAGCAGCTGAGTTTGGTGCCCAGCTCCAGTGCTGCCCACATCAGCTCTTGGGGCACCAAGCTGAACGCCCTGTCTTGTCTGAGAGCCCCACTCTGCAGCCAGCTACTAGAGATGTACCTCAGTCACAGGTGGGCAGCTCCTCCACTAGCAAGGGCACAACTGCCCTGTGCCCACAGCATCTAATCTGTGTCCACAGGGTCCCCTGTGCCCACAGCATCTAATCTGTGAAGGGTTCTAAGAGAGGAGTATGCAGCTGTGAGCCACTTCTAGGGCACACAGGCAGTGCAGCCAGGACCTCCCTCCTCTGCCCTGATGGGCACTGGAGGAGCTCTGCAGGAGGTGGTGAACCCCTCAATTGGGAGGGCAGCAGCCCTTGGCAGGGGTAGGGAGGGAGCACAGCCCACAGCAGGGAGGGGAGAGCAGGGGAGGCAGAGCAGGGGGTCAGGTGGGTGTACAGTTGGATGAAAGGATGAAGACATGAAACATGAAAGAGAGAGAGAGAGAGGTGGGGAGAGAACCAGCCCAGAGCTGCTTTGGCGGCAAGCTCTGTTGTCTCCCTAGCTGCTGACAGCACTGTGGAGCAGAGTGGAGCAGCAGGGGCAGACGCCAGGAGCCCTGGCTATGAACACATGCCCGACCTCTGCCCACAGAGCAGGGGACCTGGGGGCTGCATGCTTGCCCTCTCTGGCCAGCTGCTACTTACGTTCCTGTCCGCCGCTCTCCTGGGCCAGGTTCTCTTTGCTCTTGTAAAAGGGGAACTTTCGGGAGAGGCGGAAACTCTTTTTACGTTTCGTTTTGATCGACTGGAGAGCGTGGAGATGGCAGGAGGACAGAAAAAACAATGGCGTTTAACACACACATGGAGGGGGAAATTAAAGTGAAGAGACAATGAGGAGCCGTGGCAGGGCAGTGACTCTCAAATGAAGTCGTGGAGATTACATGAAAACTGTAATGGAGGAAAAAAAATTGAGTGTGGAGAAAAACGTGAGGCAGGGAATGCTGTAAGCTGATGGGGGCAAGGGGCAGCTCTGCAGGGGTAAGCCAGGCTGGGGTCCCTTCCCTGTCCACTCGCTCAGCACCCAGCACAAGGGGTGAGGGCAGCTACCTCCCTCTGCAGGCAGCTCCAGCCACAGGCCGTGGTGGGACAGGCTCTGCTCTCCCATTACTCCAAACAAGGCTCCTTCCCCAGTGCTTCAGCACCACCTGGAGCTTCTCTGCTCAGCCCCTCCAGGATTGGTGCTGAGCAGACGTGGGCCTGGGGCAGGTGATGCTCCTCTTTGCTTTGGGATTGCTGCAGTAGCCTCACTGGGAGTTCTGGCTGCCGAGGCTCATCCTGCCCCTGCTCACTAACGGCTCCAGGTGCCCCAGCTCAGCACTTACCCTGTTGGACTCAATCATGCCAGTCCTGGCGTGGAACTTCACTGTTTTCAACCGTGCTCTCTCCTTCTTTTCCACCCTGATGGGAAGGTAAAGAGGAGAAAGCTGCTAGTCCCACCATGTGCTTTCCATGTCACCCACTTGGGAGCTGGCATGGAGCCTCCACAGAGGGCTCCGTGCACCTCTGGGTGCTGGATGTGCTGGACACGGAATTGGAGCCACCTGCCCAAGGTCTGGCCAAGGCTAGTGCCTAGAAGAGCCAGAGAGAGGCAAGTCAGCCTTCCCAGGAGGCAAGAGATGGAGGACAGAGATGGGGCTGGCTCTGCAGACCTGAAGGCAGTGGCAGTAGCCAGGTCATCTGCTCCCTGTGACTGCCCATCTCATGGGACCTGGCTTGTGGAGTTAGGCAGGGTGTTAGAGGACACAAGGAGCAGCCTGCAGTTAGCTGCTGTGACTCTGCTCTCACTTGAGCTCCAGATTGATAAATGCCAGGTCTCCATCCCCACAGGGACCAAGGAGGGGGCTGAGTGCTCCTCTCCTCACCTGAAGTCTCATCCAGCTTTATGGAACATCTCCCCAGGGAGACTCACACATGAGCCCAGCCTGCACGCAGGGTGCCCCTTCCACTGCCACAGAGTGTATGAGGCTGGAAAAGACCTTCAAGATCATGCAGTCCAACCTTCAACCCAGCACCACAAGGTCAACACTAAACTATGTCCCTAAGTGCTTGGACACCCCCAGAGACGATGACTCCAGCAGTGCCCTGGGCAGCCTGTTCCAATGTTTGAGAACCCTTCTGGTGCAGAACTATTTCCTGAGATCCAGCCTGAGCCTCCCCAGGTGCAGCTTGGAACCACTTCCTCTAGCAAGTGAGGGGCAGGTGAGCTGGGACCACAAGATCACATCCTAGGCAGATCTTCGAGGGCTGCAGGCCTTGCAGAGTCTGGGGAGAGCCAGGACCCCCAAGGGGTGGCAGCTGCTGCTGGAGGCTCACCTTTTCTTGCTGGGGATGACTCCGATCTGCTCGCTCTCGCCGTGGGGTGTCACCAGCCTGGCCTGCCACCACTCATCGTCAGAGGCGTTGATGACGTGCAGGATGTCCCCATAGGAGAAGCTGAGCCCCTGGCTGGGCAAGCAGCTGTCCCGGGTCCGGTCATAGTCAAACAGGGCTCTGCAGAGGAGCACAAGTGGCAATGTCTTCCTGGAGCACCGCCAGGCAGAAGGGCAGTAGCACTGCCACCTTCCTACCTCCAAGGACTCAAAGCCAGCCTTTGGGGAAGACGCCTGCCAAGGCGAGCAGAGCTCACTGGCACCACCACAGACCTCCTGCTGGTGGGCCCGGCACAAGTCCCTGAGCACGCAGTGCAGGAGTAACAGTGCCAGACCACCACAACAGGCAGGGAAGCACTCAGGGCAGCTCTGCTTGGCCAGCAGTCCAAGCTCATGGAGTCTCAAGACCCGTGGTGTGCAGAAAGGCATCAGGGAGATGAGCTGGGGGCTGCTCTCCACCATCTCTTCCCAGCAGCTGCAGGGCCAAGGAGCTGCATAGGCAATGTCAGAACCCAGGGCTGTGAGTGGTTGCATGGACAGGAGCCCAGACCTGGACAGTTCACAACAGAGCCTTTTCAGACTCCTGAACATTTGCCACAAAAAGTTTGTTTAGTGTAAAATTATGCTCCTGTCACACTAAGCAGCTACAGAACAGACTTCCTCTTCCTGAACCCCAAGGAGCAAGTGCACACTGCTGCCACACAGCACTGCAGCCTGTGCCCATGAGCTGCTCGCAGTGGCTTCACCTGAACTCATCCTGCCCTGGTCAGATCTCAAACCCTGTTTGCTTCAATACCAAATCAAGTGAATTGTGACAAGAGCACTGCTGCTGGCAGCACAATTCCTGCGTTTGCTCCTGGGAGGTTGGCTCTGCTTGCCTCCCAGACTTGCACAACCCCGGGCACCACAACTGCTGCCTGCCTGCTGCTTCAATTCTGGCACTAATGAGCCTTCTTCAACCAGGAGAGACACCTTCTGCCTTGCCTATTACCCTCTTCCACTGTGTGGACCCCTTAGGGGATGTGAAATGACAAAGGTGCAGATGGAGGGCCAAGGAACCATGTGACAGGTCCTTGTGGAGCAGCAGAGCTGGAAGGGTTATTTCTTTAGCCAGATCCCTGCTCCAGTGTTGCCAGGGAGGCACTGGGTAGCAAAATCTTTTGGGTCATTTGGGACTGGGTCATGGAAGCTGGTCCCAGTGGGGAGGGGGAGAAGAGCAGCTACTCTGTGGCTTGGGGAGAGCTCTTTGCAGGCAGGCACATCCAGCCACCAGGTTGCTTCCCCTGTACCAGCTTGCTCGGGGCTGCAGCACAGTCTCTCTGCACCCAAACATGGCCCCCAGCACACCACAGCCAGCAGTGGGGCACCACAGGGCGCTGTGGCCAGAGGTAAGCAGCCCTTGCAGGCAGCTTCTGGCCAAAAGATAAGGCTGTGTGTGGCCAGCAGGCCCCCGCAACGCCAGCGCTGCCGGGAGCAAAGCCTGAGCCAAGGAAACTGGTCAGGCTGGTTCCTGAGCCCAGGACAGCAGGGTGCCCTGCATACACCCTGTGCTGCAGAGCTCTCTCCTTCCACAGCAGCTGCTGGCAGCCCAGGGCGGGCACGGCAAGATTTGTGCAAGGCCTGGACACCTGCAGAGCAGAGGCAGGAGACATCTGTGCCCCCAGGGCTCCATGCTCCAGCCCCTGGCTGTGCCACGGCTGGGTGCCCCTCAGGGCACGCAGGGTGCAGGAGCCAGATGGCAGCACGGTCACTCTGCTCTGCCCCCAGACCACTCAGCCAACACTGCACGACTTGCCAGGCCAGCAGATGGTTTGGCTGGAGGGCAGGGGAGCAGGCGAGGGACTTGGCACAGGCTCCTCCCAGCGCCCAGGCAGGAGGTCTGCCCAGCCCCATCCCGCCTGGCACCGCCCCAGTGCTAGCAGACTTTGCTCTGCAGCGGCAGGGGCAGGAGCAGTTGGCACACAAACGTGCTCAGCCCTGTCCAGCTCCACAGCTCCGGCTCTGGGGCACCTGGCAGGTGCCAGCTCTGGCGGATCGGCTGCGGCAGGCAGCCGGGGGGCAGGCTGCGGGCCCGGGGCAGCGTGCGGGGTGCCACGCAAGGCGGTCACGGGGATGACTCAAGCACTTGGGTAGTCCTGTAATTGATGTCCTGTCCACACTGCAGCAGCTCGGCTGGTTTCGAGCAAACTCTGCTCGAAACTGCCCCGCCCAGCAGGGCTGGGGCAGCCCTGGCGCCGCAGCTCTCCCAGCCACCTCTGTGGGTGCATGGCCACAGCCAGTGAGCTCCGGGAGGGGCCGTACTGGCAGAAAGCTCTCCTGGGCATCACCCTCTCAGCAGGGCACTGCCCAGCTCCTGTCTGAAGCCACCTGGGTGGAGTGCTGCAGAGATGCTACCAAAGCTACCTGCAGGGATGCAGCAAGAGATGCAGCAAGCTGGAGGCAGTAGGTAGCTCTTTAGTTCTGGCTTCAGTGCATGCAGCTCCTCTCTAGGCAGAGAACTCCTGGGTTCAACTCAGGTTGACCCAACCTAAACCCTGCTCTACCCACAACAGTGTGCATAGGACCACAGCAGAGCAAGAAGAGGTTTATTCAGCAGGGTACCCAGCTTGTGGCACACTCCTAACACAGAGCCCTGAGGTGCTAAACACATCAAGGTGCCTGCAGAACCCCGTGGGAGGCATGAACTGCAGGGATGAAGTGCTGCAGGTCTCCCTCACAGGGCAGGCCTGCACTGGGTTCAGCAACAGCCTGAAGACCCTCTGCATGGAGCAGGCTGAGGCTAACACAGCCGTAGCCCTCCTCATCCTTCCACGGCGAAGAAGCATCCCTAGCTCCTGCCTGCCCCCACCTGCAACAGGCTGTGCAGGGCAAGGATTTACAGGATTATTTTAATTGGCAAGTTAAAATTACTCATTAGCTGTCACTCCGCTTGCACTGTGACAAGCAGCAGGAGGCAGAAGGCAGGCAATGAGCAGGGCTGCTCTGGAGACAAGGACTTGCAGCAGTTAGAGATGCATAGCTGCTTAACCCCTGCCTGCCTTGCACCTGGCTCCAGACCAAAAGCACATTGAGGGCTCAGAGCAATAATCTTCCTAAGAGCTCATCTCTCCTCCAGCCAGATCCTGCTGCAGGAATGCTGGGAGGAGACAGGGAGAAGCCTGTTAGCAAGGAGTGGTTCAAGGAGAGCTTCCTGAGTGTTGCCCCAAGCTGCCTGCAGCAGAAGCAGTGCTGGATGCCAGGCATTTCCCCACCTCCTTGTGGTCCCCAGTGCACCCCGCAGGGCTTTGCAGAGACAGCAGCACCCTCCAGAGCAGAGCAGTCCTCAGGAGAGGCAGAGAGTGCCGAGTGCCAGCAGAGCAGTGCAAATACAGCAGCCTCCCTTAGCATCCACCATGCTCACTCTCCTGGCCTCCAAAACACACATCCAAGAGTGCTGCACTGCTGAGCTGAACCATCCCCCTAGGGGGACACACACATCCCACCCACCTCCAGCAGGGGCGGCAGCGAGAGACATNTCATTAGCTGTCACTCCGCTTGCACTGTGACAAGCAGCAGGAGGCAGAAGGCAGGCAATGAGCAGGGCTGCTCTGGAGACAAGGACTTGCAGCAGTTAGAGATGCATAGCTGCTTAACCCCTGCCTGCCTTGCACCTGGCTCCAGACCAAAAGCACATTGAGGGCTCAGAGCAATAATCTTCCTAAGAGCTCATCTCTCCTCCAGCCAGATCCTGCTGCAGGAATGCTGGGAGGAGACAGGGAGAAGCCTGTTAGCAAGGAGTGGTTCAAGGAGAGCTTCCTGAGTGTTGCCCCAAGCTGCCTGCAGCAGAAGCAGTGCTGGATGCCAGGCATTTCCCCACCTCCTTGTGGTCCCCAGTGCACCCCGCAGGGCTTTGCAGAGACAGCAGCACCCTCCAGAGCAGAGCAGTCCTCAGGAGAGGCAGAGAGTGCCGAGTGCCAGCAGAGCAGTGCAAATACAGCAGCCTCCCTTAGCATCCACCATGCTCACTCTCCTGGCCTCCAAAACACACATCCAAGAGTGCTGCACTGCTGAGCTGAACCATCCCCCTAGGGGGACACACACATCCCACCCACCTCCAGCAGGGGCGGCAGCGAGAGACATGGTGAGCGGCGCCGAGCTTACCGGACATAGAGGGATCTCTTCTCGCTCGTCCGCAGCGAGCCGGAGCCAGAGCTCATGCTGCTGTTCATCATCTGCTCCCTCAGGTCGTGGATCTTGGACTCGAAGCGGCTGTACTCTGCGGGGAGAGAGGTGGTCAGAGCAGGCACCACAGCCACAGCCCCGCACCAAGACACCAGCAGCTTGTAAGTGCCGAGAGAGATGCCAGCCACTGCCTGGGGCACCTACCCCTCAGCCTCTCCATCCCCGCACGCAGGGGAAGATGAAGCCAAAAGGGTTGCAGTACCCTGCAGGAGCTCGGGCAGGGCACCAGCCGCTCCCAAACCCACCCCACGCCACTGCAAAGGCAGATCAGGTGAAGGCTGATGAGATCTCCACTGCTACTAAGCGGCAGCCCAGTGAAGGAAGAGCTGAGCAGAGCTCAACCAGCGACTGGCCTATGGAACAGTCAAAAATATGCAAAGAAAGCCCCTCCAGAAGACCCTCACCCACAAGCTGGAGCAGCAAGGCACGACGGCAGCCACCGAGGGGCTCCACTACCCCTCTTCTCAGATGACCTAGGGAAGGGGAGGCAAAGCACAGCCTCGACGATGGAAGGAGGAGGAATTCACCTTTCACCCCTACATCCTGGCAGCAGAGACCCTCCAGAGCGCGCTCAGAAGTTGCTGCCACTTCCCTGCCAGGAGCAGTCACCAACGCAGCACCAACTGTCGCCGGAGCCCGACCTTCAGCTGAGAGTAAAGGTCAGGCAGCCAGCAGAGGGTGGAGGCACCAGGGCCTGCTCACCCAGGGCTGCCTGCGAAAGGTTTGCTGGGCGGCCAGCAGGGAAGCTGCCAGCGCCACCACAGCCCACCCCGGCAGCTCTCCTGCTGCCCTTCGTTTTGTCCCTCGGGCACTCTCCACAGTTACATTCCCGCATCCCAGTAAGAGGGAACCAGGCTCACCCCTGCTGTAAAACCTGCCTAGAAAGCCTTCCCCACAACCCGGAGGTTTTGATGTGGCTTGGGGCTTTCTTTTGTGAACCAGAGCACAGAAGCTCAGCAGTGCAGGCGAGCGCCGGGCACAGCCCCGGCACGGAGGGAGGCTGCTGCCGGCCGGGCACAGCCCCGGCACGGAGGGAGGCTGCTGCCGGCCGGGCACAGCCCCGGCACGGAGGGAGGCTGCTGGCCGCCCTGCAGAGCTGGCTGCAGCAGCAGACTGCCGAGAAATGCGCCGGGGGCTGCACCCGAGAGCCAGCAACAGGAGAGGGAGCTGTTGGTGCAGACGCTGCAGGGCCGAGGGTGGGCAAAGGGGCTCTGCATTTCCTGCCTCTCCAGCCCTTCACTCCGCAACTAGCCCTGCCTGGGCATCCGCCTCCTGCACCCAGCTGCCAAAGCTGCAGTTGTGCTTAACAACTGGGTAAAAAAGGTAACGCACAAAAACTGCCGAGCAGCACGCACAAAGTCCACATGCAGCCCCTTCCCCTGCCACAGGGCTACGAAGAAGTGCTACTTGGTGGGCAGAGCCAGCTGCTTAAGGTGGAGGTCACCAGAACCCTGCCAATCCCAGCTGCCCCCTGCAAGGGACACCCACTAACCCCACCTGCCTTCCTGCTTGGCAGAGGGAAACGAAACAATCAGTCATGGGCAAGGCTTATTTCATATGAAAACTGAATTCTGACACCAAGGCAGCACTTTGGTACTCGCTGACCTGCACCAGTTTTACAGAGAAGAGGGAACTGAGCTTCATCCTCTTCTCCACCTCTCGCCTCACGCTGAAGTGGACTACAGCTCACTCTGCCCCAGCATTCTCCTGAGATCTTAGATTCCAGAGTCACAGAACATTAGGAGTTGGAAGGGACCTTGAAAGATCATCCAGTCCAATCCCCCTGCCGGAGCAGGGTCACTCAGGGCAGGGCATACAGGAACACACCCAGGCAGGTCTCCAGAGGAGACTCCACAGCCTTTCTGGCAGCCTGCTCCAGGCCTCCAGCAGTCTCACACCGAAAAAGTTTTCTCTTCTGTTCCTGTAGCACCTCCTCTGCTCCAGCTGGCACCCAGTGCCCCTTGTGCTGTCCTTGGCCACCCCTGAGCAGAGCCTGGCTGCATCCTCCTGACACTGCCCTGCACATCTTTAGTACAGCAACGAGGGCAGCCCTCAGGCTCCTCTGCTCCCAGCTCCCTCAGCTGGGCCTCACAGGAGTTGTTCCACTGCTAGACATCAGCAGAGATCCCAGCTCTTAAATCCCAGAGCAGCACCCAGCAGGTACCAGCAGGTACAATTGCTGTGTCAATTCTCTTTGCTACTAAGGGCTACTTCTCCCAGAAAACTGCTGAGCTGGGCACTACAACCCTCATCCCCAGCTGAACTGTCCCAGATGCCACCAGGGGCACAGACCCTCTGCACACCCCACACCAAGAGGACTGCTGCTCCCTGCCACAGGGGCTTGCATCCCTCCTGCAACACTCTGCTGCATGAGAAGCTCAGCATGGAGGAGACACTGCCCAGGACCGGGCAGACAGCAAAGAGCAAAAGCAAGTTTAGCCATCACTGGTATCAGGGTGGGGATGGCAGAAGGGCAACTTTTGGGTGCCACCACCGTGCCATTAACTGTGTCTCCTGCATGCAACCCAAGGGTGGAACTCACAAACATTCCCAGCTCAGCTGGGGCACTCCTGTGGAAGGGGGCTTTCCAAATTCTGCTGGAGCAGTCTTGCTGTCTGGAAGGGCTGGGGAAAGCCCAGTGACACGATAGGACACAAGACAGGCTGGAGGCAGCAAGTTGAAGGACACAAGAGCTGCTTTACCACCAGAGAGCAACCATAACACTGTCCTAGCAAGGGGTCTCCCAAAGAGCCATCAACCCATACAGGGAGGCACAGGAGTAGCCAGACTCAAAAGCAAATCCACCACCTCCCTCCTCACACAGGGCAGGCAAGATTACCCCAGGAATCACCATGGGATGCTCCCAGCTCCTGCTGGACCCCAGAGCTGCATGCTGCAGCAGCCTGTGAGAACTACCAGCAGATAACACCCAGCAAGCAGTGTTAGCAAGGAGTGCTCCTGCCCTTGCCCCCTGGCTCACAGCCACCTTGCCTCCACATCCCGGGCAGCCAAAACTTCCCTGGGAAGCTTGGCCATGACACGATGGAGAGGTGAGGCATGGCTGATCTTCACCTCGATGGGACTTCCAGGACGCATTTATCAGGACTGAAAAATATGCAAGAGGTGACCTGGTGCCTCTTGCCACAAGTGCCAGGGTGACGCCGTGCTGTGTGCCAGGAGGGGCAGGGTGTTTGCTGTTCCCACTCAGCAGCTCCACAAAAACACCACCCCACCCTCCTGCCACTCTCCTCTGCCCAGGGTGTGCTGGGCCTGGTGCTGCAACGCAGGCTGAGCTCAGCAGCATCCAGCCCTGTGTGCCTGAGCACTGCAATGGGCACTTGCCTGCTCTGAGGGCACACAGCACTGGCATGTACCTGCATGGCATGGCTGCAAATACACCCAGGGAAACCAAGCAGAGGGCGAGGCTGCAGCTGGTTTCTGGGCACTGGGAAATAGTACAAGAGGAAAAGGTGCTGGCAGAGCAAGGAGCTGCATTGCAAAGCAACCCCTGAGCATGCATAAAGGCTCATGTGCACGTTCTGCTTTCCACACACAGGCTCACCTGCACAAGAGCCAGGCCAGCTCCACCAGGCCATTAGCAGAGCCCCAGGGACACTCAACCACCTGCAGAAACTACCCCCAGCTTCATCCTTCCCCTTCAGTCCACCACTTTATTGCTCTGTGCCACAAGCCCAGGTAAGCAGAGGGGAGCAAGGCCATGGGGAAAGCCTGGAGGCTTTCAGAAGTGGCTGCACAGCCCTGGCAGCTGCCTCTGGAATGCCCT
The DNA here is from genome assembly GCA_013396835.1 of Psilopogon haemacephalus. Classification (NCBI taxonomy): domain Eukaryota; kingdom Metazoa; phylum Chordata; class Aves; order Piciformes; family Megalaimidae; genus Psilopogon; species Psilopogon haemacephalus. The sequence continues at coordinate 886,636 of VWZI01013030.1, read as the reverse complement.
CACTCTAACCTTTGTAATTTCAGGTGAAAATTACCAAGGTCTTGCTGTGCGGGGTGGGATAAGGGGGAATTGCCAAAGCCAGTGCTGGTGACAGCAGCAGGTAAAAGTCAAGGGGAGAAGTCCTCAAAAGGCAGGGACCTCATAAACGGCCCATAGGCACCATCCCAGGGAGCAGCCTCCTCCTTGGCATGTGCTATGGTCAGAGCTGCTGCATCAGGTGCAGGTGCTCAGAAGAGTCATGATGGCAGCTCCTCCTTCTACCCTTCTCTGGCTGTGTCTTTATTTCCTTCCACTCCTAGTGCCTGGCAAGACCCCCCAGTGATGGGACCTCATACCCTGAGGCCTGCACAAGCAGCCTTTCAGCCCTTGGCAGTGGCAGTGAGGGCAGATAGAGAGCACATGTGCACTCAGCCAGCACCTCAGGGGCAAGCCCTTCCTGTGCTCACATGAGACAGATGCCATCCTCTGCCTCCCATAGCAAGAAGCAGCTTCTCAGAACACCTTCTCACCAGCATCTCCTGCTTTGGACATTCCACGATGTAGCTCTCCTGTTCTCTCCACAGCCACAATGCACATAGAAACGGCAAACATCTGAGTGCATGTGGCCTTGTGCGGATCCAGCCTCACACCTGGGAGACCTTTCTCTCTGACTCTCAGCCTTCAAGCCTTCAGAGTGCTGAGGTCAACTCCCAAGGCACAGCAGTCTCCATTTCACAGGTCAGCTGCAGCTCATGTGCCAGGTGATGCTGCCTGCAAGTGCCCGGAGCCACCACAGGCTTGGGAAGCCACTGGCTACAAAGCAGGAACATTTCAACCTAAGTCTAAAGGAGTTATCCAAATGTTTTGTCCTGTCTGACACTTCGGAGCCACTCTCTGTTGGTGTCTTTGCAGAATCTCAAGTGGCAGAGGGAGCCGGAAATAAAAGACCATTAAGTGCTTCCAAGAAAAAAAACAAAAAGACAGAAAGAGCCAAAGCAAACAAAGCCCACACCCACAGCACATCCATGAGCGGCACTAACGGCTCCGTGCCCCGGGGGCCTCTGCTATGGGATACAGCACAGCAGGGACAGGGACACGCGGGGCCGTGCCACTCAGCAGGCTGCCAAGAATCAGAGCTGCCGAGGGGTAAAATCACCGGGGCCTAGGAGAGACATCAGCAGGGGACCCGGACTGCTACGTCCCAGTACTCAGGACATGGTGACAGCACAGCAGCAGTCACAGGAGCGGCTTCTGCCCCGCCGGCTGCCAGTGGGATGCCCTCCCTAGCACTCGCCCCTCCAGCCTGCAGCCCTGCAAGCCCCAGGAGGGCTCGGTTGCCGCTCCTGCCCAGAGCCACGGGCTGCTCCACGTAGGACACTGCCGCCCCACGGCAGCACCAGCAGCGCCGACACCTCTGCCGCGGGAACCGAAGCCCAGCGTTAACGAAAGGCAAGCGGCGTGGCAGCGCGGCAGGCGGGATACTCAGCCACCGACAAGGCCCAGCCACCACCGAGGCCCCGCTTCCAGCTCCACCAGCACAGTGGCTCGCTAGCGGAGCGCCGGAGCCCATCGCGCTGGTGGGGGAAGAGAGCCACTCCCCAGGACAAGAGGCGGCCGCCCCACCCGCGATACCCTCCGCAGGTCCCGGGGCACCCAGCGAGCCCCACGGGACCCCGCGGAGCGAGGGCCTCCCAGAGACGGCCTTAGGCAAAGAGACCACCCCACCGGAGACGACCCCCCTCCGGCCCGGGCCCGGAGAAGCCGTCCCGGGCCGTAGCCCCAGATCAGCGGCAGGGCAAGTTGGGCGGAACCGCGCTCACCTGTGCGGCGGAGGGGCGCGGCGGT